>CM035413.1:83038354-83360854 GCA_020310875.1 Ceratopteris richardii
GTGGCCAACGGTTTTGCACAAACCTATGGAGTGGACTTTGAAGAGACATTCAGCCCCGTGGCAAAGATGAGCACCATCAGGACACTCATTGCAATAACTGCTAGCAAAGGATGGAAGCTTTTTGAATTGGATATCAAGAATGCCTTTCTCAATGGAGACTTGGAAGAAGAGGTATACATGGAGCAACCACTAGGTTTTGTTCATAAAGAGTTTCCACATCATGTTTGTAGGTTGAAAAAGCCACTTTATGGCCTAAAGCAAGCTCCAAGGGCTTGGAACCAAAGATTGGTGGACTATTTGATCAAATGTGGTTACAATCAATGCAAGGCGGATCCATCTCTCTTGATCAAACAAAGAGGAGAACTTGTAGTCTACATGTGTGTGTATGTAGATGATCTTATCATTACAGGTAATGATACAAAGGGCATTGAGGAGATCAAGGCAAAGCTTGGAAAGGAGTTTAGGATATCTGATCTTGGATATCTTAGGTATTTTCTTGGCATTGAAGTTGTATACAAAGAACAAGGTATTATGCTCATACAAAGGAAGTATATTCTATACCTACTTGAGAGGTTTGGGATGCTACATTGCAAGCCTATTTCAAATCCCATGGAAGTTAATGTAAAGCTAAGCTCCATTGATGGAGAGCCATTAGAGGATGTAACTTTGTATCGATCTATTGTAGGCTCTTTCAATTATGCCACAATAACTAGGCCTGGCATAGCATATGGAGTTGGAGTGTTATCACAATTTATGCATAGTCCAAGGACTACACACTTGCAAGCTGCAAGAAGAATGTTACGATATCTCAAGGCCACTATAAATGAAGGATTGTTCTATTCATTTGATGATGATATGCAGGTCAAAGCTTATTCTGATGCGGATTGGGCCGGTTCCAAGGAGGATAGAAGGAGTACAATGGTTACCTAGTCATGCTAGGTAGCAAGATCATCTCATGGATTTCAAAGAAGCAACCCACAGTGGCATTATCTTCCACCGAGGCTGAGTATAGAGCTTTGGCTCAAGTCACATGTGAGCTAATGTGGATTAAGAAGTTATTTATGGAGCTTAATTTGCAGGTTGACACATATCCAATTTTTTGTGACAATATGAGTAGCATTCATCTAGCATCGAATCCTGTCTATCATGCTAGAACCAAGCATATTGAAGTGCACTATCACTTCATAATGGAAAGGTGATATCGAAGGAAGTTTCAGTACATCATATTGGTACCAAGGACCAAGTTGCCGACATGTTTACAAAGGCTTTGGATGGAATGAAGATTTCAAAATTCAAGCAAAGCATCAACATGAAGGAGCTTGGATGAGGACGAAGAATTGAAGCTTGAGGGGGAGTGTTAAAAGTCAAGCTTCAAGCTACAAATTCGTGGGGAATCTTTTATGGATATGTGGAGCATTCAAAGGAAGCCAAAAGCCACGAGATTCCATCAAGAAAAGTCACTCAACCACTCCCCAATTCATCTCAACTAAATCCTCCAAGTTAGGAGGCTGATTTGGAAAGGTAGTTCCTAGATTTTAGGGGCACACTTCTCACTATAAAAGGAGCATGTATCGCGACTTCTTTTGGCCCATCTTCTTGGAGTTTTAGCTCATGTAAAGTGAGCACTAAGTGCTGGAGTTGTGATAAGCAAGCCCCTTGCTTAAGCTAGCCCCTTGCTTGCTTGTTTGTTTTCTTTTAGTAGGCATATCTATGTGTGTGCGCAGGGAGTGTTGCAACTCTCTACCCCTAAGTTGTTAGCATTGGTTCTCCCTCATATTGTATCCATTTGATGTAACTCTTCTCGGCAAATTAGCATTCAACCTTGAAGCAATTTTACCCTTGAAACTCTATGTGATTAATCTCAAGATAGCATTACAAAGAAGTTTGCGTGATGAATATCTGAAAAAGCACTTTCAAAATCTATGCAACTTTAAAGATTATGTGTACAAGAGCTTTCTCATTCTATGTGGGATGCAGGATAGACATAAAAGGTAGCATGAGTGTAAACTAAAAATACTTATTTTTAATGTAGGAGATAAGGTTTTATTTTATGACTATAAAATACAAAGAAAAAGCACGTAAGTTCTGTATTTTATGGATGAGAAGCTTTCTCATTGATGACCAAATTGGACGTGCCAATTTCATGGTATGAAATTGAATGAGGAGAATCATTAAATTTTGTTTTAATGGTTCTAGATTACATATATATGTCTAATGATCTCATCATCATCTAGTTTGTGCAACACCACCACCTTGAGTCGCATAGGATGATTATCAGTGTTTGGATTCCCTTCTACCTTGTCCATCAAACATCCTTGATATGTTCCTTTGATTCGATCAATTCAAGTTTTTCATGGACAACTCTATATATATTGTTTCCTTTGTCATCATCATTTACTTGCTTTTGCATAGTTTTCTCCTTGTGTTCACATATTTGATCAATATGATGACATGTTTTTCATATGCATATGTTCTACATAACTCACTATCTCCTAGAGAGTGCAAGTGCTTATAAAATCAAGGCCTTCTCACTTTCACACTCTTAGATTGGTATGAGGTCCCCATCCACCCCCAGGCCTTTGAAATCATAAACTAAGTGTCACACAGTGGTCTAGGGCAACCCAAACGGATCATCAGCCTCAACTAAACTTGACATCCATATCACTAGTGAATCCTTATCAACTCGCTTACATCAACCTCATCATGGCATAACGTGCCCTTAGGATATTAACCCCCATGAAGAAACGACCTGTCAATTTTGTGAATTGAAAACCATGAGTATCCTCTACCTTGGAAGGTGGATTGAGATGGATATATTATTCCTTTACTGTGCAAGACCCTAGACCTTGAATGAAAGAGTTTTATGATAAGCCATGCCTTCTATACTTGGATGGGTATTCGTACCATTCATCCCATGACTTGGGTTGGAGTTGTTCATTTCATAGATTAATTGACAACAACTTTTGATGAACCAAATAAGGCATCAACACAAAAGTTGTCGATAACTTTTTGTTCATCATTCCACCCCCTAGAACCATGCCTATCTTGATTCAAAACATCCTCCCCCCACCTACAATTCTAGTATATTCATCTCTTCTCCGTGGTCAAAGAATCTAAAACGCCTAATGAGTCAATGAACAATTTGTTCTAATGGCAATGACATCTCTTGTAGTAGTAGTCACATACCCAACAATCACAACCCGAGTAGTAGCAAACCTAGTAGCCAAAAACACATAGAACCAACAACACCTTGTGCCATCACCACAAACCATGGATTCCTCTTTCAATGAACAAGAAACCCAATCTACTTATCCGTAGTGACAAAGCCAAGTTGACTCAATCGCAACAACTTGCCACCCCTCAACTATTACAACCATCATAGCAAGTACCTCAACAACCCCCAATCCAAGAACATGAGCATACTTTGAGTACATTTCTAATAATAATACCCTGATCATGCATTTCATTCTCATCGCAAATCATTCTCTTATTCACCCCCACCTTTGCCACCTTGTCCCCAAGTCCCTCGCTCGATCATTTTTACTTTGATTTCCAGACTAACCATCTAGTAGAAATTGCGTATTTCTTATATTTTGTAGCTACTAGTTCTATTGATGGAAAAAAAACTCTATTGAGATAGATCAATGTCAATTGGAGCTATAATGCATGTGCAACGCTTTGTAGGAAATGGAAGAATAGTTAGATGAATTAATCCCCTGCCAACAATCAACACAAATTCTACAAGATCAGTATGATGAGGCCAACAAAGAAATACAACATATTTGACCTATTGTAGGTACACATAAGAATGAAGTTGGAGAGAAAGAAGCTAAGTAGGACAGGTTACACCAATGCGTTAATCAACTATAGAATGGAAATTACGAACTCTTACTTCACAAGAATTCCATTCACGATCGACTAGATGAGGCCAAGCAAACGATACATGAAAGGGAACAATATATTATAGGGTAATTTAAGGATGCATGCACTAGGAAAGATCAACAACTTATGAATACATAAAAATAGCTTAACAATGTCACTAGACATTGTTTGCAAATAGTTACCAAACTCCAAGAATGTTTGGTAGTGGCCAAAGCAAAAGATGTTATTTATGATTCCTCCAAACTAGCATCCACCTCCCACGAAGAAACTTTGCTTGAGCAGTCCACAGTCTAAAGCTTGTGCGCACTTGGCAGCACAAGATGAAATTAACCTATGATGATTACTTGGCTGACCTTAGACGCTATATTCCTAAGGAGTTGATGAAGGACCCAATGAACGAAGTGTAAAATTTGAGTTGGAGATCCATCTTAGAATGCTAGGTGTTAGGTCACTACTAAGGTTTTGTAAAGTGTGATTATCAAAAACCTTTTATAGGAAAATCCCCTCTTATGTAATCCATAGAAAGTTTGTTGATATATTTAGGTAGTGATGTGTGTGAACACTCTAGGCCCGCCGGGGCACTTTTTTCCCTCTTTAGGAGGTTTTTTTCCCCCGGCTTGTATATACACCTATTGCCCTAATGGGCTACTTATCTTTGTACATTCTCTAGTAATACATTCAGTTTGTGTGTTGTGCTCCAAGCTTCTTCTTCTTCCTTCTGCTGTTCGTGTGCTTCCGTAGACGTCTATCTCCAACAATTGGTATCAGAGCACGTCATCGCTTCACTTAGGGTGCCATCGACACTCCTCTGTTTGGAGTCTCAGAATCACACAAACTTTGGTGATCATACTCAACGTGTTTTCGAGATCAAAACTACTTTGCTCTGTTGTGTCAAAATTGCGAACTGAGCTCGTTTCAGCCTCCGAATGCACTATCGTAGTGCTTGTGTAGGCTATTTTGTCTTTTTGTGCCAAATGTATATACCAGTTTCTATTCGCCAATATAAGCGTCTCAAAGTCTGCTACAAGTCTAGTGGAATTCATCTGGGCAGTTCTGTTCAACTTTTTGAGATACAGTCAATTTTGTGCATCAAGGTATTTTAGTCACCGGCCATGGCTGAAAGCAGTGATGTATTCCGTATGTTGGCTGTTGAGGATAAGTTGGATGGTTCCAACTACCCATTATGGGCTTATATGATGCAATATATGTTGGTTGCAAAAGGAGTGCGGAACATTGTGTAGGGTGTCAAAAAACATCCTGTCACACTTGCAACTATTACAATCGCAGGTACTGAAGCTGATGCACAAGGTGTCGAAGATGGTGATATTCTGCATATTCCTGTTCGTGCTGTGGTTTCTGCTGCACCTATTGTAGAGCAGATTCATTGGGATGGTAGAGATGCCCAGGCACATGCATTGATAGCTTTGTCTATCAAACGTGCCATTATTCCTCACATTCACTCTTGTAGAATAGCTAACGATGCTTGGGATACACTTACCACATTGTACCAAGCTAGGAATGAGGCTCGTGTTGCTTACCTCCAAAAACAGTTGGAGAGTGAGCACATGAATGAAGGTGATTCTATGGACAGTTTCCTAACCAAGACCAAAGACTTGAAGTCACAGTTGATTTCTGCTGATGAGGTTATACTAGATAGCTCACTTGTGCAGACCGTTCTGATGGTCTTCCTGATTCATATCAGAGTTTTGCTTCTACTCTTTGGTTGATGATGAAAGGAAATCCAAATGCCTTATCATTTGAGGAGTTAGTCTCTGTTCTATTGCAGGAAGATCAGTCCAGGCAGAATAGGTCCATTATGCGAGTTGCAGATCAAGCTTTCCTAGCTAGTCAGAAGGGCAAAGGAAAATGGAGCTCTTCAACTAGTAAGCAAAAATCTGCTAATTTTGCACATTCAAAGACGAAAGATAAAGATGAGAAGAAATCAGAAAAGCAAAAATTGTTTTGTAAGTATTGTAAAGGGAATGATCATATCATAAAGAACTGTCCAAAACTGGCTGCTAAAGAGACAAAGAAGAAAGAGGCTGAAATGGTTGTTGTAGAGGCCTCTACACCAAAAATAGAGTCTACTAATCTTGTGCAGGAAGAAGAATGGGTGTTTACTGCTGCCTGTAGTTTTGACCCATCTTCTCATGAGCAGTGCATGTCTGCAGTAGACTCAGATGTTTGGTATTTTGATAGTGGGGCTACCAAACATACTACCTCACAACGCAGTTTCTTCTCTTCACTCGAGCTTCCCCCTATAGGGAATACTGTTACATGTGCCAACAACTCCTCTTATCCTGTTATGGGAGTTGGTAATATCATTTTGACTACTGCTGATGGTAGTTCTTTCACTTTGTCAGATGCTTTGTTTGTGTCAAGGACCAAGAAGAACTTGTTATTAGTTTCTGCATTAGCCAAGATTGGATTGGTTGTGAAATTTATTGATGACAGGTGTACAGTTCATGATCTGTCAAATGGCAATGTGATTATTGCTTCTGGCATTTTATGTCGTGGGCTGTATAAGCTCATAGATTATGAAATATCTCTAAATGATTCGGCATGTGCAGTAAATGATTCTCAGGCTATGTCAGATGCAAAGCTTTGGCATGCATGCTTTGGTCATCTGAATTTTGCTAGTTTGCTACACCTGTAGAAATCTGAAATGGTGTCCTCTTTGCCCAAACTTGAGGCACCTGGAAAACATGTTTGTGAACACTGTATTTTGGGCAAAATGCAGCATTCGTCCTTTCCAAAAGATGGTTCAGTTCGGGCTACTAAAAAATTGCAGCTTGTACATAGTGATGTCTGTGGTCCTATGCAGACAACTTCTCTTGGAATTTATCTTTACTTTGTGACTTTCATTGATGATTTTTCCAGGCATGCATGGGTATATCCATTGAAGGCAAAGTCGGAAGTGTTCATGTACTTCAAACAGTTTTTGGTTTTGGTTGAAAATATGTCAGCATGTAAAATGGGCACCCTCCGTTCTGATCGAGGGGGGAAATATATGTCTTCTGATTTTAATGCATTTCTGGTTGAATGTGGGATAAAACACCAGTGTACAGTGTTGTATACACCTCAAGAGAATGGAGTTGTTGAACAAAAGAACAGGTCACTCATGGAGATGGCGAGGTGTATGGTCAAGGGTTAGGCTTTACCACATAGTTTCTGGCTTGAGGCTATCATGTGTGCAGCATATGTACTGAACACGTGTCCCACTAAAGCACTGCAGTCTATCACTCCATATGAGGCTTGGCATGATCACAAGCCATCTGTTGCTCATCTACGTGTTTTTGGTTGTTTGGCATATGCATTAGTGCGTGAACAACATCACAAAAAATTGGATGATAAAGTAGTAAAATGTATTTTTGTTGGGTACAGTTTTGAAGGTAAATGCTATCATCTGTATCATCCACAGACTAAACGCATTCTGGTTAGCCATGATGTTGTTTTTGTGGAAGATGCTATTCAGCCATTGCTTTCATGTACTAAGGAGATATCTATTAGCTCCAAAGACATGTATGATACTTTGTTGCCTCTTTTCACAGGTGGAGAGTCTAGTGCTAGTCCTAATGAGGCAACTTCTCAGCCTTTGCAGGTTTCATGTGATGATGCAGATCATTCCATTTCTGATGCAAATTTACATGATGCACTTATTGATGAGAGAGCTGATATTGAGTAGGCAAGAACTATGCCAAAATGGCTCGTGCAAACCTTGCCTGACAGCAAATTAGATGCAACTCTGTCATATCATACTTGATCAGGCTCTCATAGTGCCCCTTTTGCATCAGACTGCTATGTTATGGCTGCATCTAGTCTCTGTGATCAGACTGAGCCTGTTTTGTTTGATGAAGCACAAAATTCAGAAAATTGGATGGCTGCTATGCAATCTGAATATGATGCAATAATGAAGAATGGTACTTGGTCTTTATGTGACTTGCCTCCTAGCAAGAAGGCCATTGGCACTAAGTGGGTATACAAGCTGAAGCGTAAACCTGATGATACAATTGACATGTATAAGGCTAGGCTTATTGCAAAGGGTTATGCACAAGAAAGATGCATTGATTTTGATGAGACCTTTGCACCTACATGTCGTATGACTATCGTTCGGAGCATCTGTGCACTTGCAGCCCCTCATGGTTGGAATGTACATCAGTTGGACATTAAAATTGCATTTATGAATGGTGACTTGCATGAAGAAGTGTATGTTTTTCAACCACGTGGCTTTGTGCAGAAAGGGCATGAGAACCAGGTGTGAAGGTTAAAGAAGGCATTATATGGTTTAAAGCAAGCACCATGTGCTTGGTATGAAAAGATACATGCCTATCTTATTGCACATGGTTTTGAGAATAGTCCAACTGAAAGCACCTTATATGTTAAGTGTGCTAATGATGTACTTCTGATCATTGTGGTTTATGTTGATGACATGCTGCTCACTGGTCCTCATGAGAGGCATATTTCTGATTTCAAGGCTAATTTGCATGCCTCATTTGAGATGTTTGATTTGGGGCATTTCCATCATTATCTGGGCATTCAGTTTATGCATGTTGATGGTGGAATGGCTTTGTGTCAAACAAAATATATTGACACATTATTACAACATTTTGGCCTTGAAGACTGTAAGCCTATTGCTACTCCTATGGAGATAGGTTTACGATTGAGTCTTCATGATGTTGGAGATGCATTTGATGATGTTCTCTATCAGCACGCTGTTGGATGCTTGATTTACTTATGCATTACTTGGCCAGATATTCAGTTTGCTGTCTCACAGATAAGCAGGTTTATGCATTGCCCAGGATTCAAGCATTCGCAGGCAGTTAAGCGTATCTTTCGCTACTTGAGTGGTACTCGGCTACTTGGGTTGTTTTATCCCAAGGGGGGATCACTACCGCCAGATTTGCATGCTTTTTTTGACTCTGATTGGGCTGGTTGCTATGACACTCGTGTGTCCACCAGTGGCTTTTGCTTCATGCTTGGTAGCTCATGTATATCTTGGTTGAGCAAGAAACGGCCTACTGTGGCCACTTCTAGTTGTGAGGCTGAGTATAGGGCAGCTTTCACAATGACTGTTGAGTGTGTGTGGCTCAGACGCCTTATGGTTGATTTGGGTGTTGGTTAGTCTTTTGCCACCACCATCTTCACTGATAGTCAGAGCGCATTGGCAGTTGCGAGGAACCCTCTATTCCATGCTCGCACTAAGCACATTGAGGTGCATTATCATTATGTCAGGGAGTGGTTCTCTACTGGGGAGATCAGCTTGGCATATGTGCCCACGTAGGAGAACATTGCAAACCTTTTCACGAAGGCTCTGCCTAGAGAGAAGTTTGAAGCTTTCCACAAAGCTTTGGGCTTACTTCCTTTTGTGGAGTGATTTCCACATAGCTTGGCACTTCCTTATACATGAGTGCCAGCTACTTGTTCATCGCATCACTCCCAGGGGGGATTTGTTGATATATTTAGGTAGTGATGTGTGTGAACACTCTAGGACCATCGGGGCACTTTTTTTCCCTCTTTAGGACGTTTTTTTCCCCCGGCTTGTATATACACCTATTGCCCTAATGGGCTACTTATCTTTGTACATTCTCTAGTAATACATTCAGTATTGTGTGTTGTGCTCCAAGCTTCTTCTTCTTCCTTGTGTTGTTCGCGTGCTTCTGCAGACGTCTATCTCCAACAAAGTTAAAATTGGAATATTTTTTATAAAATTCTCCCTATTGTATAAATTTAAATTCTAGTAAGTATAGATGGATACAACAATGGCATTGCACAAGTGCAAAGTCACAATTTTCCATTTTGAAAAAAACTCGCCACATTAGTTTAGTTTTTTTTCTTCTTAAAAGATTTTGAAATCATATAGTACTCACTATGTCAAAAACATGTGTTTGCTTGTGTATCTTGACAAGCCAACTTGATTTCTTTGACACTTGTATAGTGATGATGACCAAAAATTGAAAGGAAACACAACCAATCAACACATGCAATCACTCTCTCTCTCTCTCTATCTCACACATGAGTGACATAAATGACGGGTTAAAAGAGTGTTATATCTCTAGGGGTGATTTTTTAGGTGAGGAAGGAGATAGAGGGGGAGGTGTGGAGGGTGAATGAAGGTGATAGGAGTGTAAATGGGGTGCAAAATAAGCAAAATAAAATGAAGAAAAATTAAGAACTCTTCTTAGAAAATGACTCCAACATGTCTTTTCTCCTTAGTCACCATTATACACTTGTCAATCAAGTAAATTTCCTTAGAAATGGCACCAGAAAGATATTTAGAGTCCAAATGTAGAACAATGGTGAGTTCCAATGTCAAGTAGGATCCTACCTTAAATTATTAAGTGTAAATAGGTGAGGGTGATATGATGACATGAGCACGTGATGTGTGCCAATGTAGTTCTGACACACAATGATATGTACACACACATATGCAAGAAAAATCAAGAAAGTGGAACAATGTAGTCTTTGCATTAAGAGAGAAATATTATAAGAAATTTTTCACAAGTTATATAGTTCCACTAAGAACCAACTTAACAAAATGATCCTACATGCTCTATCTTTAGTTTTTAGAATAGCTTTGGCTAGGTTTGGATATAATGTGTGTATAATGTGTAGCATAGTTAAAAATTAGGTTCCTAAACTCATATGAGGGGCTAAAATGGGCTTTAAAAAGTTATTTTTTTTACATAGGTTCTACCTAAATTCTCAAAGCTTGAGGACTCGTTGTCATGGAGAAAATGGAGATAGAACTTACAAAAATGGTAATTTTGCATCTTCCAACAAATGCCCAAGGCAAATCAAAGGTAGATGCCTTGGCCACTCCCATACTTCTAATTTTTCCCAATCTATAGCTTGAGGTTCATCGGGAGGCAGAAGTCGGTAGTGTGTCAAATATACAAGTTGCTCACAAGCGAACAAATGAACGAGATGGGTAGGCCAGTTGGTAAAGACTTTTGAATGGTATTCCCAAAATTCCATAGTGAACATTTCTTTAAAAGTCATCTTGTAACATGCAGATAAATACTTGATGTGATAGTGCCATGCGTAACATAGCTGTAGCAAAGGCACGATGCACATGTCATATGCGAGGTCTTGGTTCCCATGCTCAAAGCCTGGAGTATTGACATGTGGTGCTTTGATGTGGTGAAAGATCTTAAAAACCATTTGCATCAAATCAAAGATCTTAATGGTCATATGTGCAACAACATCATCCATGCGGTGTAATCGAGGGAGCTAGTGGAGAATCGTGGCCATCATGTATCCTACAGTAGGAGGCCCATGGGGTGTAGTGAAGTAAGGATAGTTTAGCTAGTCCTGGCATTGCTTGTTATTTTGAAATTTAATCGCAAAGGTAGTCCAGGATCAATGATGTGGTATTGGACCCAAACACCAATTGTACTTGAGGTGCAACGGTGCTTTGGTCTAGGTGTGCATCATTTTCGGGTATTCCTGAAGGAGTCCGTTGTGCTAGTTCAGTTGAAAGATTTTTCCTTTATGTGATTCAGGGGGTAGGTCATCGGGCTCAAACTAGGTGGCATGAGTTGGTTTCTCCCTCATTTCCTTTTCAATAGGTAATTGGTATTCTGCCATCCACAAGAAGTAGGTTGTTGAAGCTCAAGGTCAAGGACAAAGCATAGAAGCACATGAAAGAAGTGGACACATAAGAAGAAGGATCAAGTAGGGAGCTTCAAGAAGTGTATGTCAAATTTTCAGAAGAAATCCCTATAAAATAGTGATTTTCATCACTGAAAACCATTGTAAATACCATTTTCCATTTTTGTAACTCCATTTTGTTCAAGCTGAGGAGTCCTTCAGCTTGAGGAGTATTAAAAGTATCATCCTACCTGTTTTCATAATTTTTAGACTTCCTTTGAGCCCTCAAATAAGCCCTGGAACCTAATTTTTAACTAGGCCAGACACTAGGTCTGGACAGGGCCAAAACTAGTCAAAAAACTATAAAAAGAGCTAGAGAGCTCATTTTTGGGGTTAGTTTGTTAGAGAATAGAGCTTTCATAAGAGAACCCTTTTGCAATCAAAGCTTTCCATTGTTCCTCTCTTTGATCTTACCTTGTGCGCGTGTGTGTATGTGTGTGCATATTTGTGTGCTTTCACTCATGCACTTGTACTTTCACTTGCTCTTGGTCTTCATACCAGTCCTCACGTCTCTTCGGATTGACAAGTAAAGGAGGTGGTGCTTACGCTTGAGATACACCAAATTTTGGTGCCGTTTCCGGGGAGAGAGCTTCGAGGACTAGCGTTGTGATGGTAAGATCATAGATTTGCGATGTTGGAAGGTAAAAAAACTGTCATTTTTGTTCATTTTCTGATTTTTCTTCTTTATCTTCATCATCATCACCATCTCCATCTTCTTCCATCTTCTTCTTCATAGAAATTTCTTGTTTCTTAGTGCATTTTCACCATTTTCATACCATCTTTCATGCATTATTGTGCGAGAAGGAGTTAGGAAGTGCAAGGGAGAGCAAGCGCCTATGTTTTTTCATGATTTTCTACACATATGGAGTTCGCCATTTTTCGGCGCTCAAAAATTTGAATTTCCCGCCAAAAAACATGATTCTGACTGGAAATCGCGATTTTAAGAAAATTCAATTTTTTTCAAAAAAAACACGATTTTCTATTTCCCACCTAAAATCCTTTTGAAAAGAACATGATTCTAAGGTCATTCTCAGAATTGCGATTCTGTGGTTGTGTTCAAAATCGCAATTCTCTAAATTTCTGAAAACCCCGATTCTGAGGCAAAATCGCGATCTTCAAGTAAAAACACGACTTTGACGAAACACAATTTTCAGTGGGCTTATCGCCATTTTCACAAATCATGATTTTTAGCAAAACACGATTTTGGGAAAAAAACATGATTCTCTGTTGGCTCCAAAATCGCGATTTTCAAAACACACGATTTTCAATCAAAATTGCGATTTTCATGATTTTCACTAAGGTACAAAATTGTGATTTTCAAAAACACGACTTTCATCTAAAATCGCGATTTTCAAAATACGATTTTCAAGAACACGGTTTTCAATCAAAATCATGATTTTTTGGTCATTCTCAACATCGCGATTTTCAGGCCAAAAACATGATCTTGATCAAACACGATTTTCATTGAAAATCGTGATTTTCATGTCAAAAACACGATTTTCATTCAAAATCACAATTTTTTTATCATTCTCAAAATCACGTTTTTCACGATTCTCACTCAAAATCGCCTTTTTTGGGATTGTTCAGAATCGCGATTTTCATAGGTGCTCAGCATCATGATTTTCATAGCTTCTCAGCATCGCGATTTTCATGATTTCACAAAATCGTGATTTTTGTGGTTGCTCAGCATCGCGATTTTCATGATTTCACAAAATCTTGATTTTTGTGGATGCTCAACATCGTGATTTTCATGATTTCACAAAATCCTGATTTTTGTGGTTGCTCAGCATCGCGATTTTCATAATCTCATAAAATTGCGATTTTCATACGAGTCCAGCATCGCGATTTTTAGCCCCCCAAAATCGCGATTTTCATACAAAATCGTGATTTTTCCAAAAGGTCATGTTTGCCCGTTTTGACCCCCAGGAGCCTGATTTGACATAACTTTTTCATCAAAAGTCCATTTTTTGAGCTCTATAGGATAATTTGAGTTGACCCTCTAGTGGGACCAGGAACCCAAGGGGACTCCAAAGGATTTTGAACCATACCAAGGGGAAATTTTGGACTCTTAACCAAAGCTTATGAACCTGAGATCTGATAGACACCTAGGCAACAATAGACAAAGCATTAGATCTTCTGAGGCTAGTGTCAACCATAGAGCTAAATCTTGGGCACAACAACTAAGTGGTTATCCTTACATATTAAGCTCTAACACAAGTGACTCAGAAATGTCTTTAAGCATGGGGAAACCTGCAAGGGGCTTAGGAACTGCCTACCTACAAACACTAGAGGGTCCATATAAGACACAATTGGAATATATTCAGACCAACCGATTAGATGCTCGCCTCTATGAGGATGGCCTAAGGCAATTAGTGGTCCAACTCAAAAATCCAGATCAACCCATGGGACTTGAACACCCAGCAGTCAAGTTCAAAGAGGGTTCATACATTGATAAGGAAGGAACCATGTATGTGGTCACCAACCATCTAGATAGGACTGATGAGTTTGGAAATATCATTTCTGAGAATGAGATAGGAGACCTAGAACAAGGAAATGTAGGACAAGGACCCCAGACTTGTAGAGGCAAGTCAGTTTTGACCAGAGTAATCACTCCAGATTGGATCCCTCAAGACAACAAAAGCATAGAGCTATTCTTGAATAGAGAAACAGAGGAAGCCGTTTGGAGATTCAAGCCAGATCAACCTAGCCAATCGGGCATAGTCATCATCTACGAGTTCAAGGATCCAGAGATACCAGGCAAAGTTGTCTACGTGGATAACACATCAGAGAAAATGTTCTTGGTAACAGAATATGATAGACATGCATATACTTGGAAGAGTGAATTGATTTTCCCTCCATCAAGATCCAATGTTTCCCATGGCCTCCAAGAAGTAGGATCATCCCAAGCTCATGAAGCCCAGACTCAGAGAAAGAACTAGAGAGAGACCTGAGGTAAGTTTTGCACACACTGTGGGCAGAAATAGATCAAGATTTGAAAATGAACGACCTGAAAGAGAGAGAGACATCAAGCACATAGGCAACACAGAGATGAACATGATTTTCCATTGCCTAGACCCCGAGAGCACCCAAGAACCCTTAGACCCCCTCAAGTGATCAAGGCAATGAAGAATTATTTTGACGGGACGAGAGATCCTTATGATCATGTGGCCGAGTTCAAACAAGTGTTAAGAGCTGAACAGGTTGAGGATTTGTTCACCCTGTACGAGGCATTTGGTTTGACTCTTAAGGGCACTGTCTTAGCTTGGTTTCAACCACTACAAAGTCGCAACTATTGCGATATGGGTCAACTGCTAGATGAATTCATTGTAGAATTTTCCAAGAGCGGTATCAGGCATAGCACATCATCTTTGATCCATAGCTTCAAGCAGACATCCCAAGAAAGAGTGCGACTAGCAGGTAGAAGGTTCAAACAGTACCTAAAAAGATGCCCTCCTCCAGAGTTACCCACACCAGCCAAACAAGCGGCTTTGTTTCTAGATGGCTTACTAAGCACCAAGTTAAGATCATATGTGTACTTGAAAGAGCCTAGAAGCATAGAAGAGTGTGTGCGGACCTGCATTGACATAGAAGACAACTTGGATGAGGAGTTAGGACTATCCTAACTCTATAAAGACTCTGACAGTTCTACTAGTCATACCTCTAGAGCCTCCACTAAGCTAGAAGAGATAGCAGAGCAAGTTGCTAAGAAGCTAGGAGTTCAAAATAGACAAATACCAAGAGTCACCTCATTGAATCGGTGTTATACTTGCGGAGGCGACCACATGGCTAATGTATGCCCATTGCACAACCAGAACATGAGAGAAAGGAATGCTCCAAATTGCACCATTGAGAGAAAATACACGATCCACACGGCTCAAGATTGTCCATACAATAGACAGGCAGTTAGATAGAATTATTAGCAACCTTACCCATAGGGTAGGTACCAAAACCAATACCAACAACCATATTATCAACCACAATAGCAATATCAGGCACCAGATAGGCCACAACTAGCCCTAGGAAACCAACCACCAACTCCTACCAATGTGATTCCAGTTAAGTATGCAATGATAGAAGAGAACCTTAATAGAGCATTGGTGCCACTAACCCCATTGGTCTCAGAAAATGACTCTCATGCTCATAGTTCAAACTACTCCCATGAAGGCAGTTCACATGCTTATTACACGGAGTCACCTGAGCATAGTGAGACTTATCCATATCAATATGAGGCACCACCTATGGAACAAAATTTTGAGCCATAATACTCCAGTGTCTTGTACACAAATCCTAACCCTAGGACCCAATGGAGACAAGTGAGACTCCAAGCCCCTAGAGGACCATGTTTTAGATGTCAGGGCGACCATTTCCTTCGTGAATGCCCCCATCCACCGTCTCCGGGACAAGGAAAAAACATCACAATACAAGGCTTTTGTCTTCAGTACGGCAAAGAACATCTTCCAAGAGAATGTCCGAGGAACCCCTCTAGTGCACCCAAGGTTACACCCATTAATGTGGTAGGCTTAGTGGTGGATTCAAGTGCAATTAGTAGTAATGTGGCTCCTGTATAGGCAGTTACTAGGGCACAAGCATTAAAACAAGATACACCAGTAGAGCAATCGGAGTCGAGTGAATCAGGAGAGCCTAGTAAGAGGAAAACAAGAACATGGAAAGATACCAAAGAGAAGGCCAATCGCAAATGGAATAAAAAGTTATCAGAACTAGAAGAAAGCCTGAAAGACTCGAAAACAAAAATAGATGACATTGCATCTCAAAGCCCTTCGCATGCCGAATCTCCATCCACTCCACTTCATCCCACCCCACCACCCATTGTAAATAGGCTGCAACCAGGGTCTGTTCTTGCAGATCCGACGCCAGAAGGCTTGGACATGATTTTGAAGGCCTACCAGGCTCAACTTCAAGAAGGGCCAACAGCTGCAAACCTAGACAAGAGTTACCCTAGAGCGGATTTAGAGATTGAACGGATGAAAATGTGCATGAAAATGGTAGAACATGCTCAAGATATGCTTGAGGCTAGTCAAAAGTTCAATCAGACAAACTCTGTCAAACCGGATTTTCATTTCCAGGGCTTATTAGAAAGATTAGAGCAGTTGGTAAACAAACCTCAAGTTTCTTTACCTCCAAAGGCTCAACCAGTTATTGAGAGAGGAAGCTCACCACCAATGGGATTTTATGTTCCTAACTCCATGGATGCTGGAATACCTCCTTCAATTCAGGAGCACTCTCAAGAGTTCTTGCGGGAAATACAAGAGGGGAAATGGGCCAAGCAGAAGGGTAATTCCCCTCCTATTCGTGAGATTGATGACCTTCATGATCAATTTCCCTAAGACATTCCATCTATTTACGGAGATGAAGCAGAGCAATAAGAAGATGAAAGATTAGATTTTGAATCTAATACTTTAGAAGACCTGCCACAATTCACTGGCCCCTGGGAATCTGAATCTCTTCAGATCAGAGCTCCCACAATATTGGTACAAAATGAAGACTCAGTGGTTCCAAGAAGCACTGATGTCGTGAAGAACACCAAGGTTCAGTGTCATCTCACTCTAGAAGAGTTGCTAAAAGCAAAACCCGAGCTATGGAATCATGTGAAGGATTAGGTCCTAGAACTTGATTCCAAAACGCCAAAAGCAGGCTCTAATAAAAAAGTTCCAAAAAACCACTCGATAAAATAGGAGACATGTGTCAGGGTGAAGGAGGTAATACTTATCTTCCAATCACCTACCAAGGTTACACAACCAAAGCAATCATAGATTCAGGTGTTGGTGTTGCTATTGCGACCACCTCCTTGCGGAAGCGATGGGGCAAACCCACATTAAGACCAACTAGAATGAAGCTTCAAATGGAAGACGGTCAATTTGAAAGACCTCTAGGATTGCTAGAAGGGATAACTCTAACACCAGTGGGGTAGAGTTTGAGCATACCTTTGCTATATGTGACTTTGAGAAAAATAATGTCTATGAGATGATCCTAGGAAGAGCCTTCCTACAGACAATTGCAAATAGTACAGGATTGGGGACACAACTCCTTGTACTTATAGCACTTAGGGATCACCAACAAGGTCAATTTGAAGGATTACACCTTCAGAGATGTACCACCCCTACAGTGGAATCCTATCCACAAAGCGAAAGAAGATTCTATCTCTGTGCGTTTGGGAAGTTCACCTGATCCATCCTGGTTGCATGAAGATACTCATTTGTGGATGTGCAAGGTCATAGAGGAAGAGGAAAAATGCTTAAAGGCAAGAGAAGAAGGAACTTCTCCAGGAGATAGAACAATTAAAGACCCAGCCTATACACCGATGATCTTTCCAGATGAGGAATTTGAGCCTCATGGTTGGGCAGAAATCTTAGCTACCATGGACATTGCAGTCAATGAAGAACAATGGACACATTATTGTGATGAGGAGGGTTATGATATTTCAGTGTTCATGTATCAGCCCTTGCTAGAAGAATGTGACCCTAGTAATGTCATAGAAGAAGAAGAGAATGACGATGATCTAGAGTCCATTGTGATGGATAGTTGCTTTAACTAACAGAAGCACTATTTAGAAGATGTAGGCGTGTTTAACCTGTTGGAGATAGATGTCTGCGAAAGCACGCGGACAGCACAAGGAAGAAAAAGAAGCTTGGAGCACAACACACAATACTGAATGTATTACTAGAGAATGTACAAAGATAAGTAGCCCATTAGGGCGATAGGCATATATACAAGCGAGGGGATAAAAACCTCCTAAAGAGGGAAAAAAGTGCCCTGACGGTCCTAGTGTGTTCACACATATCACTACCTAAATATATCAACAAATCCCCCCTGGGAGTGATGCGGTGAACAAGGAGCTGGTACTCATGTATAAGGAAGTGCCAAGCTATGTGGAAATCACTCCACAAAAGGAAGTAAGCCCAAAGCTTTGCGGAAAGCTTCAAACTTCTCCCTACGTAGAGCCTTCGTGAAAAGGTCTGCAATGTTCTCCTGCATGGGCACATATGCCAAGCTGATCTCCCAAACACAGAACCTCTCCCTGACATAGTGATAATGCAACTCAATGTGCTTAGTGCGAGCATGAAACACAGGGTTCCTCGCAACTTCCAATGCACTCTGACTGTCAGTGAAGATGGTGGTGGCACAAGACTGGCCAACACCCAAATCATCCATAAGGCATCTGAACCACACACACTCAACAGTCGTTGTGAAAGCTTCCCTATACTCAGCCTCACAACTGGAAGTGGCCACAGTAGGCTGCTTCTTGCTCAACCAAGATATACATGAGTTACCAAGCATGAAGCAAAAACCACTAGTGGACACACGAGTGTCATAGCAACTAGCCCAATCTGAGTCAGAAAAAGCATGCAAATCTGGCGGTAGGGATCCCCCCCTGGGATAAAACAACCCAAGTAGCCGAGTACCACTCAAGTAGCGAAAGATGCGCTTAACCGCCTTCCAATGTGTGACTCCTAGGCAATGCATAAACCTGCTCATCTATGAGAGAGCAAACTGAATATATGGCCTAGTAATGCATAAGTAAATCAAGCATCCAACAGCCTGCTGATAGAGAACAACATCAAATGCATCTCCAGCATCATGAAGACTCAATCGTAAACCTGTCTCCATAGGAGTGGCAATAGGCTTACAGTCTTCAAGGCCAAAACGCTGCAATAATGTGTCAATATACTTCGTTTGACACAAATCCATTCCACCATCAACTTGCATAAAGTGAATGCCCAAATAGTGATGCAAATGCCCCAAATTAGACATCTCAAATGAGGCATGAAAATCAGCCTTGAAATCAGCAATATGCTTCTCAATAGGACCAGTGAAGCAGCATGTCGTCAACATAGATAACAATGATCAGAAGCACATCATTAGCACACTTAACATATCAGGTGCTTTCAGTTGGACTGTTCTCAAAACCATGTGCAACTAGATAGGCATGTATCTTCTCATACCAAGCACGTGGTGCTTGCTTTAAACCATATAGTGCCTTCTTTAACCTGCACACCTGGTTTTCATGGCCTTTCTGCACAAAGCCACGGGGCTGAAAAACATACACTTCTTCATGAAAGTCAACATTCAGAAATGTTGTTTTAATGTCCAACTGATGTACATTCCAACCATGATGGGCTGCAAGTGCACAAATGCTCCGAACAGTAGTCATACCGCATGTAGGTGCAAAGGTCTCATCAAAATCAACGCCTCTTTCCTACGCATAACCCTTTGCAACAAGCCTAGCCTTATACCTGTCAACTGTACCATCAAGTTTACACTTCAGCTTGTATACACACTTAGTGCCAATGGCCTTCTTGCCAAGAGGCAAGTCACATAAAGACCATGTACCATTCTTCATTATAGCATCATATTCAGATTGACGCTTAAGCTACATAGGGTTTGTATTGAAGCTCATTGATAGAGATGTACCTTTGAGAGGCCAACTGAGCGAAATAGGGTGATTGTAAAATGCGTTCCTCGATTAGGGCCATGGCATGTAGCTGTGCCTCTACACGTGTGGAGTGCATTTTACCTAGTTCTTCAACTTATTTGAGCCACGTGGGAATAGGGAGTTTAAATGTGTCTTGCCCTTCTGTCGTGACACATCTGCCTAGGACCGATTGTGGTTCATATGCTTCTTCATATGTGTCCTCCACCAGTATAGAAATGGTCTCTTCATCAGGAGGAATCTCTAGTGGGGAACCTGGCCTGGGGGGTTCTAATTGAGCTGCCACTTGAGCTTGAAGATCGAGCACACGTGCCTGTAAAGTAGTGAGTTCCTCTAAGATTTTTGGGGGTGTGACTTCAAGGACTTGTTGGGGCTATGTAGGTTCCGTCCGTAGTAAAGATTTGTGATCGGACTGGAGCTTCTCATATTTTTCACTGATCCAATCATAGTCCTCAAGTAATTAGGTGTGATCGTCAAATAATACTTGCATTGTCTCAGAGGGGACAACTTTGAATCTACTAGGACTCAATGGTTCATCAGGTCTATCCATCGTAGCTTCAAAGTTCTCATGATTTTGATCTTGTAGCCTTTGGTTCTCTTCTTTGGTGGCTGCATGGTGTCTTCGTAAAAGTCCCATATTTCATGTTAGCATGGCGTTCTATACTCTCTAAGCATGTCAAATATTTTCAACATGTGTGAGGGGTTCTTTAGCCTTTTGTTCTGATTCTAACTCCAAGGAGTGGTAAGCCTCACGTAGTTCCTGATTGCATGCATTCAAGAAAGCATTCTCGATGGTCAAAGAATTTAGTTGCACCTGTAGTTGGGTGGTAGTCTGCTGCAAGGCCTCGTAGTTGCTTCCAAGAGAGGCAAATTCATCTCTGACTTGAGTCATACATGCAAACATTTGATGAAATGGGGTGTCGATTGTGGGTGATAATAACAAGGGTGTGGTGTATGAAGATGCTACTAGTGTGGTTGTAGATGCAGGGGGAAGGGGAAAGGGAAATGGGATGGTGGATGTTGTGGTGACCATAGAAAATTGTGATGTGTCGAGATGTTGTGGTGAAATGATGGATGTGAGTGGTGGTGTTGTAGGTGGTGAAGTATCCATGTCATTGGACGTGGTATCTAGTGCACTAATAGTGAATAGTGGTGTGATGGTGGGTGCATTAGTGGGTGTAAACATGGGATTTACAAAGGAGGAGGAATATATGACTTGCTGAGTTTCGTAGATGGTTTGAAGTAGAGGAGAGGATAGAAGTGATACAGTTGGAGTGGGAGGAGAATATTGGTGAAAATGTCATTGGTGGGGGAAATGAGGAAATAGTCATAAAGGAAGGGGAAATGAAGGAAAGGATGGGGTAAATGGATTGGGGGGAATTTTTTGACGACATGATTACTCCTACATCATCTACACTTGTATCCGCATGAGTGCATCTCCATTTTGTATCCAAGAGGCACTCCATTTCTAGTCTATTTCCATTTTATATTGTATTTCCTTTGTATTTGGGTAGCTTGCCATGTGCTTCTACCAGTTGTATTCATTCTCCTTTCAGGAGAAATCCCACATATGATGTACTTTTGAGAGCCCCTCCCAAATCTATATAAGGAGGGCCTCTCCCCTCATTTGTACTTGGTTATAAGCTTGAGGAGCCTACTCCATGCTCTTGGCAAGCTCATTTCTAATCCACATGAGTTTACCCATTTCATGGTCTACTCATTTTGTGTCTCACACATTCTTTGTTTTGTAAGAGTACTTTACTTTTCATTTTTTTTCCACGTGTGTACTATCTACATGGTATCAGAGCACTAGGTGGAGGTCTTGGTGGTGCATTTGGCGGTCCTTTGGTGATGCTTTTGGAAGTGGTGATGGTGCTTGTAGCTCAGTGATGAGTAGCACCTCCTTTAATGTCAATCCGGGAAGACATGAGGATGGTATGAAGACCTCGAGCAAGTGGAGGCACAAGTGCGTGAGTGAGAAGCACTCAAGCATGCACACACATACACACACACGCGCACACACAGCAAGACAAAGAGTGAGAAGCAATGGAGTTCTTAGATTACTTTCAAAAAGCTCTTACAGGTTCCTTTCAATTACAATCCAACTCAAAAATGAGCTCTCTAGCTCCTTTTATAGTTTTGGACTAGCTTTGGCCCTGTCCAGACCTAGTGTCCGGCCTAGTTAAAAATTAGGTTCCAGGGCTTATTTGAGGGCTCAAACGAGATCTAAAAAATACGAAAATTGGCAGGTAGATACTTCTAAAGCTCCTCAAGCTCAAGGACTCCTTGGCTTGCACAAAATGGAGCTACAAAAATATGAAATGATATTTACAATGGTGTTTAGTGATTAAAATCACTATTTATGTAGGGATTTTCTCTGTTGATTTGTCATACACCTCTTTGAGCTCCCTTCTTGCTCTTTCTTCTTGTGTGCTCAACTCCTTGATGTCTGAAAAATTTAGATGGCCTACTTGCCAGATCTTCTTTGACTGCCATATCTGTTTGTGCTGTCCCTTTGCTCTGACTCTCTTCGTCTTGTGGCTCCTTCGGTTCCCTGACTGCTGCCAACACCCCCCCCACTCTCGCGTCTGTCGCCCCTGACAGACCCTTGTCTAGAGGGTTTTTGAACATAATATTGGACGACATCGGAGGCTAGGTGGTGTTCTTCGAGTCGTAAGCCGCGTGCTAGATCTGTGAGCAGATCATCCCAATTCACAGGTCCGGGAACATCTGGATGAGGCACCCTCAATTGTTCTGAGTGAATAGTTCTCTCCACAGCAAATAATTGGAGGAGATGTGATGGTCTAGGTATAAAGATTTCGGAGTGATATTCCCAGAATCCTGTGATGAACATCTCCTCAAATGTCTATTTAAAGCAGGCTGGGAGGTACTTGATTCTGGCGTGCCAAGCATATATTACTTCAATTGAGGGGGTGGTACTCATATCGTACACCAGATCCTGGTTTCCTATCACGAAGCCTGCTCCTGAGAAGTGGGGGTCCTTAATATTCTTAAACGTCCTGAAAGTGATCAGCATTAATTCAAATATTTTCATACACATCTGGGCCATCACATCGGGATTATTGCGTAGCCGAATGCTCCAGTGACGGATTGTAGAAATCATGTAGTTCACCGTGGGGGGTCCTCGTGGAGGTGCTAGATAAACGTAATTTAACCATTTTGCGCAGGCTTTGATGTCTCTGACGGCAATAGTGAATTCAGGCCAGGTGCGTCTTCGAAGAACTGGAACGTAACAAGGATTATATTTAATAAACAACGGCATATTATTCCAGGTTCGAACCATTTCAGGATATGTTTCCAAAAGCCTGATCCTCCAGGTGGGTTGATGGATGGACCCACGCTTAGCACTTTCCGGTATATCGTCTGGACCAAATTGTGTAGCAAATGTGGGAGGCTTGCCGCATTGTCGTTGAATCTCGGCGTTGTAATCGGCCAAAAGTATGCAGTATGGCACATATTGGTCATTATTGGTGCCGATCCATCTATGATGAGACATGCTTCTGAAATATTCTAACTTTATGATAGTTTCTTCTAGGTTTGCTAGTGATTGGATCTGAATGGCCACCCGTTCTTCGTGGGTGTTCGCTGTCTTTTCCAATGTCTGAAGCCACTCGGGTGCTTCCACTTCCAAGGTGTCTAGTCCCTCTGAGGTTCGTTGCCCTCTTGGCATTGGCATAGGAACATATGGTTCCTCGTACGAATCATCTACCTCAATGGGAACCAAGTCTTCTGGCTCAGGTTCAATAACTGGAGAGGGTTGCCTTTCATACTCTAGTAACTTTTTCTGGAGCTCAACCACCTACTCTGTCAATGCCTTCACTTCCTCTGAAGTCGAGGCCGACTCTATTACTTTGGTTGGAGCCTCCTGTTCCTTGAGCTGGCCACACAGCTCATCACGTTCCCTTTCCAACTCATCATGAGCATGTAATAGATCTGCATAGCTTTCTAAGATGGTCTTCATTGTCTCTAAAGGTACGGCTTTAAACTGCTCTGGTTCAATTTCGTGGGGAGAGCCTTCCATTGCCGCTTCCAGATTCTCTTCATTTTGTTTCTGCAGTCTCTTGTTCTCTTCAAGTGTTGTGGCCATATGTTTCCTGAGTAGCGCCAAGTTACATCTGACTCGTAGGTTATCAGCCTGGTATACTTCGAGCAAGGCTTCTAGTTGTTTGACACCTGATTCTTTCGATGGTTGGGGTGCCTCCAGTAGTGTTTGGTGAGCCTGCTCAAGCGTTGTATAACGTTGATTCACATCTGCATTTTCATCTTCAAGACTTGTAAGTTGCCTTTGTAAGTTCGGTGATTTGTTGTCAGTTGTTGATACCGGTCGTCAAGAGCTCTATACTCATTCTGAAGCTGATATACACATTGATTTAATGCTAGAAATATACTATTTACATTAAATGATGCAGGGAGAGGTGAAGATGTAGGGGGACTGGGGGCGGGAAAGGGAGTTGTGAATGATGTGGCTGCAAGTGGAGATGTGGGTGGAGGGGGTATGGGAGACGGAGGTTGCATGGGGGGAGGGAGCGGTGCAGTGGCAGGAGATGTTTCCATAGTGTCAAATGTTTGAGTGACCGTGTAGATGGGGATCGTGGGTGGGGTGGAAGTGACGTTAGTGAAGAGAGTGGTGAAAGTGGGCATGGTGACGCCCCCGAATTGGATTCCCAGAGAGAGTGGAATTCCCATGACGATTGTGGTGGTAGTGGACGTGGTGGTGATAGTGTCATGTGGTGGAGCGAGTTGTGTAGTGAGAGGTGGGGAGGGTGGTGACAGTGGTGCTTCCTGATGTTCGTCTGCTTGCGTTGTATCTCCTGGTGCTGATACGTTGATATGAATTTGTTTCCCGGACCTCATGGGACGGGTGGGAACTCTTTTCTCAAATCGGTGAATGTAGGCCATTGCCTCATGAATGGCCTCATCCAATCCTACTGCATCTGCATGTAGGTTGATGGACTCGATGAATATATCATCCACACCTTCCTCTGCCAGCAATTGGTTCATGAGTTTCTTGCCTGCTTCAAGTGACATTTTATGCTGTTCTTGAACTAGCTGCATGGTTCGATATAGTCTTTTTATTTGTGCCGAATACGCGGGGGCACTTGCTAACTCTGAAAGTTCATCATAATCTTGTTCTTCGTAGGCTTCTTCCTCTTGTTCGGTCTCTTGTTCATCTACGTCGACTTCTACCACTTGCGGTCGGGTGGGGGCTGACGTTGTTGTATGGGTTTGTGGTTCCTGAGCTCGCTCTGTTTCCGTTTCGAGATTAGAGTCCTAGATTAGCCTAGCCACTTCTTCATCAGTGAGATCATTGAGAGTAAAGCCCTGTGGAAATTCCAAGTCCGATGGGATGGGTGGAAACGCCAGATTGGGTCCCTCTGTACTTGGTCTTGGTAGCCGAATGGTGAATGGTCTAATGCGTCGTGTCTGGGGAGGGGTAATTTCTGGTGTAGTGGTGGCTCCCCTTGGTTGAGCGCAGGGTAATTGGACTCCCCCTCTCATCTTCTTTGATGGAGGACCTGCCGCTGATAGCCTTCTCTGGAACTCCTGGGCCCGGGACCATACGAGTGCCCGATGAATAGGCACGTCATAGGCTAGACATCGATAGATTATTTTGGTCAGAGCACAACACCCGTGGAGCACATTTTTCTGCTTCTTGTTCCACCGTTGATGGGCTAGGTGGATCTGATCTATGATCCAATGTGGTACGTTGATAGGGAGGTTTTCTGTCTTTGCCAAATACAAGCTAAACCATATCTTCTTTGGTGGCATGGTGAATCTTTCCTGGGCTGGAAAAGCAAAATGCTGCATGACGGTCCGTAGGTGAAGAGCGATGGTCGGTGTCATTGCTACCATATCCTTCAGCTTATTGAGATCTTTATGTTTCATTCTGCCTGGGACCATTGTTTCCTTTTCAGTAGGAATGTGCATACCATACATGCCCAATGCTTCTCGTACCAGATTGAGGGTCAGTTTGAATTTTTTAAGTTCGTGGCCCGGCAACAGTGAGGGTAACACAAAAGTGTTGTCGCCTCCCTTGGCCCTCCTAGGAGTGATGGTACTGATAAGATAAGAACAACGTAAGAAATCTAGCTTCGGTAAGTGGGCCCTGAAATAACTGTCCAGGCCAGCTTTGGTCCATACTGCACGCATTACTTCGGCATTCTGATAGCTCTCAAATTTGCGCGTGAAAAAATGGTAGCGTCCCCATTTACCATTAAACTCCAATTCAGCTTCCCAAAAATAGGTTCCATCACCCAGGGGTCCTGCAACATCACTGAACCAATGAGCGTGTTTTCCCACTTGAGAGGTGTGCCCCTGGGGAGGATCCTGAACTGGGAGTACATGCACAGCTTGAAGTTCTTGCGGTCTTTCGGTGAGATGTGGTTCGAGGAGGAGTGTTTCTATATCCACAATCTGTGCGCTGGATCCGGCGTGAGAACTGGCACCTCCGGCTTCTGCCATGGCCCTGCTTGCTTGTTGGTTCTGTGAGAATATAGAACCATGTGTTAATATTGTAATGGACAGAATAAACCCGTCGTTGCCTCGTTACAATCATTAATATGAGGTAGATGATGAGTCAGTGGTCAGTGAGTGCACGATGACAGTGTGTGTAGTTAATGCCTGGATAGTCCTAGGAGCTAGATGGAAAGATGCACAGTCTGACTAGTGCAGTTAGTAAGTGGAGGTGAATTCACAGATTGGGGTCGGGGGGTTTATTACAAGTCTTAGGTTGTCAAACACCGTGGATGGCTTTTGGTCTTGGTTTTGTGGAGATTCGGGAGGGTTGCATGAGTAATTCTGCTGGGAGTTGTTGTGTCATTGGGACCCATTTACGAGTGAGTCTGTGCGTGCTTCTAGGTGGCAGCGTGTTCGAGTGTATCAGACAAGAGTGGGTGGCGGCTGCTTGAGCGAGTGAACCCTGTCGTGTATGATGTGAATTGTGTGGGGTTAGTTGAGCCCGCAAGCAAGCCTTAGGCACCCAAATTTGTCTTGATTGTGGGTCAGCCCTCATCGACTTCTTGGGTACCCAAATGGATTTCACTTTCTCAACAGAGGTTTTAGGAGTCCTCTTATTAGCATCAAGTCGTTGATTACTAATAGGAAGTTGAGACCGTTGTTGCGACTTAGTTACGGTCGGCAGCTCGTCTTTCCGCACCCACATTTGTTTCATCGGCTGAGTTGTTCTGCTTCGCGCGTTCTGTTGGTCTCTCGCCTGGAGAGTCTTCAGTGATTGATCTGCCCTTAGTTGCTGCCTCCTTCTGGCCTTTGGAAAAGAAGGGGGTTCCATTGTGGTTCTGACTCCTTCTTTGAGATCTTCGTTCTTCTGTATCACATAGCCTTGGACAAGAACAGCATGGTCAACTTCATCTGTACCCCTGGAGGGACCAGGAGTCTGTGCCTTTCCTAGTTCCTTGAGTGCTCCATTATTTAACTCAATTGTAATTCTAGTTTGATTCACCCATACCTGAAGAAGTCCACTCCTTAGGTTTAAGTTGACTGCTTGGTCATAGATCCAGTCTTGACCCAAGACAAGGGGTTCAGTGAGGTCCTCATCTTGACATACTAGTACTTTAACTGTCATTGTCTCATCATGAATATAGAGGGGAAGTTCCACCTCGCCCATGCAAGGGGTTTCCACGCCTCCCAATCCTATGAGATATGCTTCCACAGGATTGACAGTTAATTGCAACACTTGACAGTAGGACAATTTAACAGCACTAGTGGCTGCACCTGAGTCAATCAAGGCTCTTACAGTCCTTGCACTCTTTCCTTGTCCTATATCTAAGGTTATGAAAGGACGTCGATCAGTTATCCTATGTGATTTAATACCTGAAACTTCACACATAGCCACGTCATATCCTTGATCTGCATATGCATCTTGCCTAGGGTGCTCTCTACCTTGTCTTCTTAATTTCATTCTCCGTATGTGCTCTAGGGCTTCTGCTTGAGCTTCTTCTCGAATTCGCTTTTCTTCCTCTTTGCGTTTCTTAGCAGTATTGAGTCGACTTAGCATTTCCTCTGTGAGAGGTTCCTGATACAACTTGACTCTGCATCCGCTGATATAACTTGGGAGAACATCGCCTTCTAATGTGGCTAGTTGCACTGATCCACTTGTTGAGATTCTGTTAATGATCATGGGTCCGTAGCCTCTCTTCTCCAGTTTCCTCGCATGTTGCTTCAATGTGTAGACTAAAACTAAGTCGCCTGCCTTTAAACCTTTATCCTTAACGTGGGCATCAAAGTATGCCTTCTGTCGTTTCTTTGCTGCATATATCCCTGCAGCTGCTCTCAGTCTTGTTTCTCCTAATCGTTCAAGGTCAAAAAGTCTAGAGGAGAGTTCATGACCCGTTCATTCATGCTCTTGTGCCACTTTCAATGTAGGTATCAAAAAGTCTAAAGGTAGCACAGCATTTTGACCAAACACCATTTGAAAGGGAGTGGCTTGGAGTATCGTTTTGTAGGCAACTCGGTATGCCCAAATAGCATGGTGTAGCTGTTTGTCCCAATCAGAGCGTTTATTGTTCACTAATTTTGTCAGTACATTGCATAAGATCTTGTTGGTGCTCTCAGCCTGGCCATTTGCTTGAGGGTGATAGGGGGCAGACTTCTTATGTACTACCAAGAATTCTTGGAGTAGATTTTCAATAACTTCATTCAAGAAGTGAGTGCCTCTATCACTAACTAGCTCTATAGGTAGCCTGTATCTGGTGAACACATTCTCAAACAAGAATTTAGCAGTTGTTTGAGCATCGTTCTTCGTCGTGGCTTTTACCTCTACCCACTTTGTTAGATAGTCTGTCGCAACAATGATATATTCTGCATGGGAACCCTTAGCTGGGGGATTAATAGGACCTACGAAGTCTATTCCCCACTTAGAGAATGCACGTCCACCCATCATAGGTTTCAGTGGCATCTCATCTTTACGTATAGGATACTGAGTTCTCTGACAGACATCACATCGTTTCACATAGGTATGTGCATCCATGTGAAGGGTCGGCCACCAGAAGCCCGCAAATAGTATTGCCTTGATCACCCGATCTGGTCCAAAGTGTCCTCCTGCTACACCTTGGTGAGCAGTGTCCAAGATCTTGAGATACTCACTCTCATGGACACATAGTCTCAGGTAATCGTCTTTACCACGTTTGTATAGATTATCACCAATAAGTGAGTAATCATGGGCTTCTTGTTCTAAACTCCTTTTCCTAGCCAGAGTCATGTCTGGAGGGAATGTTTTTGTCCTCAGAAAGGATACTAGTGGTTCACTCCAATCCGGCACTATGGACACTTGATAAAGAGTGGCATGTTCCACAGGTGGTTTAGTGCCACAGATTGGGCATTCCTTGCACAACTTTTGGACATCAGCTTCCATAGTTGGCCAATGCACTCCGAGTCTCCTTAGTGTCTGTAGGGTTCGTTGTTTTGAGTAGTGTTGCTCTAATGCACCTACATGTGCTAATTGCAACCATTTAGTGTACTCATCCTCTTCCACACAACAAGCCAAGATTCCTTGATCTGTGTGCTTGTACATACTTCCTGCCATGATGTGATATTTTTGGGCTTTTACTACCTCTCTATCCTGCGTGTTTATTACTGGATGGTTAGGTCCGTATGTCAATACTGGCACTAATGGCTTAGCCCACTGCGGTACCACTTCCAAGTTAAACAAGTAAGCATCAGGAAGGTCATCTGATACTCCTTGTGGGGCTTCTCCAGATGTGAGCCTAGAAAGGTGATCTGCTCTCAAATGATTCCTCCCTTTCCTTACCACAACCTCGAAATCATATTCCATTAGTAAGAGAAACCATCTTACTAATCTTCCTGTATTGCATGGCTTGTTCACGAGATATAACAATGCTTGGTGATCAGTAAAAAATTTAAACTTATTTGCAAGAAAATAGTGTCTAAATTTCTTGACTGCATATACCATGCCTAAGCCTTCTCTCTCTGTAGTGGTATAATTTCGTTCAGCTGCATTCAATTGTCTACTTGCATAGGCAATTGGAAGATCCATACTGCCTTCACCAGTAGGTTGAGCAAGCACACACCCAATAGCATAATTGGATGCATCCACGTGAACATGGAATGGCTTATTCCAATCTGGTGTGGTCAAGATTGGTGCTGAACATAATCTTCGTTTAAGCTCCTTGAAGGAATTCTCACATTCCTCAGTCCACTCAAAGTTTGTCAGAAGTCCATACATGGGCTTTGCAATGACAGCGTACATATGAATGAACCGTCGGTAGTAACCACAATGTCCCATGAAAGCTTGTACTTCCTTGACATTCCTTGGCCTAGGTAACTCGGCTATGGCTCTTACTTTCTCTTCATCGGTGGATATGCCATTCTTTGACACTATGTGTCCTAAAATCTTACCTTGCCTGACCATGAAAACGCATTTTTCTGGGTTCAGGCAGACTTGATATTCTCTACATTTGTCAAAGATTTGTCTGAGTTCAGGAATATGGGTTTGCCTAATGTTGGAATGAGCACAAAGATCATCAACATAGACTTCTAAGTTCTTCCTCAGGAACTCTTTAAATACATGACACATCAGCCTCTGGAAGGTCGCTGGTGCATTGGTAAGCCCAAATGGCATTACACGAAAGGCAAATATACCCCACTCTGTGGCAAAAGCTGTTTTATGCTGATCTTCTGGAGCTATGGCTACTTGATTGTAGCCCGAAAATCCATCAAGGAAGCTGTACACGTCCTTGCCTGCCACTCTTTCTAAGAGATGTTCTGTGATGGGAAGCGGATAGTTATCTCGGATTGTGGCTGCATTGACCTTCTTTAAGTTAATGCATACACGTAATTTTCCATTCTTTTTGGGCACCACTACGATGGGGGATACCCACTCAGTGTGCTCAATTTCATAGATGAATCCAGCTTCAACCAGTCTATCTATCTCTTCTTTAATCTTGGCAGCATAATTATCGTTATATGTATAGGGCTTTTGCTTAGAGGGTTTAGCATCTGAGGTCATGGGGATAGTGTGTGAGCATATGTCTGGATCAACACCTTTCAAATCCTTGTAACTCCAAGCGAATACATCTCTGTATTCTCTTAGCAAGGCTATTAACGCATGCTCTTCTTCCTCTGTTAGGTCATGGCCTATGTACGTGCATCTCTCCTCTCCTTCTTCTAGGGCCACTACTATTTTCTTGGTGGTTTCTTTGTTATCATAGGCCTCTCCTGATTGTGCCTCTCGTTTAGGCATTCTTATCATAACTCTCCTGTCGTCTATCTCATACTTCTTAAAATTTTCTGGGACCTCAAACAAAGATTCTTCCTCTTCTGGTGTGACTACTCTCTTCTTTCTTTTCTTTCCTTCTTCCTTTGGGGTCACATGTGTGGCTAATCTTACATCATTTGTAAGCTCTCCATGCCTCTGGGGTTGAAATTCAACTTCATGGAAGTATTCTTCATCTGATGCAAAAGGTGGGTCCATAATGATTGACTCTAGATCGGAGTCACTTGCATCCTCAAATGCATCAAGGTTAGGTTCGCATTCTTCTAGAACTGCCTCTCCCATGATTGGCTCTATGGTGAAGACTGAAATATCATAGCCATCCTCATCGCAGTGAGGTGTCCATTGTTCCTCATTGATGGCTACATCCATTGTTGCTAGGATTTCTGCCCAGCCGTGGGGTTCAAATTCTTCGTCAGGAAAAACTACAGGTGCATAGGCTGGGTCTTGGATTGATCTATGGGTTTCTTTTGCACCTATCTCCCTGGCTTTTTCTCTGTTTTCTTCTTCTACGGCTACCTTACACATCCATAAGTGAGTGTCTTCATGCATCCATGAGGATCCTGATCCTAGGGAATGCACCGATTCCGTATCATCTTTGGCTCTATGGATGGGATTCCATTGGATAGGGGGAACATCTCTATGAGAGTAATCTTTGAGATTCACTTTGGTCGTAACACCTAAGTGCTGCAGGTACAAGGAGTTGGTTCCCCAATCCTGTACCACTTGCAACTGCCGCATAAAGGGTCGTCCCAAGATCATTTCATAGGCATGGTTCTTGCTAAATTCACATATGGCAAAGGTATGCTCGAACTCGACACCAGAGGTGGTGAGAGTTATTCCTTCTAGTAATCCTAAGGGTCTCTCAATATGACCATCGGCCATCTGCAATTTCATTCTCGTTGGCCTGAGTGCTGGCTTGCCCCAACGCTTCCATAGGGAAGTGGTGGCAATTGTAACTCCTGCACTTGAGTCCAAAATTGCCTTGGTGGTGTACTCCTGGTAGGTAATGGGAAGATAGGTGTTCCCTTCTTCACCTTCACACATATCTCCTATCTTATCCAAGGGTATCTCTGGGACTGTCCTATGTGATCCTACCTGGGAACGAGGTTTTGCTATCTCGGGCACTTGATTGGCTACATGTTTCCACACTTCTGGTCTAACCTTAAGCAGCTCTTCCAAAGTGAGATTGCACTGCACTTTGGTGTTCTTCACTATCTCTGTGTTCCTAGGTATGACTGAATCTTCGTTTCTTACCATGACTGTAGGTGCTCTCATACAGGTGGACTTTGCTTCCCATGGGCCTGTGAAATGGGGTAGTTCTTGTAAAGAATTAGACTCGAAGTCTAATCTTTCTTAAGAATGGGCACTCTCCTACTCTCCATAAATGGAAGGAAGGTCTTGTGGGAATTGATCGTGTGTGTCATCCACTAGTTCAATGGGAGGAGGAACTTCACTCTCTTTAGCCCATTTCTCTTCTTGAATTTCTCGCAAGAATTCTGGTGTGTATTGATTCATAGAAGAAGAGGTGTCTGGCTCCGTAGAGTTAGGCACGTAGGCCTCAGGCACATAGGCTTTCCAGGTAGGAAGACTTGCTCTTTCACTAGCCTTATCATGGTGTTGAGGGGCGAGTTCCTTTTGTGATTGTGCCATTAGATTCTCTATTCTTTCTAGGGAGGGGGGGTTGTCTGGTTCAGTGGAATTGGGCTCATAAGCTTTTGATGGGGGATGGGTCATGTTTTTGCTTGCTTTATCTCTTTCTTGATTTTTTTCTTCCTTGGCAGATCTTGCAATTATGCCCTCTAACTTCTCTAGAAGTCCATCCAAGTGTAATTGCGTCTTGGCTGAGCCCGAGTAATTGAAAAGGCGATTGGCTTCAAACATAGTCTGAGCCAATGCGACCATTTTTGCGCAAAGCTTGGTTCTTTCTATCTCTAGGTCAGCTCTAGGGTAGCACTTGTCATGATCTGTGACATTTGGCCCTTCTTGGATTCTGGCCTGATATGCTTTAAGCATCATGTCTACGTCTTCAGGAGTGGGATCAGCTAATACTGATCCTACTCTAGGGGGTGGTGTAATCGTATGAGGTGGGTTGGAAGGTGATGGGTCGAATGGCGATGGGAATGGTGGTGGTGGGGTAGTGTGAGAGGGAGTTTGAGATGTGAGTTCAGTTATCCTGGCTTTGGTTTCTCTTATGCTTTCCTCAAGTTCACTCATCTTTTTAGCCCATTGTCTTTTCATTCTTTCCCGACTATCTTTCCACGCTCTAGTCCTTTTCTTTGTCATGCTCTCGGTTTCACTAGCCTCTGGGTTCTTATCCTGGTTTACCCCTTGGTTCTGCTGCAATGCTTGAGCTCTAGTCACTACCTGTACTGGTGCGGTGGATGTCACACTTCCTGTGGAGTCTACCACCAACCCAACAACGTTGATAGGAGTGATTTTTGGCATATTATTAGGATTCTTAGGGCAATCTCGTAAGAGGTGCTCCTTTCCACATTCTTGGCAAAAGCCCTGAATTGTTACTGACTGGGGTTGTGTAAGTGGAGGTAAGGGACAATCACGAATGAGGTGATCTCCCTGACATCTGTAGCATGGTCCTCTAGGGAATGGGGGTCTTACCTGCCTAGGTTGAGGCCTAGGGTTGGGGTTTGCATACATGACGTTTGTGTAATCTGACTCCCAACTAGGTTCACTCGGTTCCTCACTGTAGTAGGACTCACCATGTTCAGGAGATTGCATGTAGTAAGCCTGGGGACTATCGACATGTGTAGAATCAAAGCTATGGTCACTGGGTCACTTTCAGAAAGCAATGGTGTTACAGGGACTATAGCTCTATTCAGGTTTTCTTCTGCTGCTGCATATTTTACGGGGATCACATTAGCTGGGGCAGGGGGTTGTTGTGCTAACACAGGATGAGGTCTTTGTTGGTTTTGGTATGGTTGCTGATAAGGTTGTTGTGGCCTGCCATATGGCTGTGGAGGGTACGGGTTCTGGTATCTTCCCTGCTGAGGGTAGGGTTGCCTAACCGCTTGATTGTTGTATGGGCAATCTTGCGCGGTGTGATTGGTGTACCTCCGTTCTATGGTGCAGTACTGGCCACTAGAATTTACTTGGGGTTGAGCCATAATAGGACATACATTTTCCATATGGTCGCCTCCACAATTATAGCATCTTTTCACCGGGGCAAATCTCGGAATTTGTTTGCTAGAGACACCTAGTTTTTGAGCAACTTTCTCTGCAAGTTCCTCAATCGATGGGGATTGCGTGGAAGAGAGGCTAGAGGCACCATCTGAATCTTTGTATATCTTGGCCAGCTCTAACTCCTCCCCTAGGTTGTCCTCAATGTCAATACACATGCGTACACACTCTTCTATGGTCCTAGGGTCCTTCAAGTACACATATGATCTCAATTTGGTACTTAGAAGTCCGTCCAAGAATAGAGCCACTTGCTTAGCTGGTGTGGGTAGCTCAGGGACAGGGCATCTTTCAAGATATTGCCTAAATCTCCTTCCTGCAAGTCTCACGGCCTCTTGAGGGGTTTGCCTAAAGCTGTGAATCAGCGAGGAGGTATTATGTCTTATGCCACTCTTAGAGAATTGAATAATGAAGGCCTCTAGGAGTTGGTCTATGCTCCTGAAGTGTCTCTCGTTTAGTGGTTGAAACCATGTCAGGGCAGTGTTCCTAAGGGTTAGACCAAAGGCATTGTACTGCGTGAATAGATCCTCCACTTGTTCAGCTCTCAGGACTTATCTAAACTCAGCCACATGATCGTATGGATCTAGTGCCATCGAAGTAGTTCTTCATGGACTTAACTAGCTGAGTTGGTCTCAAAGTCCTTGTGTGCTCTCTAGGTCGTGGTAGAGGGAATTCATCCGCATTTCTTTGATTCCTGTGAGCTCTAAGCATCTCAGGTTCTACTCTATTCGTTTCCATTCTCGTTCTTTCTCTGCCCCTTGGGGTGGCAAAGCTTACTTCTGGCCTATCTCTATGTCTGTCTCTTTGAGTTCCGTGAGCGTGGGAGGTTCCAGCTCCTGGGTGACCAAAGGACACGTTCGATCTTGGTTGGGGGAAAACGAATTCACCCTTCCCAGTGTAAGCATGCCTATCATTTTCCGTAACCACAAAGATCCTCTCAGAAGCGTGATCTAAGTAGGTCACTCTGCCTGGGCTATCAGGATCCTTAAACTCATAGATCATGATTGTTCCTATATCAGTTGGCTGATCAGATTTATATCTCCAAAAGGCTTCGTCAGTTTCTCGATTGAGGAGCAAATCTATGCTCTTATTATCCTGGGGAATCCACTCTGGTGTGATAATCCTAGTGAGAACCGATTTTCCTCGAGGGGTTCTAGGTTCTGTACCCATGTTTCCTTGCTCTAGGTCACCTAAGTCCGCTTCTGGGATCACATTTCCAAATTGGTCCGTCCTATCTGGGTGACTGACTACGTATATGGTTCCTTCTTTGTCCAAGTATGCTCCGTTTTCAAACTTGACAGCTGGGCGCTCTAGTCCAATGGATTGATCAGGATTCTTAATCTGTACCACAGATCTTCCTAGGCCGTCCTCATAGATGCTGGCACCTAATCGGTTGGTCCTAAGGTATTCCAACTGTGTTTTGTAAGGGCCTTCTATTCTGTGCAAGTATGGCACTCCTGAACTTCCCGTAGGTCTGTCCATGCCTTGAGACATCTCTGATTCACTAGTATCAGAGCTAGGGTAATGCGAGTGGTGACTCAACTGTTGGGCCCAAGACCTCGCAGTATGATTGACACTAGCCTCTGAAGACCTAAGGCTTTGTCTATCCCTTACTAGATGTCATCCTGATCTAAGGTTCATATGCCTAACTGGTTAACCCAATTTTTCCAGGTACAACCACGTTTCTGAGTCCTTTGTATCAATTACTTAATCTCCTTTTTATGTTGATTATCGTGTTTATACTCTTGTCTGATATCACTTTGTTAGGAATACTTAAGTTTAATTTCGCACTTTAGTTTGGTCGTTTCACGTTAGGTTCTTTTTCTTTTAAGGTTGTCGTTCACACACACAGGTTATCTCTTGACTTGAACTTGATTTCTTAGATAGTTTTTGATTTATCTCGTGCCTATCGTTGCCTGGAATTACTTCTAACACTACCCACACTTAGCCTAAACTAAGAATTGACAGAGGGTGTTGCGAGTTTTCCAACCTTGAGTTCCTTTCCTTGTGTTGTTGCCCTGGTGTGCCCAGGACGCGTGTTCCCAAGCCTGCACTTACTCTTGCTTTGCGTACCCTTCGCTGCTCTCAAAGGACCTGTAAAAGGCCCACCGTTAGCTCAAGACTTAAATTCAAAAGATAGAACCAATCACTTTCATTCATGTAACACTTCACCAATTTGCACTATGACTTTTTGGACACAACTCTAGAGATCCCTGAATTTTGTTCCCCCTGGGTATGGTCAACTTCAAAATACCCTATCTAATATTCCTGATCTTAATTTAACCGTAACCAGTCGATGTTTTTGTTGTACTCCCTGCGAGCTTTCCAACAAAACAAAAATCACGGCAAACGGATTTTGTATGAGAAAGTTATGCCAGTTCAGGGTTTTGGGGCTAAAACAGGATTAAACTAGGTTAACAGGCAAACAGGAATTCTCGAGTTACTTGGGTCATGCCCTCTTAATGCAATACTACACCCTAGTGTTTGTCCCACACTTGGCCAAAATTTAGACCATTATTTTTGCCTTAAAAATTTGACCTAATTTGCCCTTCTAACGTGTTCGCAAAGTCTGTCGGTCGCGATTGACAGGTCAGTCGCGATCGACGTGTCGATCGCGATTGACAGGTCCGTCGTGGCTGTCAGTCACGATTGACTGGTCAGTCGTGATTGACACGTGGCCAAAAATTCAGTCAATCGTGGTCAAAGGGTCGTTGACTCTGTCGATCGCGATTGATGTGTCGATCGCGATTGACAGGTCCGTCGCGAAGGCTCGGTCAGTCGTGGTCAAACAGTCGTTGACTGTGTCAGTCGCGATTGATAGGTCCGTCGTGGCTGTCCGTCGCGATTGACAGGTCGATTGCGATTGATGGCTCGATCGCGATTGACACGTGTCACGCGTAGCTTCTGTCCGTCGTGGTCAATCAGTCGTTGACTCTGTCGGTCGCGATTGACAGAGCCGTCGTGGGCTGTCCGTCGCGATTGACAGGTCTGTCCGTCGTGGTTTGTCGATCGCGATTGACAGAGCGATCACGATTGACAGAAATCTAAGTAATTTCAAGAAACTAAACACATTTTTGGGAAGCTCTAGGCCTGTAGGTCATGGATATGCACTTTGTTTAGCAAATAGAGCAATTTTTCTGTCGGTCGCGATTGACAGAGCCCAGCGACACAGAGACAAGACCGTACAGTTCTGTACCTGCACAGAGTGCTGGGGATGGTGATACAACAAGAACCTGCAGAATGCTCAAAAAACATGCAAAAAACAACGCACGCAATATCGCTCTCTCGCTCTCTCTCACAAGTAGAATGAGGGAAATGAGGTGGAGATGGTGATATGATCAAAAAACTGAAATTTTCGCGATGATGGAAATGGAGGTGGAAGATGGTGATGATGATGATGGTGATGATGGTGGTAAGGTAAGAAAAAGAAAAATAGGAAAAGTAAAGAAATTACCTACAACGCCAACGTCTCCAATCTACGTCTTACCATCACATGCTCGTCCTCAAAGCTCGATCCCCGACAACGGCGCCAAAATTTGGTGTAGCTCAGTGATGAGTAGCACCTCCTTTAATGTCAATCCGGGAAGACATGAGGATGGTATGAAGACCTCGAGCAAGTGGAGGCACAAGTGCGTGAGTGAGAAGCACTCAAGCATGCACACACATACACACACACGCGCACACACGGCAAGACAAAGAGTGAGAAGCAATGAAGTTCTTAGATTATTTTCAAAAAGCTCTTACAGGTTCCTTTCAATTACAATCCAACTCAAAAATGAGCTCTCTAGCTCCTTTTATAGTTTTTTACTAGCTTTGGCACTGTCCAGACCTAGTGTCCGGCCTAGTTAAAAATTAGGTTCCAGGGCTTATTTGAGGGCTCAAACGAGATCTAAAAAATACGAAAATTGGCAGGTAGATACTTCTAAAGCTCCTCAAGCTCAAGGACTCCTTGGCTTGCACAAAATGGAGCTACAAAAATATGAAATGGTATTTACAATAGTGTTTAGTGATTAAAATCACTATTTGTGTAGGGATTTTCTCTGTTGATTTGTCATACACCTCTTTGAGCTCCCTACTTGCTCTTTCTTCTTGTGTGCTCAACTCCTTGATGTCTGAAAAATTTAGATGGCCTACTTGCTAGATCTTCTTTGACTGCCATATCTGCTTGTGCTGTCCCTTCGCTCTGACTTTCTTCGTCTTGTGGCTCCTTCGGTTCCCTGACTGCTGCCAACAGTGCTTGTGGTAGTATTCTTTTGATGGTGAAGATTTCATCTTCATCTTCATAATAGCATTTTGAATACTGTTTGCCCTCCCACCCACCCTTTCTGCTGCTCTTTCCTACCCCACCACCCTCTTTGTGGCAACATCTAGTGGTTCATTCCTTATTGTCATTTTTGTGTGAAGACTCTATATTGTTTGGTCATGCAGCATGGCATTTTGATGAGCAAGTTGTGCATCTCAAATTTATGGAAGTGTTTATAAACACTCTTGTTGAAATTTATGGAAGTGTTTATAAACACTCTTGTTGAGATTCATTGGTTATCCTTTAGTGAATACGGGATTTTGATCATGATTGATAAGTTGATAGTCATATCATTGTCATTGAAGTGTTCATAAACACCTTTTTTCCCATTTGTGCAATTAATTCTATTCTTCAATCTATCGCAAGTACTCACAAGCACTATTTGATTTCAAACACAAACTATTTCTTTCTCCTCTGTGTTGTAGCAGATGCCATAGCGTCAACAATGAACTGCTTAGTAAATCAGGTTCTTGAAGGGTGCGCAATGCATGATCTTCTGTATACTTCCAAGGAAGCATTGGTTCATAATGCTTGCACTGTTCTGTAGCAAAGACTCTTGATTCTGGTCGAGGCACCAACAAGCAACACATATGGCATCTCTCTTAATCAGAAAATAGTGGAGCAGATATAAGCTACTAAGGGACTTCGCGTGCTACATCACTAACCAAAAGCCTCAACTTGAAGATTGGACACCTGGGTGTGAGAGCAGCCTTGAATGGTTGCAGCAGAGGGCTATCCTTCAAGCGTGCATCACAATGCATGGGAAGTCACTACTCCGCATTCAAATCCACTACCTAGAGTAAGTCTAGACAAAGGGAGACAAAGCGGGGCACCATAGACACATGCTACCAAAGCACTCTGCATGAGTAGTCCTTCATTGCGTAGAGACCTTCAAGCGGCAAAATGCAAGTCCGTTGCTGCCATAAACAACAGCTGCAAATGGGAAGGACTCCAATGCATTGATTTGCATAGATTTGAACAAGCAGGTAAGTGCCAAGACCAAAAAAAGAACGAGTACACCTCTTTGTCAGAGGTGCGCGCCTTATAGCCATTCTCTCAGGAATACGAGACACTCAAATCCCATGACTCGTCTGCATACCTACCCAAACTGAGATAGACATTTCACATTTGTCTGCGCTAATCTCTTCTGAACGAGAAAGGAAGCTTGAAGCCACCAGAGAGCAAGAGAGGGAGTGAGAGGGAGACAACAGAGAGAGACAAAACACCTCACAAGCTATATTCACTGAGCGAGAAAGGAAGCTTGAAGCCACCAGAGAGCAAGAGAGGGAGTGAGAGGGAGAGAACAGAGAGAGACAAAACACCTCACAAGCTATATTCACTGTCACTTAGACAGCAGACAAGCGGACCTTTTTGAGCATATTCACTAAAGAACTACGTGTGGCGCCATCCCTGTGCAACCTACAGAGAGAGAGAGGGAGAGAGAAAGTGAGAGACCACATCTCTCTGCCGACTGCCAGAACCATCAGAAGGGACGTCCGTCTGCCCTGGTCTCCCTTGAGCTTCAGTTGTTCATGAATCACTCTCAACAGAGAGAGACGGAGAAAGGCTTGTACAGGAGTGCCCGAGGCGGGGATTGTTCATTGGAGTGAGAGAGAGAGAATCTCAACGGGGGATTACTGTATCAGGGAGATGCGACAGTATCAACAGTTTTCAAGTGCGGCCACTCTTCTGTTGCCGCCTAGGGTAGCGCCAAACTCGGATCTATTCAAAGTTTTCATGGGAAAGACAAAGAAATCGCCATTAGAACTATATCACTAATGATCTCACTATCCTGATGCTGACCGGTTCTTTCTCTCTCCAAGACGTGAAGAAGTGGACCCATTCTTTATTTCTCCAAAAAGCATACCATCAGACAATGAACGGATTTGTCATTTTTCCATCTTTTATGTTCAAATCGAATTGAAGTGTTCACCTTTTTAAGTAGGCACAAACATTGTGGCACACCAATATTATTTTGAGAAGATTCGACCCTTAGCCCTTGCCACACTTTGGATTTACTTGCCTCGAACCTTATAAACCATCAAGTGCATATTGTTTTAGTCTTTGACTTTTTAAGGGTACCCACACACTTAACTTTGGCACTCAATTTGGTATCCCTAAAAGAGTATCATTGTAGTTCCAAGAGGACTTAAGTTCATTACTTTTGGTACACCATTTTGGCACTAGGTGCCCATCTTTGTACATCAAGAATATAAGAAGAAGAATCTTTTGTGTGTAGGTGTGGGTTGGAGGCTAGTCTAAGCCCAGCCACCAAACTCTCTCCACGTGTCTAAGCCTACTATTGGGAATTGAACTCACAACCTCCCAATTAGGAGTGTGATGGTCTAACCACTTGGCCCAAAAGCCATGGTTGAGGATTACTTCCTAATTCTCTCTCTTAAGGCATGGTTCAACCATCTCCTACTAGGATTATTGGACATTCCTTCCCCCTTAGACTAAGCATTGTCCTCAATGCTCACTTGTGGACCCTTCTAACTCTTTGACCCACTTTCCATGCATGAGCGCTTCCATCAACCTCAAACTCCAACACATGGACCAAATTTGGACCTATCCCACCCTTTGTGGGTGCCCAAATGCCCATGCGCCTTCATCCAAGGCCAGTTTCACACTCACCATGGATAAGCGCTTTTTCCAAGTGCCCGCGAATGAGGCGCAAACCTCCGTCTTGCCCAATTTCTCAACTAGGCTCTGATACCAATGTTGGGAATTGAACTCACAACCTCCCGATTAGGAGTGCGATGGGCTAACCACTTGCCCCAAAAGCCATGGTTGAGGATTACTTCCTAATCCTCTCTCTTAAGGTGTGGTTCAACCATCTCCTACTAGGATTATGTGACACCTACTATAAGGCTCCGTTGGTGTACAACGGGCTAATCTAAGCCCTCTCCTCTCACGTCGACTCATCTTGGTGTTTTGCAAGAGTAGGGCTACTCTAAGCCCCCCCCCAAGAATTTTAAGTGTGGTGTCCAGTTGTTCATTTCAAGCTTTGCAATTATTTTTAAGCGGTATTTTCAGCAAGTGTCTCTAATAGTGTTTCTGAACACTTTATCCTCAAAGCTTTGTAATGACCAAAAGTGAAGGTAGCTCATCATCTATGGCTAACTTCTTACCCTCTTTCACCCCTATTTTTATGCCTAAGGATGAATGCCTCAATGGACAAAATTACAATCTATGGAAAGATATCATGCGCGCACATCTCTACATGAATCTCCTTCATGAGGTAGTAGACGGGTCAGACCCCGAACCCAATAGGGATAGCAACTTAGAAAATTGGCATGTGTGGAATGTCAAGGACAAAAGAGCTTTAGGTCAGTTGTTACTTGCTTGTGAGGAACTGACAAAAGGACATATCACGGCCTGTAAGACATCCAAGGACGCTTGGGATACATTAGTCGCTTTGTATGAAGACAAAAACCCTAAATTATATGCCTTAGAGGCCGAGTTTCATAATTTGACCATTCGGCCACACGATACAATTACCAAGATCATAGCCCAATTTGAGGACTACCCGCATAAATTAGCACTATGTGGTAGGCAGATTTCTGGTGAAGACATGGCCATTTGGCTTCTTAACAAGTTACCTAAGTTGTACGAGACATTTGTCACAACTTTGTAAAAATCGTGGCCAAGTCTTAACTTCGGAAGAGGTCCGTCGACTATTGCTCCTTCACGACTAGCGAGCCAAATCAACTTCCTCCCAAGAGTCTGCCATGAAGGCCAAAGGACCATTCAAAAAGGGCAGAACCACAAGTCATCATGCTACCAATGGATCTAAGCAAGGATCGCATAGTTCATCAAAGAAGTTCACCTGTAATTTTTGTGGAAAATCAGGACACTTAGAAAAGTTTTGCTATAAAAAGAAACAATCATCGAAGGCTTCTACGTCTATGCAAGCATCCAAAGGATCCCAACATAATCCCACTACTCTAGTGAGGAACTCTTCATCTCCACAAAAGCCAATGCCCTAGTTACTTCTAGCTCCCCGCATGAGTGGATCTTTGATAGCGGAGCTACCTCCCATATGTGCAAAGACAAGGACTCCTTTCAAGAACTCGAAGAGCGCATGGGAGAATTCTATCTTGGCAACAACAAAAGTTTACCCATCGAAGGAAAAGGAAAAGTTCAAATTACAAACAATCAAGGGGAATGCAAGTCTTTATCCAATGTTCTTTTTGTTCCAAATTTATGTATGAATCTACTTTCCGTCAAGGCCATTACAGATCAGGACAAACAAGTATGGTTTGATAACACCTCGGTTAAGGTAGTTGATTCCCATACAAAGGATATCATTGCTCAAGGTATTGAAGAAAAGGGCCTCTACAAACTATCTTGCTTTGTGTCCAAAGAATCAACCTCAAGTTTGTGGCACCAAATATTTGGCAACACTTCTTACTTATTAAAAATCTCTTCATCCCAACTTGTGAAGGGATTGCCAAAGATAGGGCAAGTTACCGATGTCTGCAAAGCTTGCACCCAAGGCAAGCAACATAGGGCCCCAATTCCCAAGGAGGATTCAACACGAGCAAGGAACCCTCTAGCCCTTATCCACATGGACTTATGTGGACCCATGAACACCCCATCCCTGAGTGGATCCCTCTACTTTTATCTTTTAGTAGATGACCACTCGCTATATTTGGGTGTACTTTTTGAAGTCAAAGGCAGACACATTCTCTAAGTTTCAAACTTGGATCAAGGAAGCTGAGAATGAAGCTTCAACTAAAGTTAAAACCATCAGATCAGATGGAGGTGGTGAGTTTATCAATCATGACTTTGATAACTTTGTCAACCAGATTGAGATCAAAAGACAAGTCACTCAGCCTCATACTCCATCCCAGAATGGAGTAGCTGAAAGAAAGATACACAGTGTGATGGAAAATGGCAAGAACTATGCTTCATCACAAGGATCTACCCTACAAGTTCTGGGCAGAAGCCGCGCATACTGCCGTTCACATTCTTAATCAAGGATTTACAAGTGTGTTGAAGCTGAAGGTCAAGGAGAAAGCACAGTTTCAAGCCGAGGAGTCCTCAAGCTTGAGGAGTATTAGAAGTATCATCCTACCAATTTTCATAATTTTAAGAGTTCATTTGAGCCCTCAAATAAGCCCTGGAACCTAATTTTTAACTAGGCCGGACACTAGGTCTCGACAGGGCCAAAACTAGTCAAAAAACTATAAAAAAAGCTAGAGAGCTCATTTTTGGGGTAAGCTTGTTAGAGAATAGAGCTTTTGTAAGAGAACTCGTTTGCAATCAAAGCTTTCCATTGTTCCTCTCTTTGATCTTACCTTATGCACGTATGTGTGTATGTGTGTGCATGTTTGTGTGCTTTCACTCACGCACTTGTGCCTTCACTTGCTTGTGGTCTTCATACTGGTCCTCACGTTTCTGCTGATTGACAAGTAAAGGAGGTGGTGCTTACGCTTGAGCTACACCAAATTTTGGCGCCGTTGCCAGGGAGAGAGCTTCGAGGACGAGCATTGTGATGGTAAGATCGTAGATTTGCGACGTTGGAAGGTAAAAAGAACTGTCATTTTTGTTCATTTTCTTATTTTTCTTCTTCATCTTCATCATCATCACCATCTCCATCTTCTTCCATCTTCTTCTTCATAGAAATTTCTTGTTTTTTAGTGCATTTTCACCATTTTCATACCATCTTTCATGCATTATTGTGTGAGAAAGAGTTAGGAGGTGCAACGGAGAGCAAGCGCTGTGTTTTTTCATGATTTTCTACACATACGGAGCTCGCCATTGCTCGACACTCAGAAATTTGAATTTTCCACCAAAAAACACGATTCTGTGAAAAATTTAAATTTTTTTTGAAAATCGTGATTTTCTATTTCTCGCCTAAAAGCTTTCTGAAAGAAACACAATTATATGGTCATTCTCAAAATCACGATTCTATGGTTGTGCTCAATATCACGATTCTCTAAGTTTTTCAAAAATACGATTCTGTGGATGTGCTCAAAATCGCGATTCTCACAAATCACGATTTTTCAGCCAAAAACACGATTGTGATCAAACACGATTCTCTCTTGGCAATTGCGATTTTCAAAAAACACGATTTTCATACAAAGTCACGATTTTCATGTCAAAAACACGACTCTGAGAAAACACGATTTTCAGTGGGCTCAAAATCACGATTCTCAAAAACACGATTCTCTGCTAGCAATCGCGATTCTCAAAAACACGATTTTCATCCAAGGGACAAAATCGCGATTTTCAAAGCACGATTCTCTTGATTTCATAGCATCCCGCTTCTCTTGAGATTCACAACATTGCTATTCTCTTGAGATTCACAGCATCGCAATTCTCTTGAGATTCACAGTATCGCGATTCTCTTGAGATTCACAGCATCACGATTCTCTTGAGATTCACATCATCGCGATTCTCTTCAGATTCACAACATCACGATTCTCTTGAGATTCATAGCATCACGATTCTCTTAATTTCACAGCATCGCAATTCTCTTGAATTCACAGCATCGCGATTCTCTTGATTGCACAGCATCGCGATTCTCTTGAATTCAGAGCATTGCGATTCTCTTGATTTCACAGCATCACGATTCTCTTGATTTCACAGCATCCCGATTCTTATGATTTCACAAAATCTCGATTTTCACACAAAATCGTGATTTTTTCCAAAAGGTCCTGTTTGTGTGTTTTGACCCCCAAGAGCCTGATTTGACATAACTTTTTCATCCAAAGTCCATTTTTGAGCTCTATAGCTCATTGGAAAGCTCGTTTCGAATCCTACATGAGCTCAACTATTTTTCATAAGAATAATGCGTTGATTTTCAGATAGACTAATTTGAAGTTGACCCTCAAGTGGGACTAGGGAACCAAGGGGACTCCAAAGGATTTTGAACCATACCAAGGGGAAATTTTGGACTCTTAACCAAAGCTTATGAACTTGAGATCTAGTAGACACCTAGGCAAGGATAGACAAAGCATTAGATCTTCTCAGTCTAGTGTCAACCATACAGCTAAGTCTTGCGCACAACAACTAAGTGGTTGTCCTTACATACTAAATTCTGACACAAGTGACTCAGAAATGTCTTTTAGCATGGGGAAACCTGTAGGTGGCTCAGGAACTTCCCATCTACAAATATCAGAAGGTCCCTATAAGACACAATTGGAATATATTTGGACCTAACGATTAGGTCCTTGCATCTATGAGGATGGCCTGAGGCGATCAGTGGTCCAACTCAAAAATCTAGATCAACCCTTTGGACTTGAACACCCGGTGGTCAAGTTCGAAGAGGATTCATACATTGATAAGGAACGAACCATGTATGTGGTCACCAACCTACCAGATAGGACCAATGAGTTTGGAAATATCATTCTAGAGAATGAGATAGGAGACCTAGAACAAGGAAATGTAGGACAAGGACCCCAGACCCCTAGAGGTAAGTCGGTTTTGACCAGAGTGATCATTCCAGATTGGATCCCTCAAGACAAAAAAAGCATAGAACTATTCTTGAATAGAGAAATAGAGGAAGCCTTTTGGACATTCAAGCCAGATCAACCTAGCCGATTGGGCATAGTCATCATCTATGAGTTCAAGGATCCAGAGACACCATGCAAAGTTGTCTACTTGGATAACACATCAGAGAAAATGTTCTTGGTAACAGAACATGATAGACATGCATATACTTGGAAGAGTGAATTGATTTTCCCTCCACCAAGATCCAATGTGTCCCATGGCCTCCAAGGAGTAGGATCATCCCAAGCTCATGAAGCCCAGAGAGAAAGAAATAGAGAGAGACTGAGGTTAGTTTTGCACACACTGTGGGCATAAATAGATCAAGATTTGAAAATGAAAGAACTAAAAGAGAGAGACATCAAGCACATAGGCAACAAAGAGATGAGCATGATTTTCCATTGCCTAGACCCCGAGATCACGCAAAAACCCTTAGACCCACTCAAGTGATCAAGGCAATGAAGAATTATTTTGACGGAACAAGAGATCCTTATGATCATGTGCCCGAGTTCAAACAAGTGTTAAGAGCTGAACAAGTTGAGGATTTGTGAACCCAGTACGAGGCATTTGGTTTGACTCTTAAGGGCACTGCCTTAGCTTGGTTTCAACCATTGAGTAGTCATAACTATCGCGATATAGGTCAGCTGCTAGAAGAATTCATTGTAGAATTTTCCAAGAGTGGTATCAGGCATAACACATCATCTTTGATCCACAGTTTCAATCAGACACCCCAAGAAACAGTGTGACTAGCAGGTAGAAGGTTCACACAGTACCTAGAAAGATGCCTTGCTCCAGAGTTACCCACACCAATCAAACAAGTGGCTTTGTTCTTAGATGCCTTACTGAGCACAAAGTTAAGATCATATGTGTACTTGAAAGAGCCTAGATCCATAGAAGAGTGTGTGCGGACGTGCATTGACATAGAAGATAACTTGGGTGAGGAGTTAGGATTGTCCAAACTCTATAAGGATTCTGATAGTTCTACTAGTCATACTTCAAAAATCTCCAGGGAAATAAATGAGATAGCTGAGCAAGTTGCCAAGAAGCTAGGAGTTCAAAATAGACAAATACCAAGAGTCACATCATTGAATCGGTGTTATACTTGTGGAGGCAACCACATGGCTAATGTATGCCCATTGCACAACCAGAACATGAGGGAAAGGAATGCTCCATATTGCAAGATTGAGAGAAAATACACAAACCATACGGCTCAAGATTGTCCATACAATAGACAGGTTGTTAGACAGAATTATCTGCAACTTTACCAACAAGGTAGGTATCAAAACCAATACCAACATCCATATTATGGACCACAACAACAGTATCAGGCACCATATAGGCCAGAATCAGTCCTAGGAAACCAACCACCAATGCCTGCCAATGTAATTCCAGTTAAGTATGCAGTGGCAAAAGAGAACCTTAATAGAGCATTGGTGCTAGTGACCCCACTGATCTCAGAGAATGACTCTCATGCTCATAGTTCAGACTACTCTCATGAAGGTATTCCACATGCTTATTACACAGAGTCGCCTGAGTATAGTGAGATTTAATTGTATCAATATGAGGCACCACCTATGGAACAAAATTGGGAGCCAGAATACTCCAATGTAAGGTATACGAATCCCAACCCCAGGCCCCAATTGAGACAAGTAAGACCACAAGCCCCTAGAGGACCATGTTTTAGATATCAGGGTGACCATTTCATTCGTGAATGTTTGCACTCACCAACTCTAGGCCAAGGACAGAACATCACGATACAAGCCTTTTGTCCTGAGTGTGGTAAAGACCATCTCCCCAAAGATTGTCCAAGAAACCCCTCCAGTGCACCCAAGATTACACCCATTAATGTGGTAGGCTTAGTGGTGGATTCAAGTGCTAGTAGCAGTAATGTGGCTCTTGTACAAGCACTCACTAGCGCACAAGCCTTAAAACAGGATAAGCCAGTTGAACAATCATAGTCAAGTGAATCAAGAGAGCCTAGCAAGCAGAAAACAAGAACATGGAAGGATACCAGAGAGAAGGCCAATCGCAACTGGAATAAAAAGTTATCAGAACTAGAAGAAAGTCTGAAGGAAGCCAAAACAAAAATAGATGACATTGCATCTCAAAGCCCCTTGCATGCTGAAACTCTATCTACTCCACCTCATCCCACCCCACCACCCATCGTAAATAGACCGCAACCAAGGTCTGTTCTAGCATATCCAACGCCAGAAGGCTTGGACATGATGTTCAAGGCCTACTAGGCTCGACTCCAAGAAGGGCCTACAACTACAAACCTAGACAAGATTTACCCTAGAGCAGATTTAAAGATTGAACAAATGAAAATATGCATGAAAATGTTAGAACAAGCTCAAGCTATACTTGAGACAAGTCAAAAGTTCAATCAGACAAACTCTGTCAAATCGGATTTGCATTTCCAGGGCTTACTAGAAATATTAGAGCAGTTGGTAAACAAACCACAAGTTTCTTTACCTCCATAGGCTCAACCAGTTATTGAAAGAGGAAGCTCACCACCAATGGGAGCTTATGTTCCTAATTCCACGGATGCTCGAATACCTCCTTCAATTCAACAGTACTCTCAAGAGTTCTTGCATGAAATACAAGAAGAGAAATGGGCCAAGGAGAAGGGTAATTCCCCTCCTATTCCCGAGATTGATGATCTTCATGATCAATTTCCCCAAGACATTCCATCCATTTACGGAGATCAAGTCGAGCAACAAGAAGAGGAAAGGATAGATTTTGAATAAAATACCTTAGAAGAACTGCCTCAATTTCTAGGCCCATGGGAATCTGAATCTCTTCAGATCAGAGCTCCCACAATACTGGTCAGACATGAAGACTGAGTGGTCCCAAGGAACACTGATGCCGTGAAGAACACTAAGGTTCAATGTCATCTCACGGTAGAAGAGCTATTAAAAGCAAAACCTGAACTATGGGATCATATCAAGGATCAAGTTCCAAAACTTGATTCCAGAGGAGCTAAGCAAAAAGTACCAGAGATACCTCTAGACAAAATAGGGGACATGTGTGAGGGTGAAGAAGGTAATACTTATCTTCCAATCACCTACCAAGGTTACACAACCAAAGCAATCATAGATTCAGGTGTTGGTGTTGCTATTGCAACCACCTCCTTGTGGAAGCAATGGGGCAAACCCACAATAAGACCAATTAGAATGAAGCTTCAAATGGCCAACGTTCATTTTGAAAGACCTCTAGGATTGCTCGAAGGGATAACTCTAACCACTTGTGGTGTAGAGTTTGAGCACACATTTGCTATATGTGACTTTGAGAAAAATAATGTTGATGAGATGATCCTAGGAAGACCCTTCCTATGCCAACTGCAAATAGTACAGGATTGGGGAACCACCTCCTTGTACCTACAACACTTAGGGGTCACCACCAAGGTCAATTTGAAGGATTACTCCTTTAGAGATGTACCACCCCTATAGTGGAACCTTATTCACAAAGCAAAAGAAGATTCAATCTCTGTGCATTCTGGAAGTTCTCCTTACCCACCTCGTTGCATGAAGATGCTCATTTGTGGATGTGCAAGGTCACAGAGGAAGAGGAAAAATGTTGGATATTGATTCCAACAATCCCCCCTGCAATGTCATATTGGTACAATCTGAACTGGATCTGCAAACTATCAAAGCTGCAAACTATCACAAGCTTCAAATAGCTTGTCACAAGCTTCAAGCTTGTACTCCCGTACTTCAAAACTTGTTCTTCAAAAGTCTTCTTCAAAACTGAATTTGAATTTCCTTCAAAAAACCTGAAAACATATACTAGGATCCATATATTTGCATTTACCTTCAAAAAAGGTTTCTCAACGTACTTCTGTTGTGTCATGTAAATACACTAAACAAATCAAGAACTGAATCCTGGAACCTGTGACTGTCAACTCACAACTTAGTGTATTATGAACACTACTGGTTCATCTCTGATTGTACTCAAGTCAAATCAACTCATCTTAATTGAAATCAACTGAAATATGAGTCAAAAAATCTATGACGTTATCATGTCTTCATCCTTTAAATCCTTCATACCTCTTTCCTTCAGAACCTGGTATAAACATATTTGTGCGCACTTCTGAAATATACCTTTCTGAAATATCAAGCTTCTCTTCAAATAGAATTCTGGAACCTTATCCTGAACAGGAACTTTCTCCAAACATTCTCCTTCTTCCTTCTTCTTTCAAAGCTGGAACATAAAGAGAACCTGACAAAGGAAATATAGGAATACCTGTAGGTATGACTCTGCATTCTTTTACATATGGTTGAAAATAAGTCTTCATGTTTCATCACCCCTGGATGATTTAACACTAGTATCCAGTATTCTTCAAATATATCAGACTTTATGAAATGTGGAATGTCTTCCTTCTTTCAATAAATCTGATCTTTAGTGATCAATACCTGTATCTGAAACAAAATCTCTGAACCCTTTTTTTTTATTAGCACTACAGTTGCTAATAGCTTTTTATTGTAAGTCTTCAGCTTCCCATATTATAGAATAAGGTTAGCTGATAAAACCTTGCTGAAAGCATTTTAGGATTCATACCCTTCTGCAGATAACAAGTATTTCTATCTCTTTGCAACACAAATCTGATAGAATCTGAATCTTTGACTTACTTCTCCAATGTTAAGAATCTTCACAAACAAAGGATAGACAACTGAATCATAAATACTCAAGATCATACAAGATCTATTCAAGATCAATGATCTCTCTTGTGTAGAATCTGCTCTTATCAAACCTTCAAGATTGAATGTTTGATTTGTTTACCTGAATGTCTCCAAGTGTCCATGCTTCTTAAAAAGTTGTAAAACTTTTCTTCAAACAAATCCTTCAAGGAATCTGCAATTCCTACTTGAAACATAAGTGGACAAACTTCTCACCTTGAGAACTCCAAAAGCTGCAAGTTGATACTTCATAACTTTCATATTTTACCCGGGTGAAATGTGATAGTACCTGCTTGATTTTCTTTTGGCTAACTCCACTTTTCAATCAAGTGATAGGATATGATGGAACACCTTTTGAATACAAACATGTATCCAAAAGTCTAGACAATCATAAAAAGTAGATTCTTCAACTGACTGGTACATCAACAAGCTGAATTTTCTGAAGTTTTCTGAAAATACTGAATATGAGGTAATCTTTTCCAAACATAAAACCTCAACCCAAGTCTTCAACATCTACTACAGAAAAACTCTTTTACCTCAAGAGTTAGATAAAGAAGAAATATACTTCTCTGCAACTTGTCATATACCAAGTAGCTTTGTATTGACACTCCAAGAATTCTTTGAGGGAACATATAAGCTGCCTGCTTAAAAGCTTCAACTAAAACATAACTCATACATATATGAGTTAAAACATATATCTGCTGCTTTTCTTTCTCTCAATGCAATTCTTTGTCAAATCTAGTAAATCATGACCAAGTGTAATGCAAAACAAGAAACTGCTTCTTCTTTAAACAAGATGTTCTCGTAGACTTGTCTTTGGGTGTAGAGGATAAAATAGGAAAAGTATATGGAAAATATATGAGAAAAGGAAGCCTTACTTTTCTTTTGGAAATGATGGACTTTCTTCTTCTGCATCTTTCTTCCACTTGATGATGTCAACATTTTCAAACTTCACTTCCATACCTTTTGTTCTCTTCATCTTGAAGTAGCAAACACTCTTGACTTCTTCAAACGAACTTTTCTCTTCCTCTAATGTAAGAGTAAGAGATAAAACAAACATGGTATACAAATGGAAGTGAATAGAGAATCATGTTTTATCATCTCCTCATATCTCTGAATCAAAATTTTGCTTCAAATGTCTGAAACGACTAAATTCACCAATCGTTGTCTGAATGATGAATTGCCCTTCTAGAGTTACCTTCTCTAGATACATTTGTACCTTGATATCCAACCAACTTACAACAGAAAATTGGCTGAAAAAACTCATCTCATCTCTACGCTTGTCTTCTTAGATGAACTTTCTTGCCATGAAAGAGATTTCTCAAAAACTCTCTAGAAAAACCTCTAGATACCTGTTTTGATGTAGCTAATGCTTTAACTTTCAAATGATGAAAGCGTATAAAAGCAATCCTTGAATTTCTTCAAATCTCTTCATAACTGCTCTTCTAAGATATGACCTGTAAATGATAATCTGATAGTAGAAACTGATACCTGTGATTTGATGTTGATCTGATTTCTTCATCTTCTCTAAACCATTGTTCTTCCTTGAATTTGAAGTATTCTTCTCTTCATCAAGTCTGGGTCTTCAAACAATACTTTTGTAAAGTATTTGCATACTCTTCAAAAATATTCAGCTGCTAACAGATCATCAACTTCGTACTCCACACTGATGAATGTAACTGAAGTGTCTAATTCTCAAATCTCTACTCATCTAGATTAAGTGTGTATGTCAAATGTCAAATGTTAGAAGATGCCTTTAAATCATATGTTGTAAATCTGGAAGTCTAGGAACCTGGGATTATGAATGAGCCTTAATGCATTGATGCCAAAGATCTAAAGTTCTGTAACCAAAACCTTAGTGCTCTGATACCAAATGTTGGAAGTGAGGTAGGCCCTTAGGCTCATGTCACAGGTCCATGGTTCCATAGTTCCATTCATGTACAACATTAATTCCAGCAATCTTCCATATTGACAAAACATGAACATTCCACAACTTAATCATACAGATGATGAGATAAAGATAGAGAAAGAATAGACAACATGTGTAAGGTGTTACGTAAGCCATCGCTTACTCATAGTATCATTTATACCAATGTTCAATGTACAATGTGGGAGCAAAATTCTCAACCATTCTATGTGATGAGAAATAGATGAATGAGTGAATGTACAATGTAACAAACATATTCAGATGTATGGGCAGAACTCTGAATATCCATGAGATGCGTGACCTTATAGGTTATAGAAGAGTGAATATGAGTGACTGAAAGAGGAAGGATCAGTGTGAACAGAAATCCTCAAACTCATGTGAACACACCTTCTTAAACACCTCATCAAATATGCATAAAGCATATAAGTACTAATTCTCTTGTACCTATGCCGAATAGGACTCCTCCTAATATGAACGCCACAGCCTCCATAAACTTCAAGTAGTACCTGTGTGCATAAAGAGAATATGTACCTGAATACTTAACATAAGATGTGAATCTTATGTTAATCACCATCTAATGTCTTTGAAGTAGCCCGATATCTTCTTTGTAGAAGACAATCTTCAACCTAACATCTTCTTGTAGAAGATGATCTTCAAATACGCCATGTAGATGGTCCCGTCCAATGTCTTTGAAGTAGCCAGACATCTTCTTGTAGAAGAGAATCTTCAACCTAATATCTTCCTGTAGAAGATAATCTTCAAATACATCGTGTAGATGGGCGATCCTCACCATCAAGCTGCTAATAATCAAGTCTTCTTGCCATGAACAAGAGATGACCTCCTCTCCATGAGCTAGAGTGTGAGCACACCCTTCATCTTCTCCAAGAAGAATCACCAAGAAGAACTCCGTAGCTGCTCCTCAACATGCTTCAAGTTAGCACCATGGCTGCCCCATGTGCTAGAAGAAACACCACCTCTACTGAGGTCCAAGCTCTAGAAAGCTTGTGTTGATCCTAGGTGAAGGATGAATAACAATGAGCCCAAGCTCTTGTTATATAGTGTTTGTGTATTCTGAAAAGCTCCTCAAAAGCAATAAAACAACGATCTACGATCTCCAATAAAACATGAACGCTACGCGAATAAAGCACTCTCGAAATAAATCTTCGTCTTCCGCGTTCGCGGTTCGTTAAGCATGTTGAGGAGCAGCTACGGAGTTCTTCTTGGTGATTCGTCTTGGAGAAGATGAAGGGTGTGCTCACACTCTAGCTCATGGAGAGGAGGTCATCTCTTGTTCATGGCAAGAAGACTTGATTATTAGCAGCTTGATGGTGAGGATCGCCCATCTACACGATGTATTTGAAGATTATCTTCTACAAGAAGATATTAGGTTGAAGATTCTCTTCTACAAGAAGATGTCTGGCTACTTCAAAGACATTGGACAGGACCATCTACATGGCGTATTTGAAGATCATCTTCTACAAGAAGATGTTAGGTTGAAGATTGTCTTCTACAAAGAAGATATCGGGCTACTTCAAAGACATTAGATGGTGATTAACATAAGATTCACATCTTATGTTAAGTATTCAGGTACATATTCTCTTTATGCACACAGGTACTACTTGAAGTTTATGGAGGCTGTGGCGTTCATATTAGGAGGAGTCCTATTCGGCATAGGTACAAGAGAATTAGTACTTATATGCTTTATGCATATTTGATGAGGTGTTTAAGAAGGTGTGTTCACATGAGTTTGAGGATTTCTGTTCACACTGATCCTTCCTCTTTCAGTCACTCATATTCACTCTTCTATAACCTATAAGGTCACGCATCTCATGTATATTCAGAGTTCTGCCCATACATCTGAATATGTTTGTTATATTGTACATTCACTCATTCATCTATTTCTCATCACATAGAATGGTTGAGAATTTTGCTCCCACATTGTACATTGAACATTGGTATAAATGATACTATGAGTAAGCGATGGCTTACGTAACACCTTACACATGTTGTCTATTCTTTCTCTATCTTTATCTCATCATCTATATGATTAAGTTGTGGAATGTTCATGTTTTGTCAATATGGAAGATTGCTGGAATTAATGTTGTACATGAATGGAACTATGGAACCATGGACCTGTGACATGAGCCTAAGGGCCTACCTCACTTCCAACATTTGGTATCAGAGCACTAAGGTTTTGGTTACAGAACTTTAGATCTTTGGCATCAATGCATTAAGGCTCATTCATAATCACAGGTTCCTAGACTTCCAGATTTACAACATATGATTTAAAGGCATCTTCTAACATTTGACATTTGACATACACACTTAATCTAGATGAGTAGAGATTTGAGAATTAGACGCTTCAGTTACATTCATCAGTGTGGAGTACGAAGTTGATGATAAATTCAAGGAAGAACAATGGTTTAGAGAAGATGAAGAAATCAGATCAACATCAAATCACAGGTATCAGTTTCTACTATCAGATTATCATTTGTATGATTAAGTTGTGGAATGTTCATGTTTTGTCAATATGGAAGATAGCTGGAATTAATGTTGTACATGAATGGAACTATGGAACCATGGACCTGTGACATGAGCCTAAGGGCCTACCTCACTTCCAACAAAAAATGCTTGAAGGCAAGAGAAGAAGGAACTTCCCTAGGAGATAGACCAGTTAGAGACCCAGCATACACACCAATGATATTTCCGGATGAGGAATTTGAGCCTCATGGCTGGCTAGAAATCTTAGCCACCATGGACATTGCTGTCAATGAGGAAGAGTGGAAACCTCATTGTGATTATCTCAGTGTTCATGTGTCAACCCTTGCTAGAAGAATGTGACCCTAGTGATGTCATAGAAGAAGAAGAGAATGACGATGATATAGAGTCCATTGTGATGGATAGTTTCTTTAACTCAGAGCAGCACTATCTAGAAGATATAGGAGTGTTCACCCAGAAAGAAGAGAACCTCTCACAAGTATTAAAATGGTAAATTCGAAGGATGGAAGTGAGAGCAGTCAAAAGAAAAAGAAAAGAAAAGCAGTGAAACAAGAAGAGGAGGAATCATTGTTTGAAGTACCAAAAAACTTCAAGAAATATGAAGTTGACGACCGCAAAATTTTGGTACGAATGCCTAAGAGAGAGGCCATCATAGGGGAATCATATGATAATAAAGAAAAGACCAAGAAAATTGTAGTGACCATTGAAGAGAATGAAGAGAGATGCACATACATAGGAGATGACCTAAGTGCAAGAGAAGAAATGGAGCTCCTAGCTCTATTAAGGGAATATAGAGATGTGTTTGCATGGCACTATAGATACTTGAAAGGGGTAGATCCAAGAATTTGTTCTCATACTATCCCCATCACTATTGATGCCAAGCCCACCAAATAGAAGCCCTACACATATAATGTTACATATGCAGCCAAAATAAAAGAAGAAATTGATACGCTGATTGAAGCTGGATTCATCTATGAGATTGAGCATACTGAATGGGTGTCCCCCATTGTAGTGGTGCCCAAGAAGAACGGGAAGTTGCGAGTGTGGATTAACTTAAAAAAAGTTAATGCCGCTACGATCAGAGATAGTTATCCACTTCCAATCACGAAACACCTATTGGAGCGTGTTGCAGGCAAGGAAGTTTATAGCTTCCTTGATGGATTTTCAGGTTACAATCAAGTAGCCATTGCCCTAGAAGATCAACACAAAACAGCTTTTGCCACAGAGTGGGGAATCTTTGCATTTCGTGTGATGCCATTTGGGCTCACCAATGCACCTGCAACATTCCAAAGGCTCATGTGTCATGTCTTCAAAGAGTCCTTGCGAAAGAGCTTAGAAGTGTATGTGGATGATTTATGTGCTCATTCCCAAGAAAGAAGATTTCACATCCATGAGATCAGACAAATCTTCAACAAGTGTAGAGAATATTGAGTGTGTCTGAACCCAAGAAAGTGTGTGTCCATGGTGTGTCAAGGTAAAATCTTAGGTCATATTGTTTCTAAGAATGGAATCTCAACAGATGAAGATAAGGTACGAGCCATAGCGGAGCTGCCAAGGCCAAGGAATGTTAAAGAGGTACAAGCCTTTATGGGCCATTGTGGATATTACCGTAGGTTTATCCACATGTACACGATCATAGCTAGACCCCTTTATGCCTTGTTCTCTAATCTTGAGTGGAACGATGAATGCGAGAATTCTTTCAATGAACTGAAGAAACGTTTGTGCACAGCACCAATACTGACCACTCCTGATTGGAATAAGCCATTCCATGTCGATGTGGATGCATCCAATCACGCCATAGGATGTGTGCTAGCACAACCCATAGGTGAAGGAAATTTAGATTTACCCATAACATACGCTAGCAGACATCTAATTACAGTTGAACGAAACTATACCACCACCGAGCGAGAGGGCTTAGGCATGGTTTATGGTGTGAAGAAGTTTAGACACTATTTATTGGCCAACAAGTTCAAGTTTTTCACTGATCATCAAGCTTTGTTATATTTGGTCAATAAACCTTGCAATACAGGATGCTTAGTAAGATGGTTCCTCTTACTAATGGAATATGACTTTGAAGTCGTTGTTAGGAAAGGTAGAACCCACCTCCGGGCAGATCACCTTTCTCGCATTACTTCAGGAGAGTAACCTCAAGGAGTGTCTGATGACCTACCCGATGCTTATCTGTTCAATTTGGAGGTTGTTCCTAAATGGGCAAATAAGTTGGTACTAGTCCTCACCTTCGGACCCGCAAATAAGAATGTGAAAACCTCGCAAGAAGAAATTGTAAAATCACAAAAATATCACATATTGGATGGAAGCATGTACAAACAAGATACCGAGGGTGTGCTCGCTTGTTGTGTCGAGGATGACAAACATAGTAGTTGGCTGCAACAAGCCCATGAAGGATTGCTAGGAAATCACTATTCTAAACAACGAACATTGCAGAATCTAAAACGTTTAGGAGTGTATTGGCCTAGCATGGACAAAGAAATTCATGAGTGGATTAAGAATTGTCTTGTGTGCCAAGAAAAACCCCCACTAGAGCATGCAACCCTTTATCAAGTGTCATTAATTCCGGATTGGAGCGCTCCATTGGTAGAATTTATGAGATCGGGAAGATTACCTAAAGAGGCTAGTCTAGCAAGAAGACGAAGCATGGAGCAAGAGGCTCAAGACTATGCCTTAGTTGGGGACAAATTATATCAAAGAGGCAAGGACGGTTATCTAAGGTTGTGCATTCACAAATCAGATTATTTTAAAGTCTTAGAAATTGCACATAGTGGTGTTTTAGGTGGACACTTCGGTCTTGATCGGGTAATTAGGACCATTCTATTCTCAGGACTTTGGTGGCCCACTCTTCATATGGATGCATATACCTATGTGAAGAAATGTGACACATGCCAATGTGCACAATATCTGGTTAGAAAAGATGAGATGCCTTTGAGGCCAATGATGGGAGGACGTGTATTCTCGAAATGGGGTATAGACTTTGTAGGTCCTATTAACCCCCCAGCTAGAAACTCCCATGCAGAGTATATTATTGTAGCCACAGATTACCTTACCAAGTGGGTAGAAGTGAAAGCCACGACAAAGAATGATGCTCAGACTATGGCTAAGTTCTTATTCGAGAATGTGTTCACGAGATATGGACTACCAATAGAGTTGGTGAGCGATAGAGGCACCCACTTCTTGAATGAAGTCATTGAAAATATTCTCCAAGAATTCTTGGTGATACATAAGAAGTCTGGCCCCTATCACCCACAAGCTAACGGACAAGCCGAGAGCACCAATAAGATCCTCTATAATGTATTGACAAAACTAGTAAATAATAAATGCTCTGATTGGGGCAAACAACTTCATCATGTTGTTTGGGCTTATCGAGTTTCCCACAAAACGATACTCAACACCACACCATTTCAGATGGTCTTTGGACAGAATGCTATGCTACCATTGGACTTCCTCATCCCAGCCTTAAAAGTAGCACAAGAGCATGAGTGGAATGGACATGAATTGTCCTCTAGGATCTTTGATCTAGAACGCTTAGGTGAGACAAGGCTACGATCGGCAGCAGTCATCTATGCTGCAAAGAAAAGACGAAAGGCATACTTACATGCACACATCAAAGATAAAGGATTGAAAGAGGGAGACCTAGTGCTGGTTTATACATTAAAGCAACATGCCCATAAGTTGGAGAAAAGAGGATATGGACCCATGATCATTAACAGAATTCCACCAGCAACACGGTTCAATTGGCTACTTTAGAAGGTGATATCTTGCCAAACTATATTAGTGGATGTAGAGTCAAGTTATATCAAGAACCTCTTACAGAGGATATGCTAACGAGACTCAATAGTGCTAAGAGGCGGAAAGATGAAGAGTTGAGGGTCAGAGAAGAAGCACAAGCAGAAGTCAGAGAGTGTATAAGGCAAAATAAGTTAAGGCGATTAGGCCTAGATGTCAACTCAAAAGCCCCAAAATATCACATCGATATGTGCCGAAAATCAGGCATAATTACCTCTCAAAGCATTGACCGACGTCCCTTTGTGACCATAGAGATAGGACGAGGGAAGAGTGCAAGAACTGTGAAAGCATTGATTGACTTAGGTGCAGCAACTAGTGCAGTTAGACTTTCCTACTGCCAAGACTTGCAGTTGAACATCAATCCCATAGAAGCTTATCTCATAGGATTGGGAGGTGTGGAAACCCCTTGTTTGGGCGAGGTGGAATTTCCCATCTACCTTCAAGATGTTCCAATTAAAGTCAAAATGCTAGTGTGTCGAGATGAGGACCTTACGAAACCACTTGTCTTGGGTCAGGATTGGATTTATGACCATGCAGTCAACCTGAACCTCAGAAGTGAACTTCTTCAAGTTTGGGTACATGAACAATGCATTACATTAGAATTAGAAGACTGCTCGCTCACAGATCATGGCACCACACACTCTCTTAGCCCCTCTAAGACTAATCTTCACGAGCAAGATGTTATATATGTCAAAAGCTCTATGATCTAGAAGGACTCAATCATGGAAGGACAGTCACAACGGCAAGCAAACCCTTCTTCTTTTTTGAAGAGTAAAGCATCCATAGTAGTTCAACCTCAGAAGCAAGCACAACAATTCAAGACAACTGCTATAGCAAATAGAAAGACACCCTTCAACAAGAAAGCAGTTCCGAGCATGAAGCAAATCTGGGTACGCAAAGGAGAGCAACCACCAGCCTTGCCCCTACAAATCCCATCCAGGCAAGCCAACCAGGCGAGAAGACGGAGGAAGAAGCTTGGACAAGCTCAACCACAAGATATCTGACAAGTTTGGGTGCCTAAGAAATTAGCTGCAGCTCAACAAGGGCGATTAGAGATGTGGGTACCTAGGAAGCTCTTACATCCACAACAACCTATGCTCTCCCATACGCGAAAAGTCTCAACAAAGAAGCCAAGGTGAGGCAAAGGTCAGAACCAAATACCAAGAATAAAATTAAACCAACTAACCTCTCGAGTCGGGCAACCAGCCACAAAGGTATGGATTTGGAAGCCAAAAGCATCAGCGGCCCCTACAAAACCAAAGTGCCAACCACAAGGGACACAACAGTCAAGAAACCAACCAAGGATGAATAGGCCAAAGGTGCTCACTACACAGTCGCAGATCCTTCTCAAATGGATCCCCATAAGAAAGAAGGATGAGTTGTCATCTCGAGATCCAATGGATACCTCCACGATAGGTGGCATCAACATCCGCAAATAACATGGAAGGCCTCGACGAGCGATAACCATGTGCTCCTTGCACAACCCAGTCTTTTGCACCATTCAGGTCATGCATTTCCAAAGTATGCATTAATATAGGGCCACATTACATGGCCATGCATAGACACATTTGAGAGTCCCATGCACGAGAGCACATTGACACATGTAAACCATTTTTTGATACTAAACTTTTTCTTCTTGTTTTGTGACATTGTTTCAAAAAAAAAAAAGAAGAGAGAAAGAACTTGTTCCCAGGTTTCGCTCATGGAACATTAATGACGCATGCTTAGTTGAAGATTGAACCATCGATTACGGGCATTTATCAGTTTGGATAGAAGTGTGTCTCGGCTAGTAGATGATATAATTGATGCCTTATCTGGTAGATGCCAAGAACTTGGCATGAACATAATTCAATTCTCAGTATTTGGCAAATGATGCTTTGAAAAGAGGAGACAGGATCAGCCACTCAAAAGATCTCATCAATGGACCATCAACATGGACATTCATCAACAATGTTCCATTCCAAAGGCCGAGTGTACAACACGAAGAGATGAACATCGATCGACCTTCTCCATGGTAAGTATCTTTACTTTGGAAACATCATCACCATGATATCTTAGGAAACCTCTTCGTCAGCATACCCTTGAGCACTTAGCTCGAGACCCCCAATTTTTGCACCATACTTCTTTCGATGCATTTTCCAAGTATGCATGTATAGGGCTACATTACAAGGCCGTGCACAAGGCACATATTTTCCTCAACCCATGCACGACCACACTTACCCATCATCCATTATGGGTTATGAGTACTTGGCATGACTACTATGAACATCATCTTTGGATGATCTGAGATCATCAATGGAGACTCACAACGACACAGTCATGTTGGATTCCAAGGCAGAAGCACCTACCAAGGGACTACAACTTACAAAGGCTGGCAATGACAAATGAAGAACCGGACAACGAGCCTTGCCACATTTGGAAGAGAGACGGCTCTGCTTCATCCGAATGGACACTCCCTCTCAATACAACCTGGAACAACCATTACAACAAGGGTCTGTCAGGGACAACAGACTCGAGAGGGGGGGAGTGTTGAAGTTGAAGGTCAAGGACAAAGCACACGAGCACATCAAAGAGGTGGACACCCAAGAAGAAGGAGCAAGTAGGGAGCTCCAAGAAGTGTATGTCAAATTTTCAGAAGAAATCCCTATAAAAATAGTGGTTTTCATCACTAAAAACCATTGTAAATAATGGTGTAGCTGTAGCCTACATTATCGTTGTAGCAAGAAAAGACCTACATGGTGTAGCTGTAGCCTACTCGGATACAAGTTGACTTGCTCTATAGTTTTTTATAGCCTGTTCCATTTTATGTATCGTGATGAATTACACACGCAGAAATAATCCCGATTAAGTCATTTTCTATTTTTGTGACTCCATTTTGTTCAAGCCGAGGAGTCCTCAAGCTTGAGGAGTATTAGAAGTATCATCCTACCAATTTTCATAATTTTTAGACTTCATTTGAGCCCTCAAATAAGCCTTGGAACCTAGTTTTTAACTAGGTCAGACACTAGGTTTGGACAGGGCCAAAACTAGTCAAAAAACTATAAAAAGAGCTAGAGAGCTCATTTTGGGGTTAGCTTGTTAGAGAATAGAGCTTTTGTAAGAGAACTCATTTGCAATCGAAGCTTTCTATTGTTCCTCTTTTGATCTTACCTTGTGCACGTGTGTGTGTATGTGTGTGCATGTTTGTGTGCTTTCACTCACGCACTTGTGCCTTCACTTGCTCATGGTCTTCATACCAGTCCTCACGTCTCCGCGGATTGACAAGTAAAGGAGGTGGTGCTTACGCTTGAGCTACAAAGTGCATTACACAACAAAACACCCTTCGAAGCATACTATGGAAGAAAACCAAATGTGAATTACTTTCGAGTCTTTGGTAGTGAAGCTTTTGTCCATGTATCAAAAGAAGATAGAAACAAGTTAAAATCAAAGTCCAAGAAACACATATTCATAGGGCAGAGTGACCAATCAAAGGCATACCATCTATATGATATGGAAAACCACTCCATCACCATTTCGAAGGATGTGATCTTCAATGAAGCTTCCCCATACTCAAGAAAAGATTCAAGTACAAGTCTTAGTCCACCTATCTACAAGGGGGACTTAGTATTTCCAAACTCCAACTCAGAAGCAAGTACTTCAAGTCATCCGACAAGATCTCAAAGACTTATTGACAAGAGACAGCGGGAACAAAGTCATTATGTCAATTATGCCTTAATGCATCAGATTCAACAAATCTAAGAACCATCTAATTACAGAGAAGCTCAAGGACAACCTGAGTGGGAAGAAGCTATGCAAGTAGAAATGGATGCAATCGAAAAGAACAAAACTTGGACTCTTGTACCTAAACCCACAAATCATCAAGTCATAGGAGTTAAGTGGCTTTATAAAGTTATGTACAAGTCAGATGGCACATTAGAAAAGTACAAAGCAAGGTTGGTAGCTAAGGGATACAAGCAACAACATGGCATTGACTATGAAGAAACCTTTGCTCCTACTGCAAGATTCACAACCATACGAATCATACTAGCACTAAGTGCTCACTTTAAGTGGCCCATTTACCAGCTGGACATCAAAAGATCATTCCTCAGTGGAGATCTTCAAGAAGAAGTATATGTTGAACAACTTGAAGGTCTCAAAATCAAAGGACAGGAAGATCAAGTGTAAAAACTTCACAAAGCACTTTATGGACTCAACCAAGCTCCCAGGGCCTGGTATGAAAAGATTTACAAGTTCTTTGAAGACAAGGGATTTCACAGAAGAAATGTTGATGCTAATCTCTATATCTATCAAAAGGAGTCTTTAGTAGCCATCATCATTCTCTATGTAGATGACTTGACCTTGACAGGCTCAGACGAAGAACCCATCCAATTTATCATCACACAACTTCACCTTGAGTACTCTATGACAAATCTTGGATTACTACACTACTTCTTGGGTATGGAAGTTTGGCAAACAAAAGAAGATATATTCCTATCACAGAAGAAGTACTGCTTTGATCTACTTTCTAGATATAACGTGGACCAGTTTCGCTCAGTTTCTACACCACTTGATCCAAACATCAAGCTTACACTGGAGGACTCATCATCACTTGTGGATGTGCATACCTATCGACAGCTTGTTCACTCATTACTCTATCTTGCCAACACTAGACCAGATATTGCTTATGCAGTTTGTATACTCAGTCAGTTTGCACATCAACTTCATCAGACTCATTGGGATGTTGCTCAGAGACTACTTTGATACCTTTCCCTCACCCGACATCATGGTCTTTGGTATAGAGGGGGCACCAAACTCGCATGGTATTCCGATTCAGATGGGGCTGGTGATCCTGATTCTCGATGATCTACTTCTGGGTACATATTTTTACTTGGCTCAGGACCTATCTCTTGGGAAAGTAAGAAGCAGCCTACAGTTGCACTATCATCTACCGAGGTCGAGTACTGAGCACCCAGCTTTGTAGCATGTGAGGCCATCTGGCTTCGACGTTTATTATCTGACATTGGTGTTTTGTAGGATACTGCAACATGTATACGCACGGATGACCAGTCAGCTTTGGCCATCGCCAAGAATCCAATGTTCCATGCTCGGATGAAGCACATCGAGATCCATTACCACTTCATCCGCAAGAAGCTCATATCTAAGGAGATTACTCTGGAGCAGTATACCTCTCAAGAGAACCTGGCAGACATGTTCATAAGGCTCTACCTCCGGTTCCGCTTCACCACTTGGTGGACCTCTATAGCATTCAGCCGCTCCAAAATGGAGTTGTAGAGGGGGTGTTGACGACATGATTGCTCCTACTTCATCTACATTTGTGTCCTCATGGGTGCATCTCAATTTTGTATCCAGGAGGCACTCCATTTCTATTCTATTTCCATTTTATATTGTATTTCCTTTGTATTTGGGTACCTTGCCATGTGCTTCTACCAATTGTATTCATTCTCCTTTCACGAGACTTATCCCACATATGATGTACTTTTGAGAGCCCCTCCCAAATCTATATAAGGAGGGCCTCTCCCCTCATTTGTACTTGGTTAGAAGCTTGAGGAGCCTAGTTTCTTTGTTTTGTGAGAGTACTTTACTTTTCATTTTGCTTCCGTGTGTGTGTACTCTCTACAAAATTAGCTTTGATGCACTAGGGGTAAACGTTTCAGGTATTGTAGGTGTTATGGCTTCTACTATGGCACTTACTATGGATTGTGATATTGGAGGTGAGCTGGGATGTACAAGGGGAGTCGGATGTAGAGGAGAAGGAAGTGTTTTAGTGGAAGTGGAGGTGGTTTCGATGGTGGTTGCTTGTATGGAGGGTGCGGGTTGTGGCAGGGAGTCGATGATGATTGGAGTTTCTAGTAGAGGTGATTCGGGTGGGGGTTCCGGGATTAATCCTTCTTCTTCTAGAGTTTGGGAGGACTAGCCGTCGATGGGCACACAGATGTATTGTCTTGGTTTGGACATGAGACAGATTCATCAAGGGTCAAAATTTGGTAAAGGTTTCCTCTTCAAAAAAATGAAGTTGCTCCGATAGTTCTTATTAACTTAAATAATTCATTAATTCCTTGAATGAAGGAGTCTTTAAATCCTCTGCTAGTGATTTATTGTTGTAATATTTCTTGACTTTGCTCTTTTGATAACTCTCGACGTGCCCATATAGCTGCATCTTGCGATATAGTTTCTAAATGGCCAGTGTATAGGTGGCAGCTTCAAATGTATCCTTTTCGTGGGTGTTCGTATCTCGTTGAGCTTCAATTTGTTGTTGATGCTATTCCTATTGTTCATCTTCATGTGAGTCAAGACTGGTCTGACTTGCTTCATCATTGCCTTCTTCATCATCAGTCACCATCCGATCTTTAGCATCTGAGCTGGATACGACATGTTCTTGTTGTTGACCGGGGGGTGTCCTCGGATAGCTTGGTCGTTCGTATTCTTGAGAGAAAAGCTACCCTTCTAAAAATTAAAATTCACTTGAAAAATGCATCATGCATTTCGAAATCAAATATAGTGTTAGTGGGCTCTACCTCGAGATTAGGTATGGGGAAAGTGAATGCACTGGCACCAATAGTGATGGGAATCTCTCCGGCTTCCATAGTAGTTGCTTGAGTGGAGGCTTTCAGGGGAGTCATTGCACTGGTGGTGCCTTCAATTATTATAGGATGTGAGAGTTGGATGTGTATCAGTGGTACAGGTGCAAGAGGTTCTCTGGGAGATTGTTGAGGGGTTGGTGATGGCGAAGGTGACTCAGGTACCTATAGACATGGAATTGAACCCCTCATATGCTTGCATGCTCTACTTTTGCTTAACTTCCATGCCTTCTTGGTGGTTCTTTTAAATCCTTTTAGTTCCTCCGTGATCATAGCGCACTCTATTGGCAAGTCATAGGCCAAACACATGTAGACTATTTTTGTAAGAGCACAACATCCATGGATGATGTGCTTTTGTTCCCATCTTTGTTGTGCTAAGTATGATTGCTCTTGAATCCACATAGCAAGGTCTATTGTATGAGGTCCTGTGTTTGCTAGATATAAGTCGAACCAAATGCATTTTTGTGGAATAGTGAAGCGATCATGCACAGGAAAAGCAAAATGTTGCATACAAATACACAACGGCTTTGATAACTCTAGTGTGATGACAGAAATGTCTGCCCACTTCAAGAGGTCACCCCTTTTCATAGGCTCAAGAATGATCCTTTTTATTTTTGTTGGCGTGTGAGTACCATGGATCTTTAGGGCAGCTTGAATGAGGTCTTTTGAGAGATGAATTTTTTTTATATGGGGGGTCATTCACTAGCAATGGCAAAATAGAAGTTCCTCAAAATTCCTTTCTCTCAAGGGCTTCAAGACTAGTTACCAAATAATAGCATCGATGAAAATGAGGTTTCGACAAAGGTGCACTAAAATACTGTAAAACCAATCCTAGCCCAAATATGTTGTAGCTCCTCTGAGTTCTAAAGGGCTTCAAATTCATGTGAGAAAAATTGATATCTGCCCCATGTGTTACCACTAAAACAAAGCATAGTGTCAAAGATGTAGCTTGCATCTACCAGAGGCCTTGTGAGTCCTTGGAGCCAATGTGAGTTATAGTGTACTTTTTTAGAGCATCCAAGAGGGGGATCATCGATGGGCATCGGTCCCATGAAACCTTGAAATTCCGGTGGTTGCAATGTAGGGTACGACTCAGCTAACAGATTATCAAAATTGACTATAGGTGCATTGGGAAGAGCCTTGGAAGTGCCTTTAGCTTGCATGATGATTGAAATGAGAACCTAGATGATCTAATACAAAAGGATAAAACATTAGTATGGAAATTAATTATGATCCCAATAAAGTGAAACCGCAATCCATTTCCATAGCCGATGTGTAACCTGTGTAGCCGAGTGTTGTGAGATGATTTATGGAATGATTTCTCACAAATATAATGTAGGTCACTAGACAACCTACATGCTTTAGATAGTGTGTACATTGCTTTTGATGAGATTTGATTACAAGTGATGGTGGGTTAGTGTGGGTGAATTTGTACACGGTTCAATTGGGGGTGAATTATTACAAGGGTAAGGGTCAATCGGGATGGGTGTTATGTCATACAATGGATCATGTGGAGGCTTCTGGACATGTTTTGATATCCATTTCCTAAGAGTTGATGAGTGGATTTGGTTGTTTGTTCAACGAGAAAAGATGATTCTCGTAGAGGTGGTATCAATGGGTGGGGTGATGTCGAAGGAATGTATATTACATGGCTTGGGTTTTGAACTAAAAGACAATTCTTGGGTACCCAAATCTACATGAGTTTGGATCGGTTTGTCAGGTACTTCTTGGCGATCCAAATCTATCTACTCGTTGATGGAAAAGAAGGTCAAGGGTAGGTTGGATGTTGAATCTGATTCGGCCATGACCTTTTCTTGTTGTGGTATGCATTGTTGGATAGTGTTGGTACTTTCTGTCCTTTTGGCACCCATACTTGCTTTGTGCCACTTGCTTTGATCTACTGATATTGCTTCCACCTTAGGGTCGTCTAGTATGATCATCGGTTTGGGTTCCTTAGTCATGGTTGACTTCTCCGTGGTTAATTGGACCCATTATGGTTGCACAAGGACACTCATCTATGGATGTGTAAGGTAGCCAAACAAGAGCAAGAGTCATTAGAAGCAAAAACTTTAGGATCAGAACATCATCCTCAAACCCTTCAAGATGATACTTATGCGCCAATAGTGTTTCCAGATGAGGAATTTGAGCCTCACGATTGGGCATAGATCTTAGCTATGATGGATATAGCTATAAACGAAGAACAATGGGCTCCTCATTACAATGAGGATGGATACAACATTTCCATCTTTATGATAGAACCCTTCAAGGAAGAGCCCATTCTAGAAGAATGTGTGGATTTGTCTCAAGGATCAGACGAGTCCAGTGATGAAGACTTGGAGTCCATTATCATGGAACCCTTTTGTTCAACAAAAGAGGAGTATATACTTTGTGGAAGCGAATACCCCTGAAACGGACAAGGAGAATCATACAGAACAACCTGAGTCACTCATAGAAGATACAAAAAATAAGCACAAGAAGAGAAAGAAATCACCTAAGACAAAAGAAGAAGATGAACCACTCATGGAAGTACCAGAGAACTTCAAGAAATATTTAATAGAAGACAAAAGAATTATGGTATGAATACCTAAACAAGAAGCAAGCATTGGAGAAGTATATGATAATCGAGAGAAAACCAAATAATTAGTAGTCACATTAGAAGAAGGAGAAGAAAAATGCACATACATAGGGGATGCTTTGGCGGAGGAGGAAGAAGAAGAGTTAACAACCCTATTGCGAGAGTATACATATGTGTTTGTTTGGAGTTACAAAGATTTGAAAGAAGTAGACCCAGATATATGCTCTCATAGGATCCCTATGACACCAAAGGCCAAACCTACTAAACAAAAACCATACATGTATAATGATAATTATGCTGCCAAATATAAAGAGGAGATAGATCATTTGATAGAAGCAGCATTCATTTACGAAATTGAGCATACTGAATGGGTATCCCCCATTGTGGTTGTGCCCAAGAAAAATGGGAAATCCATGTGTGTATTAACCTTAAAAAAGTTAATGCCACCACGATTAGGTACATTTATCCTCTTCCTATCAAGAATCATTTATTGGAACCAGTTGTGGGCAAGGAAGTGTACATCTTTCTTGATGGATTCTCAGGCTATAATCAAGTAGCCATGGCCCTTGAAGATCAACACAAGATGGCTTTTGCCTCAAAGTGGGGCATCTTTGCATTTCGTGTAATGCCATTAGGGCTGACAAATGCATCCGCCACTTTTCAACGAGTAATGCGTCATGTTTTCAAGGGATTCTTATGGAAGAAACTAGAAGTTTACGTGGATGACATATGTGCTCATTCTAATATGAGAAAGATCCACATCCCTAAATTAAGGCAAGTATTTAGCAAATGTCGAGAATATCAAGTTTGCTTGAACCCAGAAAAGTTCATTTTCATGGTCAAGCAAGGCTATCAAAGAATGGCATATCTACAAATGAAGAAAAGGTTAAAGTGATTGTAGAGTCACCTAAGCCTAAAATGTAAAGGAGGTACATGCTTTCATGGGACATTGAGGTTATTATGAACGATTTATACACATGAATGTGATCATAGCAAAGCCTTCGTACTCTCTTTTGACCAAGTTTGAATGGATGAATGAATGTGAGAACTCATTAAATGAGCTTAAACAATGCTTGTGTTCAACACCTATATTAACTACACTGGATTGGAGTAAGCCATTCCATGTGCACATGGATGCATCCAACTATGCCATAGGATGTGTGTTGGCACACCCTATGAATGAAGGCAACATAGATCTTCCCATAGCTTACGCAAATACACAACTAAATGTAGCAGAAAGAAACTATACCACTACGGAACACGAGGGATTAGGAATGATGTATGTGGTAAAGAAATTCAGGCATTACTTATTGACGAATAAGTTCAAGTTCTTCACGGATCATCAGGCCTTGTTGTACTTAGTCAATAAGCCTTGTAACACCAGATGATTGATATGTTGGTTTCTATTACTCATGGAGTACAATTTTAAAGTAGTAGTTAGGAAGGGAAAGACCCACCTTAGAGCCGATCACCTTTCACGATTAAGTACTAAAGAAGTTCCTCAAAGGAATAGCATATGAATTGCCAGATGCATAGTACGTGTTTAATCTTGAGGTAGTACTAGAATGGGGCAAACCTATTGTCCCTATTCTGACATTTGGACCCAAAAATCCTAAGATTAGGATTAGAGAAGGAGAGATTACCAAATCTCAAAGATACTAGATACTAGCAGGAACCATATATAAATAGGATAATCAGAAAATTCTTGCTTCTTGTGTAGATGAATCAAAACACAATAATTGGTTGCAATTAGCGCATGTAGGTGCATTGAAGCAACATCACTTGAAACATCGTACATTGCAAACTCTGCACATACTAGGAGTGTATTGGCCTTCTATGGAAGGAGATGTCTATAGGTTATGTAAAGATTGTCGAGTTTGTTATGAAAAACCACTGTGGAACATGCCACTTTGTATCATGTGTCTCTTACACCAGAATGGAGTGAGCCAATGGTGACATACTTGAGGACAAAATCATTCCCTCAAGGAATGAGTTTAGCAAGACAAAGAATTCTAGAGCAGGAAGCTCAAGAATACTCACTCATTGGTGATAACTTGTACAAACAAGAAAAGATGGATACCTAAGATAGTGCATTCACGAGAGTGATTATTTGAGCATATTAGAGACTTCACACCAAGATGTTGTAGGAGGTCATTTTTGCCCCGACAGGATAATCAAAGCCATATTATTCGCACGATTATGGTCGCCCACTCTTCACATGGATGCACATACCTATGTTAAGAGATGTGATGTGTGCCAAAGAACTCAGTTTCCTACTTGCAAAGATGAAATGCCACTCAAACCCATGATGGGAGGATGTGCATTCTCTAAGTGGGGTATAGAATTTGTAAGACCCATTAACCCCCTGGTAGGTATGCATGTTGAATACATCATAGTAGCAACAGATTATCTTACCAAATGGTTAGAGGCTAAAGCGACAAAAAAAAATGATGCACACATGATTGCAAAATTCTTATTTGAAAATGTCTTTACAAGGTATGGATTGCATATAGAACTAGTAAGTGATCTAGGAACTCACTTTCTAAACTAGGTCATTGAATATTTGTTACAGGATTTTATGGTGATTCACAAGAAATCTACACCATATCATCCTCAAACCAATGGTTAGGCAGAAAGTACTAGCAAGATCCTTTGTAATGTACTGACAAAACTCGTGAACAACAAATGTTCAGATTGGGACAAATAGTTGCATCACGCTGTTTGGGCATATTGAGTGGCCTACAAGACCGTACTCAATGCAAGTCCCTTTCAGATGGTTTTTGGTCAAAACCTTGTGCTTCCTTTGGACTTTTTGATACCCGCCCTTAAGGTTGCACAAGGACATTAGTGGACCAGCCATTAATTATCATCAAGGATAATGGATTTGGAATGACTACAAGAAACCAATATGAAAGCAACAACAGGGATATATGCAACCAAGAAGCAATAGAAAGCCTATTTAGAATGCACATGTGAAAGATAAAGGCTTAAAAGAAGGTGACTAAGTCCTAGTGTATATGCTGAAATAACAGGCATGGAAGCTAGAGAAACATGGTTATGGACCTATGATTATTAACAAACTTTCTACAAGTTGAGCAGTACAATTAGCCATTCTAGAAGGAGAAATAATGCCTAATTACATTAGTGGCTATAGAGCCAAGCTTTATCAGGAACCTCTTATTGAGGATATTCTTAGATGACTTACATTGGCAAAGAAGTGTAAGGAGGAAGAAAAGAGAATACTAGAGGAAGCTCAGGCAGAAGCTCTAGAACGCATTGAATGCATGAAACTAAGAAGACAAAGACTAGGGAGAGAACATTATAACCATCTCGAGGACACATCAAGATACCCCATGGTCATGTGTCAAACAAAGTCAACTACTCATCCTAGCATAGTGGATAGGAGACTATTCATTACACTCATGCTAGAAAAAGGCAACACCCACCATGAACTTAGGGCTATAATTGATTCAAGTGCTGCAACTAGTGTGATTAGGTGGTTTCTCTATAACGACACAAGAATAGAAATGCAGCCCATTGAGGCATACCTCATAGGGCAAGGAGGCATGGAAACCCCTTGCATGGGTGAGGTGGACCTTCCTATCCTCATACATGAAGCAACCATGACTATGAAGCTCCTAGTGTGCCATGATGATGACCTGATAGAACCGTCAATTCTTGGCCAAGATTGGTTATACTACCATGTGATGGACCTAAACCTGAGGAATGTAACCCTAGACCATATGAAATGACTATGAAGGAGGATCGAAAGATTTTTGGACAAATCCTTTAGATAAGTTCTCTCCATCCAATGTCAACCCATGTGGACTTGCCAATGGATAGTTTCCACTCAAGAGGATGTCAGGAGATCTTCCCCTAGTCTTCCTTTGCACAGGAAGAGGACTACACCAGCGATCACGTTGGATACATTAGTAGATAGATGGGCACCATAGCCTCTTCAGGCACATCCTCCACACTTCCTCTAGACTAGCCTAGATCTGTTGTAGAGAATGCCTCACTTCTGGATGGGTAGATCATGCAAGTTTTGGACCTCCCTTCGTTTCCAAAGCAGAGTGTCAACCAGACCTCAACATGTTGCAAGTACAAAGAGTTGGTTCCCCAATCTTGTACAATTTGCAACTAGCGCATGAATGGTCATACTAAAATCATCTCGTATGCATGATTTTTCCCAAAATTGCAAATGGTGGAATTGTGATCAGATTCTACACCACAAGTGGTGAGAGATATGCCTTATAATAAGCCTAATGGTTTCTCAATGTGCCTTGTGGGTCTTAGTGCTGACTTACCCCAACATTTCCATAATGCAGTGGTAGCGATGGCTACTCTGACACCTGAATCTAAGATGGCTTTAGTGATGTATCCTTTGTGGGTTATTGGAAGATAGCTATTTCCTTCTTCTCCCTCGTGCATATCTCCAATTCTTTCCATAGGTATTTTTTGTACCTTCTTGTGTCAACCTACCTGAGAGTGAGTGCTAACTGTTTCTGGGAATTAGTTTGTTGCGTGCTTCCACAACTTAGGTTTAACCTTCAACAGTTCTTCTAAAGTGAGATGACACTACACTTTGGTGTTCTTTATCATATCCATATTCCTAGGGATTACTGATTTGTAAGGAGTTGGATTCAAACTTTGTTTGTTCACTAAGTTGTTCTTCCTCTACATCGTCATAGATAGAGGGTATGTCTTGAAGAAACTGATCCTGCAAGTTGTCTATCTCTTGAATAGGGGGATTACTTTTGTGCTCTCTTCTCCACTTTTCCTCTAGGATTTCTCTTAGAAACCCTTGTGAGTACTTATGTATGGAAGAGAGGTTTTCTTCACCCTCGGTATTCGGCACTTGAGATAAGGGTGGTACATTACCTTCCTGTGTCTTTGGAATAGTAGGGTTCTTCTGCAAACTCTTATTCTCATTGCTAGCAATCAAGTATTCTAGCCTCTCCAATAATCCTTGAAAGTGTAACTCTAGTTTCTCTATATTACTCCAATTAATATATCGAGAAGCTTCAAACATGGTCTAGGATAATTCTACCATTTTCATGCAAAGATTAGTTCTCTCAATTTCTAAATGGTTTTTAGGCATGGGTTCTGCTAAAACTAATCCTGATCTCTGAGCTGGGTTCTCCTTATTTGACTCTTGTGAAGTTAATCCTAGGATTTTAGCTCTAGTTTCTTTTAGGCTTCCTTCTAATTCACTTATTTTCCTACTCCACTTCCTTTTGATTCTCTCTCATGAATCCTTCCAAGATTTGGTCTCTCTACCACTAGATTCTCCAACATTACTAGTCTCTGCTACTTTTTCAGTATTAGGTTGTTGATTTTGCAACAGCGCTTGAGCTCTTATTATAGCTTGGATAGGTACATACATAGGTGTGGATCCATCTGAGGTGTGCACTATACCTATCACATTAATGGGTGTCACTTTTGAGGAACTAGCAGGGTTCTTAGGGCAATCTCTTAAAATATGTTCTTTATCACATTCTGCACAAAAGCCTTGAATGTTGTAATATTGTGACTGCCCTACTATCGAAGGATGTGGGAAATCCTTTATGAAGTGATCTCTTTGGCACCTAAAGCATGGTCCTTTAGGGCCCTGTGGTCTTGGGTGTCTCAACTACTTCCGTGGGTTAGGGTTAGCATAAATTACATTGGTGTAGTCAGGCTCCCAACTAGGTTCCAATGGTGGAATAATGTATTGATATGTTTCCAAGTGTTCTGGTGACTCAGTGTAGTATGAGGGTGGACTATCTACATGAGTGGAATCAAAGATGCTAGAATTGGGATCACTTTCCATGATAAGGGGTGAAGAAGGCACGAAAACCCTACTGAGGTTCTCTTCTATAACAACATATTTGATTGGAATTACATTAGTTGGAGGAGGTGGCTGCTGAGCCAAAAGTGGTTGAGGCCTTTGTTGAGTCTGATAAGGGTAGTTCTGTGGGGGCGTGTAGTAATAAGGTTGCACATTGTACTATCCTTGGTATCTACCTTGTTGAGGGTATGCTTGTGGGTAGTTTTGTCATACTACTTGTTTGTTATATGGGCAGTCTTGTGCTGTGCAATTTGTGTACCGTCTTTCAATTGTGTAGTATTTGCCACTAGGGTTGGCCTGAGGTTGTGTTACATTAGGACACACATTTGTGATGTGATCACCTCCATAGGTATAACAACATTTATTTGTTGTCAACCTAGGCATATTTTTACTAGAGACTCCTAGTTTCTGGGCCACTTCTAGCTAAGTGTCCGATCGAGCTAGAATGTATTGAGGATGTTTGAGATGAGATATTTGAGTCTTTATCAACCTTTGAAAGTTCCAATTCATCTCCTAAATTATCCTCAATGTCTATACAAGTCCTTACATTTTGCTCTAAGGTTCTCGGTTCCTTCATTTATACATAGGATCATAGTTTAGAGCTCAAGAGGCCATCCAAAAACAAAGACACTTGCTTTGCTTGAGAGGGAAGTTCTAGCATTTGGCATCTCTCAATGTACTATCTAAACCTATGTCTTCCAAGTCTAATTGTTTCCTGAGGAGTCTGTTTGAAGCTATGAATCAACGAAGAAGTGTTATGCCTAATTCCACTTTTAGAGAATTCAATGATGAATGACTCTAACAAGTGATCAATGTCCCTAAATTGCCTTTTTTGCAATGGTTAGAACCAGGTTAAGGTTTTGTTCTTTAACGTGAGTCCAAATGCATTGTACTGCATGAACATGTCTTCTAGCTACTCAACTCGCAACACTTGCTTGAACTCCACATCATGGTCATAGGGATCTCCTATCCCATCAAAGTAATTTTTCATCGACTTTACTAATTGGGTAGGTCTCAATATTCTTGGATGCTCATGTGGTCTAGGTAGAGGAAATTTATCTCTACCACCTTGCATTCTTGGCTCTTTTGGTCTCTCCATTCTATCAGTGTCCATGGTTGGACTATGTCTCCCTATAGGATGAGTAAAACTTACTTTTGGCCTTTCTTTGTTCTTCTCTCTTTGGGAGCCATGGGATGAGGATGTCCCTGCACCTTGATGGCTAGCATTTATGTTCGCTCGTGATGGGGGGAATACTACTTCGCCTCTCCATGTGTAAGCATGTCTTGCATGATTAGGTACCATAAACACTTGATCTGAAGTGTTGTCTAAGTATACTACCTTTCCAGGCATATTTTGGTCCTTGAATTTATAAATGCTGATGGAGCCTACTTCGCTTGGTTGTTCCATCTGTACCTCCAAAAGGCTTCATCAATGTCCTTATTCAGGAATAATTCGATGCTTCTATTATCCAGAAGGATCCATTCTGGATTTAGTATTCTTGTCAATATTGATTTTCCTCTAGGTGTCCTAGGTTCGTCTCCTAATGGTTCTTTTCCTTGCGTTCTTTCTTCCATCATGGGAATTACTACACCGAACTCATTGGTATGATTAGGCTGATTAGTTATGATGTACATGGTTCCTTCCTTGTACAGATATGAGTCTCTGTCAAATTTCACCATTGGACATTGCAATCCAATGCGTTGGTCAAGGTTGTGCAGTTGAACCATTGATCTTCTCAAACCATCCTCCTAGATGCACACACCTCGGTGGTTGGTTTGGACATATTCTAATTGGGTCTTGTAGGGTCCTTCTAGCCTTTCTAAATAAGCTATGTATAACCCTTCTTCTGGTCTTTCTGTGTTATAAGCGGCCATTTTTGACTCACTGGTATCTAAGCCCAAATTGTATGGATAGCTATTCAATTGTTGTGGCTTCGTTGATCTAACTTACCTATGTGCTTTCCCCATCTAAGTGTTGAGATATCAAGCTCAACATGTGATGATCCAGGATGACATGTACCAATTGTTCGTTTCTCTGATATGTATAGTGGTCACGCTAGTATATGTCAAGGATACTTCATTGAGCTTTATTAGATTTATCTACTGGGAGTGATGGCACATTTGTTTCTTGCCAGCTCACTCATTCGTGGACAGTAGGGTTTTCCTTATGTACTGATCTTTATATATTGCACTTGTTGTATTCTTGTTTTTTAGGTCATTCTTGAACATTCCTTTTATGTAATAGAAGAAGAAGAAGAAGATCATTCTTCCTTGCCTCAATCTGTGTGTGTGCTTCTCCTTGAGAGTGAGAGTGTGTGTGTGAGCTCTCTTCCTTATCTCCTTCCTCCTGACATGGTATCAGAGCCAGTGTGGTTGTAGAGAGCTCGTGGAGAAGGCGACGGTGAAGACTACGCGGCAAGGCGTGGAGAAAACGCAATTTCACAAACGGCCTCCGTTTGCTAAAAAAATCAGCGTGAAGGTAGAAGACCTCAGAATATTTTCGAGAGTTGTCCCTTTAGGGTCACTTGTTTTTGTCAGATCGAAGTTTCGGAGCCATCTCAACCTCCGTTTCGAGTGCGCAACATGGGGCCCACAGAAAAACCAGGTCATTTCCAGAAACTGTAACTTGCTTTGTGTTCGGCGACACTCATATATTCTAGATCCAGAATTTCAAGTGATTCCGTGTACTATTGATACACTAAAACTATGTTTTTCTAAGATCGAATTGTCACGTCATAGTGCGACAGTGTTCAAGGAGAAGTGCTGCTTGTAGTGTTTTGCAGTGTTGTGAATTGTTGCAGAAATGGCAAACGCAGATGGAATGAGTCAGCTTATGAGCGATAAGCTAGACAAGAACAACTTCCATGCTTGGAGATTCAGAATGAAGAATTTTCTGATGGGAAAAGGCTACTGGAAGTACATCGAAGGAGAGAATGAAAATGCTCCGCAGTTACCATAAAGGAATCGGACTGCAGACCAGTTAAGAGCACATGAGGAATGGAATCAAGGAGCACAAAAGGTAATGTATTGGCTATTTTTTAGCATACAAGATAGCATGATTGGACACATACAGGATGCCAAGACTCCAAAAGAGGCTTGGAACAGTTTGGTCACTTTGTATGAGACTAATACAAAGGCACAGAAATTTCAACTCAAGAACGAGCTGCATACATTGGAAAAGAAGAGCATGTTGGTAAGTGACTACACTCTAAAAATCAAAAGCATATGTGAGTCACTTGCATCTATTGGCGTGAATGTAGATGATGATGATAAGGTGGAAGTGTGCCTTTGTGGTTTAGGAGCTGCATATAAGCAGTTCAGAACTTCCATACAGACCAAGGAAAATATTCCAAATTTTGTTGATCTGGTATCTATGATGATTATTGAAGAAAGGAATCTTGGTGAGGATTCAAACTCCCAAGGAAAGCCCAATTCTGAGCATGTATTCTACTCTGGCAGAGGAAGAGGCAGAGGTAGAGGTTTTGGAAGTGGAAGAGGAAACAATAACGAAGACCAAGGTCAACAACAGAATCATGCAGGAGGAAGAGGACAGTTTCGAGGCAGGGGGAGCCAAAGAGGTCACAGAAATTTCCAAAGAAATGATTCAGGTAATGATAGTAAAGGATGTTGGAATTGTGGTAAACCTGGACACATTGAATGTGATTGCAGGTTGAAGAATCAAAATAACAGAAGGGAGCACAAGAACTATGCAGCCACAAGTGCAGATGATTCTGAGAAGTTGTTTATGGTTCAACATCACATGATGAATACGATGTCTATTGGTGTTTCAAAATCGAATGATAATGTCTAGTATGTTGACTCAGGTGCTTCAAATCACATGACCAGTCATGCAGAATGGTTTAGTAGCTTGCAGAAAATGCTTGTTCCTAGATATGTTGAAACAGGGGATGATACATCACATCCTATTGAGCATACAGGAAACATAGCATTGTCTATGGAGGACGGGAAGGTAAAACATCTTGTTGATGTGTTGCATGTTCCAAATATAACAAAGAATCTGGTTTCTGTTGGACAAATGGTTGACCAGGGATTACAAGTCAGGTTCAATGCTGATGGATTATATGTAGAAGAGTACAAGAAGGATGGATGATTGATTGCCAAAGGAAACAAAGTGGGTAGGGTGTTCACCTTAAATGTGAAGATTCCTGAAATGAATGCAGCCATGCTTGCAAAAGGTGCAGGAGTTATTGCAGATATAGAGATATGGCACAAACAGATTGGACATGCAAACTTGCAAAGGCTGAAACTGATGCAATCAAAGGAGATTGTCCATGGACTACCAACTTTCAAAGTTGCACAAATGCAAAAGGTATGTGTAGCATGTCAATTTGGTAAACAGTCAAGAGCATCATTTCCACATGACAAGCATGTTAGTGAGAATGTACTAGAAGTAGTACATACAGATGTTTGTCCAGGAAAGACCACATCTATGGGCGGTTGCAGGTTTTATGTTACTTTCATTGATGACCATACACGCAAAGTATGGGTATATTTCATGAAAGAGAAGAGCGAGGTGTTCACTCACTTCCAAAATTTTAAAGCTATGGTGGAAAAGCAGACAAGGAAGTACATTCAAACATTAAGATCTGATGGAGGAGGTGAATACATGTCAAATGAGTTCAGCAGTTTTCTAAAAAATCATGGAATTCGACGTCAGTTTTCATGCAGGTACACACCACAATAGAATGGCGTTGTTGAACGCAAAAATAGACATATTGCAGAAATAGCAAGAGCCTTGATGGCTGAGAAGAATATGCCTCATTGTTATTGAGCAGAAGTTGTGCATACTGCTGTATACATCATGAATGGAACTTCGACTAATGCAATACATCAAGTTACACTTGAAGAGAAATTTACAGGTAAAAAGCCAAACTTATCACATCTGAAAGTTTTTGGCTGTATTGCATATGTACATGTTCCAGATGAGTTGAGGACAAAGCTTGATCCGAAAGCAAAAAAATGTGTCTTCATTGGATACTCCCTTGAGCAAAAGGGGTACAAATGTTATAACCCACTCACACGACAGGTGAAGGTGAGCAGAGATGTGGTATTTGATGAAATGTCAAGCTTCTATGCAGATGCCAAAGAAGGACTGAATCTTGAACCAAATGACAAAGAAAATGCTAAAAAATCAAGTGCAGAATCTCAAGTTTTGAGTGGACTAGATGCATCACCAAGCAATAGTTCCAACTCAAATCCATGGAGTGGAAGATTGCGTGGAAATTTCAGTCCAACAAATTCGTCAAATACATCCAAGAAAGGTAAAGAAAAGCTCTCTGCTGGTAGTAAAACATGTGCAGGTTTTGAAGATGTTGATGGAGATTCAAGTGGTTCAGAAAAGAGTCTTGATGAGGAACTTGGATTGCCCTCTGTGAAGACTCCAAGAGTAAGAAGGGCACATGCAGATGATACAAGAAGAAGTGATCCAGGACCAAGAACATCTCGGAGGATGTGTAATTCAGTGCAACGATTGACATATGATAGTTACATGGCTTGCCATTGTGCTTACATGACAAAGGTAATACAAGATGCTGAACCTTCTTGTTTTGAAGATGCAATTGGTAATGCAGATTGGGAAAAATCTATGGATGAAGAGATGGCTGCACTTTATGGAAATGATACATGGAAGCTGGTTCCATTGCCACAAGGAAAGAAACCCATAGGTTGCAAATGGGTTTACAAGGTAAAGCATAATGCTGATGGTAGCATAAGCAGGTATAAAGCACGATTGGTAGCTAAAGGTTATGCACAGCCAGTGGCATTGATTATGAGGAAACATTCAGCCCTGTAGCTAAAATGTCTACTGTCAGAACACTTGTTGCATTAGCTACAGCAAAAGGATGGACTTTGCATCAGGTGGATGTGAAGAATGCTTTCCTATGTGGTGAGTTACAGGAAGAAGTATATATGGACCAGCCACAAGGATATGAAGATTAAAAGCATCCAGAATATGTTTGCAGGTTGCAAAAGGCTTTGTATGGGCTGAAGCAAGCCCCTCGTGCATGGCATGCAAGGATTGCTGATTACTTAATCAGCATTGGGTTCTCTATGTGTGATGCAGATCACTCACTATATGCAAGGAAGGCTGATGATGGCATCACTATTGTGGCTATATATGTTGATGACCTGATTGTAGGTGGTGATAATGAAGAAAGCATCAAAGAGGTAAAAAAACTTCTTATGCAGGAATTTGACATGAAAGATCTTGGTGTGTTGCACTATTTCTTGCGCATTGAGTTTATACATACAGAAATAGGTATATGGATGTCACAAAGGCAATATGCCTTGAATATGCTATAAAAGTATGGTATGGCTGATTGTAAGCCAATTTCTATGCCATTAGATCAGAATTTGAAATTGGATACTACATCAAGTGAAGCATTGGAAAATGCTACTATGTACAAGAAAATTGTGGGAAGTCTTATATATCTCACAATTACAAGGCCTGATCTAAGTTATACCATTGGACTTGAAAGTCAATTTATGCAGGTTCCTAGGAAACCACATTTGGATGCTCTGAGGCGCACTCTACGTTATGTGAGTGCTACTTTGGATTATGCATTGTTTTATGAAGCTGGTGTAGATTTGCAGGTCCGATACACCGATGCAGATTGGGCTAGTAGTACTCCACATAGAAGATCTACTAGTGGCTTTCTTTTCTCACTTGGAGGTGCACCTATTACATGGAGCAGTAAGAAGCGACCCACTGTTGCTTTGTCAAGTACAGAGGCTGAGTATAGAGGTGCTGCAATGGCAGCATGTGAGGCATCATGGCTTGAGATGTTACTTGGAGATTTAGGTGTGGAAGTGCAAAAGCCTATCACTATCTATTGTGATAATCTTAGCAGCATACAGTTAGCATGAAACCCTATTTTCCATGCTAGAACAAAGCATATCAAGGTACATTATCACTTCATCAGAGAGAAGGTATTAGCAGGTGATATTGATCTTGTTTATGTGAGAACAGATGAGCAGGTTGCTGATATTTTCACCAAAGCACTTGGAGCTGAGAAGTTGAAGAAGTTTTTGGAGATGCTTGGATTAAAGGATATGGCATGGAGCTTGAGGGGGAGTGTTGAGATATCAAGCTCAACATGTGATTATCCAGGATGACACGTACCAGTTTTTCGTTTCTCTGACATGTATAGTGGTCACGCCAGTATATGTCAGGGATACTTCATTGAGCTTTATTAGATTTATCTACCGAGAGTGATGGCACATTTGTTTCTTGCCAGCTCACTCATTCGTGGACAGTAGGGTTTTCCTTATGTACTAATCTTTATATATTGCACTTTTTGTATTCTTGTTTTTTAGGTCATTCTTGTACATTCCTTTTATGTAATAGAAGAAGAAGAAGAAGATCATTCTTCCTTGCCACAATCTGTGTGTGTGCTTCTCCTTGAGAGTGAAAGTGTGTGTGTGAGCTCTCTTCCTTATCTCCTTCCTCGTGACACTAAGGTTCATGAATTTTTCTCCCTTCTCACTCTCAGAGCATTCTGGTCATCTCTACTTCTTTGTTCTCAATCACTTGTTTTGTTTTTAATTCTTTTAAACTCTTGTTTTGTCTCCATGTACATGCAAGGAATCGACTTTTTGTTGTTTATTTAATTCTTGTTCCATCGATCTTAAGTCCTCTCCTTTAGGGTTCTCATTTTCACACTTTTAGCTTACACTTGGACTTCAAAAAATTAAGTCTCTTGGACTTGATGCATTCCTATCGGAATCCCATTTCAATCAACAATTACTACTGGCGATTAGCCTAAGCTAACAATTGACTGAGGAGGTTGAGTATTCTTCCAACCTTGAGTCAGCTTCTTTGATCACTCTGGTGCTCAAGAAGATATGCTTCCCAAGCCTTGCTTACTTCACTGTTCACCCTACTTTGAATGCTCTTGGATGGCTCTTAATAGACCTGCAAAAGTCCAATGTTTAGACCAATCTTTAATCTTAAAGAACAAACACTTTGATGTATACACCTTTAAGGGTCCCTTTTTCTCCTTATCTAATCACCAAGTGCCCCCTTGGTTTCCAATGAGCTCTAGAGTGCAAAAAAATGGATTTTGTATGAAAAATTTATGGACGTTTAGGCTCTTGTGGGTTAAAATAGATAGACAGGTTTTTCTCCATATGAGCTAAGGGGTCTCTCTAATGCACTAATCACTCAAAAATTCGCTCAAACTGGCCTTAAAATTGCCAAAAAATCAAAACCCTAAATTGGCATTTTAGCCAAACAGTTGCGATGGTCGAGTTGAATCGTCACGATTGTGTGACACAATCGCCATGGTGGGAAGGTGGAATTCATCGTGATGGTCCACACTTACCAAAGCTTCATGATGGTATGGCGAGTCGTCACGATGGTCTATCCTAATGAGGTGTCGAGATGGTCCGAGTTGGTCGAGCCATCGCGATGGTGTGGTACCGTCATGATGGCATATTCAATCATCACGATGGTCAAGGGTCAAGTGGACCATCACGATGGTCCAAATGACACATGGCAAGCAAAGCATTACGATGGCGTGAGCCAATCGTGATGGCCTGGAGTTGACATGATCGTCCCAATGGTCCATGACCGTCGTCATGGTCTACCTGAATCGTCACGATGGTGTGAGACCATCATGATGGTCCGGTCGAGCCTGCACAGTGGTGTGAGCCAATTGCGATGGTGACACCTCATTGTGATGGTGTGAGCCAATAGCGATGGTCCATCAAAATATGAATTTTCAAGATGCATATGTGGATTCGTGCAAGCCCAAGGGTCGCATATGCCATGCTATAGTCATATTCCAAAAAAGCCAACTTTGTCAGACCATCGCGATGGTCCAATGTCAACAGTAGATCTGACACAATATGCAAAATTGTACCTTTTTAGAGCTTGCCTACTATTGTGGAGTGGTTTGCTTACAAGAAAACTAACAAACACACAGTCATGAACTCACTCAAGAACTCTCTCTCTCTCTCTCTCCCTTGCATGTGCAAATGAGGAAAATGGGGAGAATAGGTGGATATGGTGAATTTTTTGATTTTTTTGGAGTGGAATAAGATGATGTGGGGATGAAGGGGAAGTGTAGGGGAGACAAAAAACACAAAAAACACAAAAAACAATGTTGAAAACAACAACAAAAACTGAAATAATTACCTTCCAACATCGATTCTTGCTATACTCTTACCCTCAAGCATTCATCCTAGAACTTGATCCTTGGCAATGGTGTCAAATTTGGTGTTGCTCTAGCACAATGGTAAGTACCACATTAAGAAGCTCCACCTCCTTAATGTCAATCCGCAGAAGAGATATGAGTGATATGAAGATTGTGAATGCAAGAAGTAGTGAATGTGAGGGTGAGAAGCATGAGGATGCACACATACATACACACACACAAAGAAGAAACAAGGGAGACACAATGGAAGGTAGAAAATAGACTCTATTGCTCAAGAACATGTGGATGAGAATATTTCTAGGTCAAGGAACCTCCATGCATAGATCCATCAATAAGAGTTTTAGCCATACACACTCCACTGTATCTGTTAACACTACCCTTTACTCAACTTCACTACTTGATGTGGCCATAATAGGTTTCTTATTACTCAACCAAAATATGCATGATCCACCAAGGAAAAAGAAATTACCACTAGTGGGACACCTGTGTATCATAAGAACTAGCCAATCACTATCCATAAAAGCATGCAAGCATGGTTGAGCATCTCTACCATAAATGAGATCCAAAATCAAAGTTAGTTTTAGATATATAAACATAAATTTTACTACTTTGTCAATGCTTAATGTTAGAGCTATGCATAAATTTTTTGAATTGTGAAATGGCATAGTGTATGTCCAGCCTTATGTTACATGCATATATCAAATATCCCACAGCTTTTGGATAAAGGGAAGTATCAAATGCATCTTTTGCAGCCTCAAGTAAGAACCTAAATCTTGTTTCCATTGGTGTTGGGATAGGCATGCAATCTTCAAAACCAAAATCTTGAATTAATTTCTCAGTATACTTTGCTTAATGCACAAAAACTCCCCCTGAATGGTAACAAATTGGATGCCAATATAATTGTTAAACAGAACATGATATGTGGCATCAAAAGCATGTTGCAAATCAGCAATAAGCATGCGGGTTTTCTCATCATATCCTTGAGGTAAGGGAATGTCATCAACATATTGAACAAGCACTATAAATAAGCCCCATCTTTGCATGCATAAAATGTGCTTTCGATTGGAATACATGTAAAACCAAGAGCAATCAAGTGTGTATGTATTTTTTCATACCATGGACGTGGGGCTTGCTTAATTCCATAGAAAATCTTATGCAAGTGGAAATCCATATGGTTTTGACCTTTGATGGAGAATCCTCGAGATTTTTTCACATAGACCTCTTACTATTCAATAAAGTTATTTTAACATCCAAGTGATGCACTTTACAACCACAGTGGGCAACCAATGCGATCAAATATTGAATGGTCATCATGCATAGCTGCAAATTTTTAGCCATATTCGCCCATATATTTTCAAGAATCTTGGACTAGAAGTTTTCAATTATGTTTCTCTGCAAACTTTGGAAATTTTCAGCCATGTTTGTCTAGAGATATTCATCCATGTTTGGATGAAAATTTGTTTGGATGAAAATTTGTTTGGATGAAAATTTTCAGCTCTTTGAACTCATTTCCATGGTTTACATGGTCATCGTCAATCGCACCACTTTGAAACAAAGGCACGAGTGTATTGAATACATCTTGTAAGCTAATTGTTGACTAAAATTTACATTTGAGTAAAGGATAAGCTGTGTTTTTAGCAAATACCACATCTCAAAATACAATAACTTTGTCTATCAATGGATGATATAACCAATAAACTTTACTCTCACTACTATATTTAACAAACATACATTTCTTCACCTTGTCATCAAGTTTGCAATGTTTTTGTGATGATGCAAGAGCCTATCTCTAACAATGAAATATGCACATATAATTAACCATTGGATTTCACCCACTCCGAGCCTTATAAGATGTAACTACACTCAATGCTCTTGTATGAAAATGGTTCAAAACATAGCTAGCACATATGATCGCTTCCATCCAAAACTTATTTAGAAGATGCTTTCCTTTAACCATACATTGTTTCATTTCAAGAAGTCTCCTATTCTTGCACTTTGAAATACCATTTTATTGAGGTGTATATGGAACTCTTGTTGATATATTTAGGTAGTGATGTGTGTGAACACACTAGGACCGCCAGGGCACATTTTTCCCTCTTTAGGAGGTTTTTTCCCCCCGGCTTGTATATACGCCTATTGCCCTAATGGGCTACTTATCTTTGTACATTCTCTAGTAATACATTCAATATTGTGTATTGTGCTCCAAGCTTCTTCTTCTTCCTTGTGCTGTTTGCGTGCTTCCGCAGTTATCGATCTCCAACAGTTGGTATCAGAGCAGGTCGTCGCTTCATCTAGGGTGCCGTCAACACTCCTCCGTTTGCAGTCTCAGATTCGCATGAAATTTGGTGAGCATACTCACGATGTTTCACAGATCAAAACGGCTTGGCTTTGTGGTGCCGAAATCGCAATCTGAGCTCGTTTCGGCCTCCGAACGCATTATCACAGTGCTTGTGTAGGCTATTTTGTCTTTTTGTGCCAAAGCTATATACCAGTTTCTGTTCACCAGTATAAGCGTCTCAAAGTCTGCTACAGGTCTAGTAGAATTCATCAGGGCAGTTCTGTTCAACTTTTTGAGATATAGTCAATTTTCTGCATCAAGGTATTTTAGTCACCGACCATGGCTGAAAGCAGTGATGTATTCCGTATGTTGGCTGTTGAGGATAAGTTGGATGGTACCAATTACTCATTATGGGCTTATATGATGCGATATGTATTGGTTGCAAAAGGATTGTGGAACATTGTGCAGGGTGTTCAAAGACGTCCGGTTACACCTCTGACTACAGGTATTGCAAATACAGGTGTTGGAGCTGATGAAGATGGTGTCGAAGATGATATTCCACAGATTCCTGTTCGTGCTACTATTTCTGCTGCACCTACTGCAGAGCAGATTCGCTGGGATAGGAGAGATGCCCAGGCACATGCATTGATAGCTTTGTCTGTCAAACGTGCCATTATTCGTCACATTCGCTTTTGCAGAATAGCTAAGGATGCTTGGGATACACTTACCACATTGTACCAGGCTAGGAATGAGGCTCGTGTTGCTTACCTCTGAAAACAGTTGGAGAGTGAGCACATGAATTAAGGTGATTCTATGGATAGTTTCCTAACGAAGATCAAAGACTTGAAGAAACAGTTGATTTCTGCTAATGAGGCTATACTAGATAGCTCACTTGTGCAGACCGTTCTGAATGGTCTTCCTGATTCATATCAAAGTTTTGCTTCTACTCTTCGGTTGATGATGAAAGGCAATCCAAATGCCTTATCATTTGAGGAGTTAGTCTTTGTTTTGTTGCAAGAAGATCAGTCCACGCAAAACAGTTCCATTATGCAAGTTGCAGATCAAGCTTTCCTAGCTAGTCAGAATGGTGAAGGAAAATGGAGCTCTTCAACTAGTAAGCAGAAATCTGCTAATTCTGCATATTCGAAGAAGGAAGATAAAGATGAGAAGAAATCAGAAAAGCAGAAATTGTTTTGTAAGTACTGTAAAGGGAATGATCATATCATAAAGAACTGTCCAAAACTGGTTGCTAAAGAGGCAAAGAAGAAAGAGGCTCGAATCGTTGTTGCAGAGGCCTCTACACCAAAAACAGAATCTGCAAATCTTGTGCAGGAAGAAGAATGGGCGTTTACTACTGTCTACAGTTTTGACCCATCTTCTCATGATCAGTGCATGTTTGCAGTAGACTCAGATGTTTGGTATTTTGACAGTGGGGCAACCAAACATATTACCTCGCAGCGCAGTTTCTTCGCTTCACTCGAGCCTGCCCCTACAGGGAATACTGTGACATGCGCCAACAACTCCTCTTATCCTGTTATGGGAGTTGGTAAGATCATTTTGACTACTGCTGATGGTAGTTCTTTCACTTTGTCAGATGCTTTATTTGTGCCACGGATAAAAAAGAATCTATTATCAGTTTCTACATTAGCCAAAATTGGCTTGGTTGTGAAATTTGTTGATGATAGATGTACAGTTCATGATCTGTCAAATGGTGATGTTATTATTGCTTCTGGCATTTTATGTCGTGGGCTGTATAACCTCATAGACTATGACAGATCTGAAAATGATTTGGCATGTGCTGTAAATGATTCTCAAGCTATGTCAGATGCAAAGCTTTGGCATGCATGCTTTGGTCATCAGAATTTTGCTACTTTGCTACGCTTGCAAAAATCTAAAATGGTGTCCTCTTTGCCCAAACTTGAGGCACCTGGAAAACATGTTTGTGAAGGCTGTATTTTGGGCAAAATGCAGCGTTCCTCCTTTCCAAAGGATGGTTCAGTTCAGGCAACACAGAAATTGCAACTTATACATAGTGATGTATGTGGTCCTATGCAGACACCCTCTTTTGGAAATTACCTTTACTTTGTGACTTTCATTGATGACTTTTCCAGGCATGCATGGTTATATCAACTCAAAGCAAATTCCGAAGTGTTCATGTGCTTTAAACAATTTTTGGTTTTGGCTGAAAATCTATCAGCATGTAAAATGGGCACCCTCCGTTCTGATTGAGGGAGGGAATATATGTCTTCTAATTTTAATGCATTTCTGGCTAAACGTGGGATAAAACACCAGTGTCCAGTGCCGTATACACCTCAATAGAATGGAGTTGCTCAACAAAAGAACACATCACTCATGGAGATGGCGAGGTGCATGGTCAAGAGTCAGGCTTTACCACATAGTTTCTGGCTTGAGGTTGTCATGTGTGCAACATATGTACTGAACAGGTGTCCCACTAAAGCGCTGCAGTCTATCACTCCATATAAGGCTTGGCATGACCGCAAGCCATATGTTGCTCATCTGCGTGTTTTTGGTTGTTTGGCATATGCATTAGTGCCTGAACAACATCGTAGAAAATTGGATGATAAGGCAGTAAAATGTATTTTTTTTGGGTACAGTTCTCAAAGTAAAGGCTGTCGTCTGTATCATCCATAGACTAAACGCATTCTGGTTAGCCGTGATGATGTCTTTGTGGAAGATGCTATTCAGCCATTGCTTTCATGTACTAAGGAGACATCTGTTAGCTCCAAAGACATGTATGATACTTTGATGCCTCTTTTCACAGGTGGACAGTCTAGTGCTAGTCCTAATGAGGTAATTTCTCAGCCTTTGCAGGTTTCATATGATGATGCAGATCATTTCATTTCTGATGCAGATTTACATGATGCACTTGTTGATGAGAGAGCTGATATTGAGCAGGCAAAAAGTATGCCAAAATGGCTGGCGCAGACTTTGCGTGATAGCAAATTAGATGCACCTTTGTCATATCGTACTCGTTCAGGCTCTCATAGTGCCTCCTTTGCATCAAATTGCTATGTTATGGCTGCGTCTAGTCTCTGTGATGATAATGAGCCTATTTCTTTTGATGAAGCACACGATTCAGAAAATTGGATGGCTGCTATGCAATTTGAATATGATGCTATAATGAAGAATGGTACATGGTCTTTATGTGACTTGCCTCCTGGCAAGAAGGCCATTAGCACTAAGTGGGTATACAAGCTGAAGCATAAACCTGATAGTACAGTTGATAGGTATAAGGCTAGGCTTGTTGCAAAGGGTTATGCACAAGAAAGAGGCATTGATTTTGATGAGACCTTTGCACCTACATGCCGTATGACTACTATTCGGAGCATTTGTGCACTTGCAGCCCATCATGGTTGGAATGTACATCAGTTGGACATTAAAACATCATTTTTGAATGGTGACTTGCATGAAGAAGTGTATGTTTTTCAGCCTCATGGCTTTGTGCAAAAAGGGCATGAAAACCAAGTGTGCAGGTTAAAGAAGGCATTATATGGTTTAAAGCAGGCACCACGTGCATGGTATGAGAAGATACATGCCTATCTCGTTGCACATGGTTTTGAGAACAGTCCAACTCAAAGCACCTTATATGTTAAGCGTGCTAATGATGTGCTTCTGATCAATGTGCTTCTGATCATTGTTGTCTATGTTGACAACATGCTGCTCACTTGTCCTATTGAGAAACATATTGCTGATTTCAAGGCTGATTTGCATGCCTCATTTGAGATGTCTGATTTGGGGCATTTGCATCACTATCTGGGCATTCAGTTTATGCAACTTGATGGTGGAATGGCTTTCTGTCAAATGAAATATATTGACACATTATTGCAGTGTTTTGGCCTTGAAGACTGTAAGCCTATTGCCACTCCTATCGAGACAAGTTTATGATTAAGTATTCATGATGCTCGAGATGCATTTGATGATGTTCTCTATCAGCAGGTTGTTGGATGCTTGATTTACTTATGCATTACTCAGCTAGATATTCAGTTTGCTGTCTCACAGATGAGCAGGTTTATGCATTGCCTAGGAGTCATGCATTGGAAGGTGGTTAAGCGCATCTTTTGCTAGTTGAGTGGTTCTCGGCTACTTGGGTTGTTTTATCCCAAGGGGGGATCACTACCGCCAGATTTGCATGCTTTTTCTCACTCAGATTGAGCTGGTTTCTATGACACTTGTGTGTCCACCAATGGTTTTTGCTTCATGCTTGGTAGCTCATGTATATCTTGGTTGAGCAAGTAGCAGCCTACTGTGGCCACTTCCAGTTGTGGGGCTGAGTATAGGGCAGCTTTCACAGCGATTGTTGAGTGTGTGTGGCTCAGACGCCTTATGGCTGATTTGGGTGTTGGCCAGTCTTCTGCCACCACCATCTTCACTGACAGTCAGAGCGCATTGGTAGTTGCGAGGAACCCTGTGTTCCATGCTCGCACTAAGCACATTGAGGTGCATTATCACTATGTCAGGGAGAGGTTCTCTGCTAGGGAGATCAGCTTGGCATATGTGCCCACGCAGGAGAACATTGCAGACCTTTTCACGAAGGCTCTACCTAGGGAAAGTTTGAAGCTTTTCGTAAAGCTTTGGGCTTACTTCCTTTTGTGGAGTGATTTCCACATAGCTTGGCACTTCCTTATACATGAGTGCCAGCTCCTTGTTCACTGCATCACTCCCAGGGGGGATTTGTTGATATATTTAGGTATTGATGTGTGTGAACACACTAGGACTACCGGGGCACTTTTTTCCCTCTTTAGGACTCGTTCCCCCCCCCCTTGTATATACACCTATTGCCCTAATGGGCGACTTATCTTTGTACGTTCTCTAGTAATACATTCAGTATTGTGTGTTGTGCTCCAAGCTTCTTCTTCTTCCTTGTGCTATTCGCATGCTTCCGCAGACATCGATCTCCAACAACCAATGTAGAGTATCCTGTGTTACATCGATCTCATTATTTCCTATCATAGGATACATCGATCTCCAACAACTCTACATTGGTATGTGTTACATCGATCTCATTATTTCCTATCATAGCATACACCCAAGTATGAGATGTTGCATTATCAATGATGTTAATAAAATACACATGCTTACCAAAAGATGGAGTCTTGACCGAACCACACATGTGACTATGACCAAGGCCACTTTTGTGTAGTGTGTAGCACCATCTTTGGAAAACATCACGATGCATTTTCCCAAGTACACAAACTTCACATGCATACTTTTCAATTGACTCAAGTGTTGGCAAACGAATAAACATATTCTTCTTTTGCAAGTGAAGAAAACTATTGAAGTTTAAAGAACCAAAACTAGCATGCCACAACTCTATTTCAGCCATAAAAGAAGTTTGTGTAATCAAGGCATTTCAAACAAATCTCTTATATGCATCCAAGTGAAACAAACCATTGCATAATGTCCCCCACATCACAATAACATTGCTATTGCCAAAATCTTAAATGGTATATTTGTTATCAACAAAATGCACATAATTTTTTGTACTAGCAATAGTAGGAATTGAAATCAAGTATTTCTTGATACTAAGGTACATACAATGCATTCTTGAGAGTAACAAAACCTCCATTTGTATCCACATGATAAATTTCTTGAACTCCAATAACATGATACAAAGCATTGTTTGCACATACAATATGTCATTTGTTAGGTGCATCTTTCAAACCTGCAAAAACTCTTTTACATGAAGTGATATTCATTGAAAACTATCAAAAAACCAATATGAATCAGCTACATTCACAATCATATATGTAGAATGTGATGATGAATCATAATTACATGTAACAACACATGCCCAAACATCTTGACCATCAGAGGGGAAGCCCTGTGGAAAATCTGGCGGGAGAGGTGTGCTATCAACTTCGGCGATCCCCCCAGGGAGTGGTCGATTGAGAAATCCCTATTCCTCCTAGGTAAAAGGATTGTTAACAGTAGGAAGTCCCCCCCCTTCAGGCACCATCAAGTCCTCCTTCTTATCAACAACAAGCTCAAACCCAAGTGGGCCCCGCATGAGGGCGATGAGAGGGTGATTAACCTTCTCTGTAATGCAATCTAGGACTCAATCAAGCTTCCCCTGCTTTGTGGGATTTGGGGGGTCCCGTGGGCACTAGTCCCCTTCTTTTGTACCTTTGTTTCTTAATTTAATTCAAGCCCGGGAGAGTAGGCCATTGCCGAACTTCCTTTATTTAAAAAAAAAAAACATCTTGACCAATGCTAGTCACTCTCTTACCATTAGTAAAATCTCTTGGTTTGATGGCCATACTTATGAATTCTTCAAGATGTTCAAACATGAGTTTGCGCTTTCCCTTCGGTTGGTTTGGCATGACACCTTATGCTTTAGTGTGTTGCCCAACCTCTTAAATGAAGGTTTCATAAAGCTTATACATAAAAACATATAACAAAAACTAGATAGAACAAATGGAGGCCTATCATGATGCTTCAAACTAGGTACAAGATTATTGATTGCACACCAGTTATAATTTCTATTGTCTAGAAGAAGATTTTCCTTTACTGGTGCCCTTCTCTCTAGGAACAAAATCTTGATCTACAAGACACATAATAGACTTGTTTTTTATGGACTCGTCTTCTTGTGGAAAATTAAATTACTTCAGAAGTGAAGGAAATTGGATTTCCTTTCAGCATCAATCAAAGAGTAGAAATAATAAGAATCACGTAAACCATTAAGAATAGTTTACACAATTGAGCTATCTAGCAAAATTTCGTCTATACTAATCAATCGTTCCTTCAAATCTTTTCTCTTTGTGATGAAATTGTCCATGAAATTACCTTCGTTCATATGATCACTCGCAATTTTCTTCAAAGATAAGAAACATGAGCTTCATTTCGTTCCTTATATACTATGGCACAAATATCCAAAGCCTCCATTGTCATTCTTCATGAGCAAATATGAAGCATAAAGACATGCTTGATAGGTAAAACAATCAAGGCATGTGCCTACGCATTGCGTGCATCCCTTTGAGGTTGCTCTAGAATGGTTGGGGGTGGTGTTGGTGTACTTGGAATTGTCAAAATTGGAGTAACAAGAGGACTCAAATAGGATCTTCATGAAAACTTGAAGTTACTACATCTTCAATTCCATTTCTATTAGCAACATTTTGAAAATTTATAGATATGATAGAGCACATTTCAACACCTTTTTTTACAATCCTTTTTGCAACCAATACATGCTGAAACATGTATGAAGTAAATGATTAGTTGCAACCATCCAACTTGTTTTGAACGACTAACTTGCAAAACATATCATTGTTTTTAACCATGGCTGATGATTATACCATGATGTAGAAAATTATTTTTTTCTCAAAAATTTTGAATAGAGTTCTGTATAAAGCTCTATTAGACTTGTAACACACTTTGAGATGCTTGTATTTGCGAAAAAATCTCTCTCTCTCTCTCTCTCTCTCTCTATATATATATATATATATATATATATATATATATATATATATATATATATATATATATATATATATATATATATATATATATATATATATATATATATGTGTGTGTGTGTGATAGAGTGTGCTCAAAGGATATTTCTTACATAATCCTTGCAAGAGTGCGTTCAAAGGATAAAACAGTCTCAAATCCATTTTAAAATGTGCATATTTCTTGCATAATCCTTACAAAAGTGCGTTCAAAGGATAAAAGAAGCTGGAAGTTAAGATTGAGTACAATCTTCTATCCTAACTTTTTGGTTCTGAAGGGAAGTGCTTGTTTCCAGTTCACGGAACAAACTGATGAAACATGTTCACCTTCATTTTTGTCTAATTTGAAGAATTAGACAAAAATCTAATTTGTCTAATCTTATGTTAATTTTTGTCTAATTTGATTTGGCTTTTTAATTATGAAGTCTCAGAAAACATAGTTATATATATTATTTAATTCTTTAATATTTTATTCTGGAACATTTATTCGATGCAAGTGCACGAATGCATACAAACTTCCTTCAAGATGAGTTGTTGGATGCATTGAAAAAAGAAGAAATTTCATTCACAATCTCTCTCTCTCTCTCTCTCAATTTTCTAATCCATAATCCTCTTTTCGTATCTCTTTCTTATCCATAATCCTCTTTTCGTATCTCTTTCTTATCCAAATACACTTTCGCATGCGCACACAAACACTCCGTCATCTGTTTTTTTTTTCTCCATTGATAAATACATGAAATATGCAATAAATACAAAAAGAGAACATTACAATCATGACTTACAAATTGCTGAAACACTACAATGACATGTCGAAAGAAAATGGCCGCATAATGAAATCAAGCTCGTCAATCCGGAAGGCAATGATTATAAAGTGAAGTTTTTTTTTCTTTTTAAAGAGAAATTTTGGTGGAAACATAATCCTCTTTTGTTTGAATTAATTGAAAGAACAACTCTATAAATGAATGAGCAAAATATCCATGGGATTTCTCATATTTCACAAAGCAGAGGTTTAAATCCACCTGAAACCAATACATTGGGTTTAAATCCACCTGAAAGCAATACATTGGGTTAACTTCCACAGTGTCCTATCATAAGGAAGGGTTGAGCCCTCACCTACGCTTCAAGAGTCAAAAAGCCCAACATACCAGTCTAACACGTGCGAACATATAAAGTAAACCTTATAAAATAAGCATAAATTGAAAACTTTTGCTCCTTTATATATATATATATATATATATATATATATATATATATATATATATATATATATATATATATGTGTGTGTGTGTGTGTGTGTGTGGAAAATCATCTATCTTTTTCTTTGCATCCTTGCACATGTGTCTGAGTAGACCTATATATTCTACATGTACACGTAATCTTTATGATCAATACTCCTCGTATGTATATGAAGCATGTTCTAGATTTATATTGAAACTGTACAGATGCATTTTTAATTTGGGACATCATCTACAGTCATCAAGTACTCTTTCACATACATCTAACAAGATTAAAGAATCTCTTAGATTTGTCATGTATGTCATATCTAAAGTCAAAGATTCTTCTCTAAAATTTTTAGGGTCCATAAAAATTCACTCAATTGGACATAGCATCAGAATTTAAGTTCAAAGAATACATTATTAACTAATAGATACATGTATGTATGTGTGTATGTATCTACGCATGTATGTATGAATGAATGAATGTGTGTGTACGTATGTATGTATGTGTGTGTACGTCCACGTACATCTTTATATGCAATGTGCATGTGTATCTATATATCTATGTAGACACATGCATGAATGTACGTCGAAATGTCAATACAAACATGTATTCACACATTTATTCATTTATTTATTAATTAATTAATTTGAATATTTGTTTATTATGAGCTTTTAATCATAGGAACCTCGAAGGTGGAGTACATAACACGTCTAAATTAAGATTCACACAATATTATTATCCTTGAAGGAATATTATTATCCTTGAAGGAATATTATTATCCTTGAAATAAAATCAATACAACAATTTTGGAGGTATTATTATACTCTTTCAAGGAGGATAGAGAGAAGCCATCATAAGAGAAGCATATGATAATAAAAAAAAAACCAAAAAAATTATAGTAACCATCGATGAGAACGAAGAGCAATGTGCATACATAGGAGAAGACCTAAGTGCAAAAGAAGAAGTAGATTTTGTACCTTTATTAAGGGAATATAGGGATGTGTTTGTGTTGACCTATATAGACCAGAAGGGAGTAGATCTAGAAATTTTCTCTCAAACTATCCCCATGATGACTGATGCCAAACCCACCAAACAGAAGCCCTACACATATAATGAAACTTGTGCAGCCAAAATAAAAGAAGAAATTGGTAGACTGATGAAGTTGGATTTATCTATGAGATTGAGCATATTGAGTGGGTATCCCCAATCGTAGTGGTGCCTAAGAAGAATGGGAAGCTATGAGTGTGTATTAACCTTAAAAAAAGTTAATGCCACTATGATCAAAGATAACAATCTGCTTCTAATCACCGAACATTGATTGGAGCATGTTGCAAGCAACGAAGTTTATAGTTTTCTTGATGGATTTTTAGGTTGCAACCAAGTAGCCATTTCCATAGAAGATCAACACAAAAGGGACTTTTCCATAGAGTGGGGAATCTTTGTATTTCATGTGATGCCCATTGGGCTCACCAATGCATCTCCAATATTCCAGAGGCTCATGTGTCATGTCTTTAAAGAGTTCTTGCAAAAGAGCTTAGAAGTATATGTGGATGATTTATGTGCTCATTCCCAAGAAAGAAGACACCACATCCTTGAGCTAAGACATATCTTCAACAAGTGTAGAGAATATCGAGTTTGTTTGAACCCAGAAAAGTGTGTGTTCATAGTACATCAAGTAAGATCTTAGGTCATATTGTTTCTAAGAACAAAAACTCAATAGATGAGGACAAAGTAAGGGTCAATGAAACCATCCAAAGATGAATAGTCCACAAGTGATCTGTGCACAGACAAACACTATTCTAAAATGTATCCCTATAAGGAGGAATGGTCATTTTTGAAAGCTCACAAATATACCATCATGCTAGAACTGGGACGAAGTACATACAAAGAAACTAGAACTTGCACATGCTAGTAGTAAGAAAATGAAGAAGAGGACAACTAACCAGGCTACAGTTGGAAGAAAAACTGATCTTGTTCATACATGATGGACACTACCTCTCAAACTAGTTCATGGAACACCCACTCCAAGAAGGTTCTGTCAAGGATGATAGCCTCGAGAGGGGGGGAGAGTTGACACTCAAGGTCAAGCACAAGCCACCAAAATGCACCAAAGAAGTGGGCACGAAAGAGGAGGTAGCTTGTAGGGAGCTCCAAGAAGTATAAGTCAAATTTTTTAGAAGAAATCCCTATAAAAATAGTGATTTTGATCAATAAAGACCATTGTAAATATCATTTCATATTTTTTTCAACTCCATTTTATTCAAACCGAGGAATGCTCGAGCTTAATGAGTATCAGAAGTACTTACATGTCAGTTTTCATAATTTTTTGATTCCGTTTGAGCACTCAAATAAGCCCTAGAACCTAATTTTTAACTAGGCTAGATACTAGGTCTAGATCGGGCCAAAAGCTAGTGAAAAACTGTAAAAAGAACTAGAGAGCTCACTTTTGAGGTTGGCTTTTTAGAGATTGAAGCTTTTGTAAGAGAGTTCTTTTGCAATTGAGAAATTCCATTGCTCTTATCTTTGTTATCTCGCCTTGTGTGTGTGTGTGTGCACGCATGCATGTATGTGCTTGTCCCTCACATTTTCTCACAACAATTGCTCACGATCTTCATATCCTCCTCATGTCTCTGCAGATTGACAAGTAAAGGAGGTTGTGCTCACACTTGGGCTACAAGAAGCCCTTTGGAAAATTTGGAAAGAGAGATGCACCACTAAATTTAATAACAATCCTAAAGAATAATCTATTGACAAGACACTAAACCTAATCGAGAGAAAAATCAAAAACTGCGAAAAATTCCTGCCATTCAAGCATCACACAGTATTCATCTGCGAGAATAAAAAGATTCACTACAAATGGGCCCCTCATGAAGGGGATGAAAAGATTACTAATCTACTTTGTAATTAGTTCTAAAATCCATTATTTTCACCCTACTAAAGTCTTTAAGGTCAGTGTCGCCTTCAGAAAATCTCTATGATTATCTTACCTTGCTTTGTGGCATAAGGGGGATCCCATTGGTACTATGCCCCTTCTCTTATATCTTTATCTTTATTTTTAATTCATGCAAGAAAGAGAAGGCTTTGGATGAACTTCCTCTTTTTTAGAAAATACATATGTACAAGAACTATCATTCAACAAACATACATACGCATGCAAGAGGAAAGAAGAGAAAGAGATGGAACGTTTCAATTTAATTGGCCCAATAATAGATTCATACAAAAGAATATCTTCTCAATTTCTTATCTTGATGGTGTCGCGCACTGTAGCAGAGATGGAGGCCAACTAATAGGTGGTCTCAGCAGAGATGGTGTCGCGCTGTAGCAGAAATCTTATCATGATGGTGTCGCGCGCTGTAGCAGAGATGAAGTTTAGCTCTGGTGGAGTACATTCATCATGATGGAGGTGATTAGAAGACAAGGAGTGCAGACGACAGGACCACGACAACAACAGAGGTGTCTGTCGTGATTCAAATTGGTCTATCGCGTTCCATTTCCGTCTGTCGCGGGACCGTTCCCCGTCTGTCGCGGATCAGTAAACCGCTTATCGCGGATCTCTCGCGCTCCAAATCCGTCTGTCGCGATTCAGCCGGTCTATCGCGTTCCACTTCCGTCTGTCGCGGGACCGTTCCCCGTCTGTCGCGGATTTGCAAACCGCTTATCGCGGTTCAAAACCGTCTGTCGCGGCCTTTCTGGGGAGATTCCGGTTTGGCGCCTTGGATTGCGGGCTGGCCGAACTCTTCGTAGTCAGTGCGCCGTCTCCACGTGGCCTCTAAGCTTATCTCTCTTCGCGCGTTGGAGGATCGAGGGAGTCTTGTTTTTGGGAAAAGAGAGATAAGAAAAGAAAAAAAAAAGAGAGAAAAAAAAAAAGGAAGGAAGAAAAGAAGACAGAAGTAAATAGAAAAAGAAAAGATCCGAAAGAAAATAAGAGAGCTATCTTTCTTCGTGGGATTTTTGGGCTTCTCATGATGCTTCTCCGCTCGGAACTTTAGAAAAAGATTTTCTTGGATTTGCCCGCCGCGGCAAGATATTCTTCGGTTCCTTTTGGCCATGGATGTGGCTTCATCCTCTCTCGTCAAAAGTAATCGGCCCCCCCCCCTAGGGAGACCGATATCCTGGCCGCGCTGCTGGAGGGGGGGTTGGGTGCCGCCCCTGGGGCATCCGAAAGTGTTGAATCCCCCACTGTTTCCCTCAGTAGACCCGCAGTTCTGTCGGCTCAGGAGGAGCTCAAGAAGGTTTGCCTCGTCGGCCAAGTGTTTGGCCCTAGGCCCCCGCTCGAAACTGTGCGACAGTGGCTTCGAAAAGAGTGGTTCCCTCGAGGACTAATTGTTAGCAAATGTCAGCTCTTACCAGCGAACCACATGCTGCTAGTCTTTGAAAATGAAGAGATGGCGTTCCAAGCCCTTAGCGTTGGCACCTGGCAGTTCGGTAGGGCGACCCTGTGCCTATTCAGATGGTCCCCGGACTTTACTCCCGACAAATCGAAGTCGCTTCGGTACCCTCTTTGGGTTGAGCTCCCTAACCTTCCTTACTTCTTGTACAACTTCGTGTGGGACATTGTCTCTCCTATCGGCAAGCCGCTGGCTTCACGAGAAGACGTTGGTGGTCTCATCTATGAAGGTGCAAGACACTCGTTCAATGCTAGGTGGCACCCCCAAATCTGTGTCGAGGCCGACCTCAGTTTGCCGCTTCCTTCAATGATCAAAGTGGACATGGGCGAGGGAGATGTATGGGAACAGGACATCACATACAAAAACCTCCCCAACGCGTGCTTTCGTTGTGGCCAGCAAGGTCACAGGATTAAAGATTGCCCTCTCAAGCAAAAAAACAAGCGCTCTCAAGAAGCCTCCAAAACCGCTCAAGACAACTTTGGCGATTTGACCCACTCGACCAAGGAGGGGGAAGGCAAGGGCATCCTTAATCCGCAAGCTGATGCTGATGGCTTCATTGAAGTTAGAAGAAGAAGGAAAAGAAGCCCTAGGGCCAACGGTGAGAGAAACAACCTGCCGCTTACCCCCTACAGCAATTTGTATTGCAATCTAGAAAAGGAGATCAATGAGATTGCCTACCCAGGTGGGAAGCTACTTGAGATAGACACCTACGACAAAGCCCTAGAGATCCCTGACAATAAAGAAACCCCCCAGGAGGGTTACACTACAAGCAAAGAAGATGGTTTCACCACTAGTAACGAAGACAACATGGATAGTGAAAGTTCCATCATTGGATCGACGATCCCGGAAACGGTGCCGAGCACGGGGCCCAAGTCTCCCCAGCAAGGGGCATCCCGCAAAGGAAAACAGCCTATGGAGTTACCCTGGAAAAGCCCCCACAAGAACCGACTTCTAAGCCGGGATCAGATCCCAACGAAAAAGAAAGACAAAGCCAAGAGAAGAAAGGACAAAGCTCCCTCCCGCAAAGAGGGATCAATGCAAAAATGATTGTCATCTCGCTAAATGCTCGAGGGCTAACCGACCCCTCAAGAGCGACCATCATTGGTCAATGGCTTCGCGACATTAGCTTAAACCCAGACTTTATATGTATTCAAGAGATTAAAATTGACGGAGAAGATCTCCAGAAACGGCTCAGACAGATCTCCTCGGCCCATGTGTGGATCCCAACGAAGCACCAGCGGGGGTCTGGAGGAACGGCTATCGGTGTTAAACAACTCTGGTTTGAAAAGCTGGAGAACTCCATTGAAGATGTAAGTCACCGTTGGATTGCTGTCTCTTTTGGCGCTCCTCTTTGTGTTACTATGGTTTCCTTGTACGCCCCTAACGGGGATTTGGAGAGACTGAACACTTGGGCTTCCTTGGACTCGCTTCCCCACAACGTGCTTATCTGTGGAGACTTCAACATGGTGGAAGACCCTATGGACAGATGGATGGGCAAGGGCAGGGTCATCGACAGTCGGGAGAAAGAAACGTGGGACATGACCAAACTCCACTTGGATTTGATTGAATTCAAAGACTCGAGTGGCTTTTCTTGGTCGAATCTCCAAGCGGGTGAGGACCTGAGGAAAGCTAGACTCGACAGATGCTATATCTCTTAGAGTTTTACTCAACAGTGGGGCCTCCCTACCATCACGCAACGCACTGACCTCACTATCTCTGATCACTACCCGATCGTTATCACCTTTCAACCTTCCAACAAAATCCGCAAGGCTCCGTGGTTCCATGCCAACGCAACCACCTTCTCTCTCCCTTCCGTCCACCAAGAAATTGCCGATGTGTGGAAAGTGGCGTTCGCCTCTGGCTTGGCCCCTGCCAAGTGCTGGAGATGCGCGGTCGACAAGTCTCGTAAGATCATGATCAGAACTAAGAAGATGCTCGAGACTGTGCGGCGGGCTCGTAGGGAAGCCCTTTACCACAGACTCTAGCGGCTCGAGGAGGAAGTGAAAAAAGGAAAACCACAAGCCCAGAAAGGCCTCAGAAAAATCAGAGCAGTGTTGAGATACGAGGAAGAAATACAAAGGAAAAACTTGCAAATCTTCTTCAAGGAGTGGTGGGCTGGCAAAGCCGACAAACCCACCAAAGAGATGTGTCGTATCCTTAAAAGGAAACACATCAGAGAGTCGATCCCCCTACTGCTAGACCCACATGGCAATGTATGCAATTCGGAAGAAGATAATTTTGGCATCATCGAGGGGCACTTCACGAGACTCCTGGGAACCTCGAACCCCCTTTCCCACCATAGAAGGGACTGTATGGCTGCCATTTCTAGGGTTTCCCCCCGGAGGATTCCTCCCAACCTCCACTCCCTGCTTCATGCCCCTATCTCGGAATCAGAAATCATTGAGGTCATTGATGCCCTCCCTCTCGGTAAAAGCCCGGGACCCGACGGACTCACTAACGAGCTCTTTAAATCCTTCAAGCTGGTGGTTGCCACCCCTCTTCGGATGGTTTGGCAAGAAGCGCTAAAGTTTGGTGCTCTTCCTTCCTGTCTAAATAATGGAATTATCAAGTTGATACACAAGAAAGGGGAAAAGAACAGAATCGAGAACTGGCGACCTATTACGATGCTCTAAACAGGATACAAGATCATCGCCAAAGTCATTGCCAACAGACTCTCGTGCCACCTGAGATCTTGGCTTAGTGAGGACCAAAAAGGTTTCATCAAAGGCAGGTCTATCCTGGAAACCATTATGGATATTTGGGAAGGTATTCAATTTGCAAATGAGTCTAATCAAGATGTGGTTTTCCTCAAGATCGACTTTGACAAAGCCTACGACAGGCTAGAATGTGACTATATTCTGCAGTCGCTCCAAGATCTTGGACTTAGTCTGAAATTCACCAAGATGATCGCGACCCTTCTCGGAAACGCAACGACCCAAATTAACGTTAACGGCAAACTTTCGAAGGCGATACATCTTAGAAGATCTATTAGACAAGGGTGCCCACTGGCCCCCCTTCTTTTTGCCATCGCCACTGAGGGGCTGAGCAGACTTGTGGCCCATCATGTGGAGGCTGGCAATATCAAAGGCCTCCGGCTGCCTCACGACCACAGTCAAATCATCATGAGACTTTTTGCCGATGATATGAATGCGTTCGTCCACAATGATAATACCAGCCTGGAGACTTTCTGGAGGTGTCTTGCTACCTTTTGTGATGCCTCCGGATCCAAAATCAACCACTCCAAGACCGCCTTTAGGGCTATTGTGGGTCAGCATCCTGGCCTTCTCATTGATCAAGGCTGTCAAATCATTCCGCAGGGCCAAATCCTTCGACTTCTTGGAATCCCCTTGGGGTTTGGCGTCTCTATGGAGCAGCGATGGAACTCGGTGTTGGCTAAACTCGAAAACAAACTTAACTATTGGAGAGGTATGCAAATCAATCTCGCTGGGCGTGCGATGGTTATCAACACGTTCCTCCTCTCTTCTACCATCTATTTCCTTTCGTGCTGGAGATCGAATGAGCAAGGCCTGTCCAAACTGAATAGTATTTGTAGAAACTTTCTTTGGACGGGCGATCATAACAGAAGGGGGGTGCCTAAAATCAAATGGGCCATCTGCACTAGCCCTAGAGATAGCGGGGGGCTTGGTATCCTGGACATTGGGTGTATGGCTAACAAACTGGCAGCCAAATGGATGATTAGGGCTTGGTGCAATAGGGAGGCCTCGTGGGCCAAGCTGATCTTCAGAAACAAGAATGAGTTGGCCCTCACGGGGTTCCCGAACTGGAAGAATCTTGACATCATGACCCTGCTTTTCTCCCCGATCCCCGTCTTCCCGAAAGGCTCCAATCTCGTGTGCTCCCTTTGGAAGGGCTGGAATAAAGTCAAAAGCTTCACAAGAATTAGTGAGGACTGGAAGTGGGAGGCCGGAATCAGACAAAACGACTCTATCTGGTTTCCGATACATGGCATCCGGAGTGTGGAGTCGTGGAACATTCAAAATGCCAAGAAGCTATGGAACAAAGGATTCAAAAAATGGAAACACCTCTGGAAACATGACACCAACAACTGGATCAACTTCGAGGATATTGACCCTCGCATAAACATCTCCTACGAAGAATGGAACACTTTGCAAAGCAGATGCCTCGCTTGGGATCGTCACAAGACGCGCCTTCTCATGGGACACGACACACCGAACTCGCTTGGTCTCAAATGGCACAACGGAAATAGCCTACTCAAAATCCCGAACATCAAAGAAACGGCTGACCTCCAGATCAGCCTCAACAAGAAGTGGTGCCTGTCTTGGACGCGGCTTCGGTGGGACATGAAATTCATGGGTATCTGGCACCCCCTTATTGAGATTAAGAAGTCTGTCCTCTTATGGCAAATTCTTCATCGAGGAATCTGGACCAACCATAAGGCTAGCAAACTTTGTGGGATCCCTCCTTGGTGCAAACGCTGCCACCGTGCTATCGAAGATGTCCCACATATCTTCCTTACTTGCCCCAACTCCTACAGAATCTGGCAGACGGTTGGAATGAAAATCAGGCTTCAAAAACAGCTTAGTTGGAAACAAGTCCTTTTGGGAGAAGCGATTGGCTGCTCTGCGACACTCTGGAACGCCATCAGAGGGGAAGCCCTGTGGAAAATTTGGCGGGAGAGGTGTGCTCTCAACTTCGGCGATCCCCCCAGGGAGTGGTCGATTGAGAAATCACTATTCCTCCTGGGCAAAAGGATCGTTAACAGTAAGAAGTCCCCCCCCTTCAGACACCATCAAGTTCTCCTTTTGATCAACAACAAGCTCAAACCCAAGTGGGCCCCGCATGAGGGCGATGAGAGGGTGATTAACCTTCTCTGTAATGCAACCTAGGATTCAATCAAGCTTCCCCTGCTTTGTGGGATTTGGGGGGTCCCGTGGGCTCTAGTCCCCTTCTATTGTACCTTTGTTTCTTAATTTAATTCAAGTCCGGGAGAGTAGGCTATTGCCGAACTTCCTTTATATTAAAAAAAAAAAAAAAAGAATAGCTTCTCAAGGATGAGTGCCGCGATCCAACATTGAGGAGGCATCGTTGGTTGTTTGTTGGGATGTCGTACATCTTCTTTCGACCTCATCGGGATGTGCTACATTTCTTTTCTCTTCTTCCGCACTTTCGTCGGAATTCCCCTTTTCATTTGAGTTCAAACTCACTTTTATTGTTTCTTGTCGTCTCTTGATTATGAGGCTCGCGTACTTGGCCGTTCAACAAGTTGAAAATGGGAGAAAAGGATGACGACGGAGTGCTGATGACGACGGAGCTGAAGAACTGAAGTGCGGATGACGACGGAGCTGATGACGATGGAGTGTTAAAAAAGATCGTTAAGAACTGAAGTGCTGATGACGACGGAGCTGAAGACGGCGGGGAGAGCTCTCTGAAGTGCGGATGACGACGGAGCTGAAGACGGCGGAGAGAGCTCTCTGAAGTGCTGATGACGACGGAGCTGAAGATCTCATATTGATCGACGGAGCTGAAATCGGCGGAGAGAGCTTTGTGTCCATCGCACTGCCATCCATCGCGACTGATGGGTGGTGCACGATCGACAGGCTTTTGGTCCTCCGCGACCGAAGGGGGGCGCTTCCATCGTGTCCATCGTGCATTGTCTTGTCCTTGTGTGCCTGGAATCTTGCGCCTACTGCTTCGCGACGGACAGCTCTCACGCGACTGATGGTTTGCTGGGCTCCCGATTGACGGTTTGGCAACGCGCGATTGATGGTTTAGCGGTCTGGAATCTTGCGCCTACTGCTACGCGACGGACAGCTCTCACGCGACTGACGGTTTGCTGGGCTCCCGAATCCCGCTTTTTGCTCGACTGACGGTTTTCCGTGCTGTGGCGATTGATTGACTTTCGCTCTCTGCCACGTGGACGACTTCGAAGCTTCATAACTGCTGTAGTATTCCTTCGCCCTCAAAAAGAAAAGAATCGGGTGCCTATCGCGAGCCTTACGGTCTCTCGCGGAATTTTCGGGTGCCTATCGCGAGCCTTACGGGTGTCTATCGAGGTGTCTATCACCGTTTTATCGGAGGCTACACGCGGCGTCCACTGCCCATCGCCGAGCGCGCTCGTATTTTAAGTTTGCATCTTGCATCGGTTTTGAAGAAAAAAAGCTTGCCGTGCTGCAGCTTTTGGCATTTAAGAAGTTAAGCCCATTCGAATAGCTTTTGGTGGTTTTGAAAGCTTTTTTTTTTTTTCAACCGATTAGCTATAAGAAGATGAATCAGAGGGGAAGTTAAAGAGAAAAAAAAAAAAGGGAAAAAAAAAAGAAAGAGAAAAAAAAAAAGAAGAGAAGAAAAAAGAAGAAGAAGTAGTGTTTTCTTTGGGGGCGGGGTGCTTCCTTCTCTCGTGGGGTTTTGGGCTTTCCCTGGTGTCTCTCCACTCAGAGTGTTAGAGTTTGATCTTCTCGTTTGTCTTGCGATGTGATCGTTGGTGGGTCTTGCCGCTGGGCATTGAAAATTAAAAGTGGTGCAAGCTCCTTCAGCCATGGATGTGGCTTCGTCCTCTCTCGTGAAAAGTAATCGGCCCCCCCCCCCTGGGGTGACCGGCACTCTGGCCGCTCTGCTGGAGGGGGGATCAGGTGCCGCTCCTGGGGTACCCGAAAGTGCTGATTCCCCCATCGTATCCCTCAGTAGACCTGCAGTGCTGTCTGCTCAGGAGGAACTCAAGAAAGTTTGCCTCGTCGGCCAAGTGTTTGGCCCTAGGCCCCCGCTCGAAATCGTGCGACAATGGCTTCGAAAAGAGTGGTTCCCTCGAGGACTAATTGTCAGCAAATGTCAGTTCTTACCAGCAAACCACATGCTACTAGTCTTTGAAAATGAAGAGATGGCGTTCCAAGCCCTAAGCGTTGGCACCTGGCAGCTCGGTCGGACGACCCTGTGCTTATTCAGATGGTCCCCGGACTTTACCCCCGACAAATCGAAATCACTTCGGTACCCTCTTTGGGTTGAGCTCCCTAACCTCCCATACTTCTTGTACAACTTCGTGTGGGACATAGTCTCCCCTATCGGCAAGCCGCTGGCTTCACGAGAAGACATTGGTGGTCTCATCTATGAGGGTGCAAGACACTCGTTCAATGCTAGATGGCACCCACAAATCTGCGTCGAGGCCGACCTCAGTTCGCCGCTTCCGGCAACGATCAAAGTGGACATGGGCGAAGGAGATGTTTGGGAGCAGGATATCACCTACAAAAACCTCCCCAACGCGTGCTTTCGTTGTGGCCAGCAAGGTCACAGGATTAAAGACTGCCCTCTCATGCAAAAAAATAAGCGATTTCAAGAAGCCTCCAAAACTGCTCAAGACAACTTTGACGTTGTGACCCACTTGACCAAGGAAGGGGAAGGCAAGGGCCTCCGCAACCCACAAGCTGATGCCGATGGCTTTACCGAAGTTAGAAGAAGAAGGAAAAGAAGTCCGAGGGCCAACGGGGAGAGGCACAACCTGCCAATTGCCCCACACAACAATCTGTATTGCAATCTTGGAGAGGAGATCAACGAGCTCGACTACCCAGGTGGGAAGCCACCTGTGGTAGACAACCACGACGAAGCCCTAGAGATCCCTGACAACAAAGAAACCCCCCAGGAGGGCTACACTACAAGTAAAGAAGATGGTTTCACTACTAATAATGAAGACAACATGGATAGTGAAAGTTCCATCATTGGATCGACGATCCCGGAAACGATGCCGAGCACAGGGCCCAATTCTCCCCAGCGGGGGGCATCCCGCAAAGGGAAACAGCCTTTGGAGTTACCCTGGAAAAGCCCCCATAAGAACCGATTCCTAAGTCGGGATCAGATCCTAGCGAAAAAGAAAGATGAAGCCAAGAGAAGAAAAGACAAGGCTCCCTCCCGCAAAGAGGGATCAATACAAAAATGATTGTCATCTCGCTAAATGCTAGGGGGCTAACCGACCCCTCAAGAGCGGCCATCATTGGCCAATGGCTCCGCGACATTAGCTTAAAACCAGACATAATATGCATTCAAGAGATTAAAATTGACGGAGAAGACCTTCTGAAGCGACTCAGACAGGTTTCCTCGGCCCATGTGTGGATCCCAACAAAGCACCAGCGGGGGTGCGGTGGAACGGCTATCGGTGTTAAACAACCCTGGCTTGAAAAGCTTGAGAACTCCATTGAAGATGTAAATCACCGCTGGATTGCGGTTTCTTTTGGTGCTCCCCTCTGTGTTACTATGGTTTCTTTGTACGCCCCTAACGGGGATTTGGAGAGGCTGAACACTTGGACTTCTCTTGACTCGCTTCCCCACAAAGTGCTTATATGTGGCGACTTCAACATGGTGGAGGACCCTATGGACAGATGGATGGGCAAGGGCAGGGTCATCGACAGTCGGGAAAAAGAAACGTGGGACATGACCAAACTCCACTTGGATCTGGTCGAATTCAAAGACTCGAATGGCTTTTCCTGGTCGAATCTCCAAGCGGGCGAGGATCTGAGGAAGGCTAGACTTGATAGATGCTACATCTCTCAGAGCTTTACTCAGCTGTGGGGCCACCCTTCCATCACGCAACGTACTGACCTCACCATCTCTGATCACTACCCGATCGTTATCACCTTTCAACCTTCCAATAGGATCCACAAGGCTCCGTGGTTCCATGCCAACGCTTCCACCTTCTCTCTCCCCTCCGTCCACCAAGAGATTGCCGATGTGTGGAAGGTGGCGTTCGCCTCCGGCTTGGCCCCAGCCAAGTGCTGGAGAAGTGCGGTCGACAAATCTCGCAAGATCATGATCAGAACTAAAAAGATGCTCGAGACAGTGCGGCGGGCTCATAGGGAAGCGCTTTACCACAGACTCTGGCGACTCGAGGAGGAAGTGAACAAAGGAAAACACCAAGCCCAGAAAGGTCTCCGAAAAATCAGAGCAGCGTTGAGATACGAGGAAGAAATACAAAGGAAAAACTTGCAAATCTTCTTCAAGGAGTGGTGGGCTGGAAAAGCCGACAAACCCACCAAAGAGATGTGCAGTATCCTTAAAAGGAAACACAACAGAGAGACGATTCCCCTACTGCTTGACCCACATGGCAATGTATGCAACTCGGAAGAAGATAATTTTGGCATCATCGAAGGGCACTTCACGAGACTCCTGGGAACCTCGAACCCCCTCTCCCACCATAGAAGGGACTGCATGGCTTCCATTTCTAGGGTTTCCCCCCGGAGAATTCCACCCAACCTCCACTCCCTGCTTCATGCCCCGATCTCTGAATCAGAAATCATTGAGGTCATTGATGCCCTCCCTTTCGGTAAAAGCCCGGGACCCGACGGACTCACTAATGAGTTTTTTAAATCCTTCAAGCTGGTGGTCGCCACCCCTCTTCGGTTGGTTTGGCAAGAAGCGCTAAAATTCGGTGCTCTTCCCTCTTGTATAAATAATGGAATTATCAAGCTGATTCACAAGAAGGGGGAAAAAAACAGAATCGAGAACTGGCGGCCAATTACGATGCTCCAAACAGGATACAAGATCGTCGCCAAAGTCATTGCCAACAGACTTGCGTGCCACCTGAGATCTTGGCTTAGTGAGGACCAAAAAGGTTTCATCAAAGGCAGGTCCATCCTGGAAACCATTATGGATATTTGGGAAGGTATTCAATTTGCAAATGAGTCTAATCAAGATGTGGTCTTCCTCAAGATCGACTTTGACAAAGCTTACGATAGGCTAGAATGGGACTATATTCTGCAGTCGCTCCAAGACCTCGGATGTAGTCAGAAATTCACCAAGATGATCGCGACCCTTCTTGGCAACGCAACGACCCAAATTAACGTTAACGGCAAACTTTCGAAGGCGATCCATCTTAAAAGATCTATTAGACAAGGGTGCCCCCTTGCCCCCCTTCTCTTTGCCATCGCCACTAAGGGGCTGAGCAGACTTGTGGCTCATCATGTGGAGGCTGGCAATATCAAAGGCCTCCAGCTACCCCACGACCACAGTCAAATCATCATGAGACTTTTTGCCGACGATATGAACGCGTTCGTTCACAATGATAATACCAGCCTGGAGACTTTCTGGAGGTGTCTTCATACCTTTTGTGAGGCCTCTGGATCCAAAATCAACCACAATAAGACCGCCTTTAGGGCCATTGTGGGACATCAACCTGGCCTTCTCATTGATCATGGCTGCCAAATCATTCCGCAGGGCCAAATCTTTCGGCTGCTAGGAATCCCCTTGGGGTTTGGCGTCTCTATGGAGCAGCGATGGAACTGGGTGCTGGCCAAACTTGAAAACAAGCTCAATTACTGGAGAGGCATGCAAATCAATCTCGCTGGACGGGCGATGGTTATCAACACGTTCCTCCTCTCGTCTACCATCTATTTCCTTTCTTGCTGGAGACCAAATGAGCAAGGCCTGTCCAAACTGAATAGCATCTGCAGAAACTTTCTTTGGACGGGTGATCATAACAGAAGGGGGGTGCCTAAAATCAAATGGGCCATCTGCACCAGCCCTAGAGATAGCGGGGGGCTTGGTATCCTGGACATTGGGTGTATGGCTAACAAACTGGCAGCCAAATGGATGATTAAAGCTTGGTGCAATAGGGAGGCCTCGTGGGCCAAGCTGATCTTCAGAAACAAAAATGAGTTGGCTCTCACGGGGTCCCCGAACTGGAAAAACCTTGACATCATGACACTGCTATTCTCCCCGATACCTGTCTTCCCGAAAGGCTCCAACCTCGTCTGCTCTCTTTGGAAGGGCTGGAATAAAGTCAAAAGCCTCACAAGAATTAGTGAGGACTGGAAGTGGGCGGCCGGAATCAGACAAAACGATTCTATCTGGTTTTCGATTCATGGCATCAGGAGTGTGGAGTCGTGGAACATTCAAAATGCCAAGAAGTTATGGAACAAAGGATTCAAAAAATGGAAACACCTCTGGAAACATGACACCAACAGCTGGATCAGCTACGAGGATATCGACCCTCGCATAAACATCTCCCACGAAGAATGGAACACCTTGCAAAGTAGATGCCTCGCTTGGGATCGTCACAAAACCCGCCTTCTCATGGGACATGATGCTCCGAACGCGCGTGGTCTCAAATGGCACAATGGAAATAGCCTACTCAAAATCCCGAACATCAAAGAAACGACTGACCTCCAGATCAGCCTCAACAAGAAGTGGTGCCTGTCTTGGACGCGGCTTCGGTGGGACATGAAATTCATGGGTATCTGGCACCCACTTATAGAGATTAAGAAGTCTGTTCTCTTATGGCAAATTCTTCATCGAGGAATTTGGACTAACCATAAGGCAAACAAAATCTGTGGGATCCCTCCGTGGTGCAAGCGCTGCCACCGTGCAATCGAAGATGTCCCACACATCTTCCTTACTTGCCCCAACTCCTACAGAATCTGGCAGACGGTTGGACTGAAAATCAGAGTTCAGAAACAGCTTAGTTGGAAACAAGTCCTTTTGGGAGAAGCGATTGGATGCTCTGCGGCTCTCTGGAACGCAATCAGAGGGGAAGTCCTGTGGAAAATTTGGCGGGAGCGGTGTGCTCTCAACTTCGGCGACCCTCCCAGGGAGTGGTCGATTGAAAAATCTCTTTTCCTCCTTGGCAAAAGGATTGTCAACAGTAAGAAATCCCCCCCCTTCAGGCACCATCAAGTCCTCCTTTTGATCAACAACAAGATCAAACCCAAGTGGGTCCCGCATGAGGGCGACGAGAGGGTGATCAACCTTCTTTGTAATGCAACCTAGGAATCAACCAAGCTTCCCTTGCTTTGTGGGATTTGGGGGGTCCCGTGGGCACTAGTCCCCTTCTTTTGTACCTTTGTTTCTTAATTTAATTCAAGTCCGGGAGAGTAGGCTATTGCCGAACTTCCTTTATGAAAAAAAAAAAAAACAAGTTGAAAATCGATGCAATCAAGTACGTCACAGCAAAAACGCTTCAATTCATTTTGGTTTGTGTTTAGGTTTTAGTTGGTATCTTGTGAGCCTTCCGGAAGTCTCTTCTCCATGTCCTAGTTAAAGTGGACACTTTATCCATTGAGTAGTTTTGTCTTCTTCTTCTCTTTAATTTTTTGTGGGTTTCCTTTCTTCTCTCTTTCTCCCTCTTGTTGTATTTCACCCTTCCTCCCTCCCTCCCTCCCCTCCCTTCCCTCTTCCCCTATTTCTCTCTCCTCCTCCTCTCTCTCTCTCTCTCTCTCTTTGTGTGGGTATTTGAGGCTAGAGCTCGGTGAATGGTGGCTCCGTTGGTTATTAGCAACTGCATTGCTCTCATGAATTTGAGAGTGAAAAAATAGCAAGAAGACTTATTTTTTGCTCTTTGGTTAGTTGTCTCCCTTTGAGGCTTTCAAAGCCTAGTTTTTTCACATGGGTTCATAGTTGTAAAGTGCCAATTCCTACTGGGGAACCACTTCGTTCAAGTTGATGAGAATGAAGAAATGGACAAACCATGTGCTTTTCTGAGTGGTTCCTAGAGTTTGAGAATAATAAGTCTATAATTCTTAAGTATCAACTCTTGGTCGAGCTTCCTAATCTATTCTTCTTCCTTTAAGGTTTTGGTTAGAGAGACTGTGGCTTTGATGGCTACTAACTTCTGATTAAGAATGGTGTGGGGGATCCTTTTCAAGGGCTCCTCCTACTCCTTTAAAGAAAGATCTCGTCCCCATATTTGTGTGGACAGTGATCAACATCAATATTGTTCAAATGAGCATCTTGGAGCAAGACGTTTTCAAGACTATGTCGAATGCATCCTTTCATTGTGGTATGCAAGACAATAGAATTAAGGAAGGGAGCGTAGAAAGGAAAACAACATAACTCTAGAACGGCATCAACCTATGCCCACCCACCCAAGGCTTATGACAAATGTGGTGACCAAGGCGTAGACCTTGGCATACCTTGTCATCCAAGTCACTGAAGTCACCGTTGGTGCCATTGGCTACAACAAGGGAGGACCTCAATTATCAAGGAAGACGGAGGTTCCCGGTACTTCCCAGGAGATCACTAATCCTAATATTGTTTCCCCCAAAGCTCGCTGAACTGTGGCAATCTCTTGCCACTAAGCTACAATCTTGTGGTGCTTGAAGAAGGGGAAAGACTAAGGTTCACATTATGTTGAACAAGTTTTTGGCCCTCAAGGCTTCATTCTTTGCTTTGAAAGCATATCTTTGAACCATATTCGGGGTGTTTTTTGGAGTCATTTTGGATATTTTTTACGCATAGTTCTCTTCATAGAGGTCCAAGAACATCAAAAAGAGTGTTCTTTTACTTCTCCAACAATAAAAGTTCACCTTTTGGGGTTTTCTTATCAGCCACACTAGTTAATCTATAAGGTTCTTGAAAGGTTTTAGTTGTGGTGGGAGCAACCATTGCAAGTCTATGTAGGTTTTTGGGCCTAAAAAACAGAGTTGATAGACACTTATAGGTGTTGTTGGCCAGTATTTGGGTAGTGAGTTCAGTTTTCAGTGCCATTTTACTGCATATATTGAGCACATACACACTATGTATGCTTCTGTGGATATCCTTTATGTACGTCCATATGGTCATTGATATAGTGGTTACGTTTTTGCATAAAGACTTTTATGTTTGATAAAGAGGGTTGTAGTGAGGTTTTCTTAACTATGAGACACCCAAATGTCGGGGTCTCTTCGATGATGTAGGTGGAAGACTTACCTAACCTCACCATAGGAGATGTATGATAGTGTTCGATAAGCCTAGTTGGCTTCTTTCGGGTAACTGATTATATGCAATGGAGTCAATGTTTTGCTATGCAAGTAAACATGTGAGTACTTGCAGTTTTATGAGATTTTGACATTGGTCATATGCTCATTTTGCAAACGATACTCTCACAAAATTTTTCCATATTTTTTGGTTTTGTCAACTATACAGTGGTTGATATACTCCTTTATACACTTATTGGTGTGAGTGCATTTATTCTCACATAATCTTTTTGGTTGGTCATTACTATCCATTAATTCATTTTTCTAGGAAGATTATGCTGAATTTTTCCCGAATTTTGGCACTTGGTCATCCACTTTTTAGCCTTAATGGTGTTTGGACTCATCTAGCTCCATTATCATTTTGTTCAGTTCTCTATCATCATGGCATCAGAGGTCTTAGGCATGTCTAGTGGATCAGGGTCTAGTGCTAGTGTTCCAAGGAGGAGCTATAACTTGCAGGGAAAAGAACATTTTGAGATTCAAAACTTGGATGCCTCAAACTTTTCTCTATAAAAGAATCAGACTAAAGATGTGATGATCAAGAGGAGGCAATGGAAGCCAGTAAATGGAATCTCAAAGAGTCCTACTGACATGCATGAAGATGATTGGGATGAGTTAGATGAAATGGATAGGTCTACCATTTGATTGGACCTGGCAGATAATGTTTGCTTTACAATATTGGACTATGAAAGTGTAGAGGAGCTTTGGAAGAAGTTATGCAATACATATGGAAAAGAAATGCCATCAAAGGAAGTGTATTTGATGAGAAAGTTATTTGATCTTTGCATGAAGTATACACATAGTGTTGTTGCTCATGTGAATGAGTTTGATGCTATATTCTCCTAGTTACAAGCTTAGAAATGGGACATGGATAATGAAATGAAAGCAGTCTCGTTGGTATGCACCTTGCCATCATCATGGGATACGTTTTGCATAGCTATTAGAAATAATGCACCTGGTGGTAAACTAGATTATGATGACATATGTGGAGCACTCTTGAGTGAGGAGATTTGTAGAAAATCTATGGTTGGCACTCAAAGTGGAGATGCATATAATGTTCATGATTCTTACCGAGGAAAGAATCAACAACGTCGAAGCATCAAGAATAAGGAAAAAAATGGTCAATGAAATAAGAGTCAAAGTAAATCAAGGAAGAGGGATATCAAATGCCATTATTTTCATAAGAAAGGACACATGAAGAAAGACTTTTATGTGTTAAAGAATGCTAAAGGTAAAGGGCAAAATGTTATTGGGCATGTTAAAGAGTTACTTGCACCATCTACTTCAATCGTGAAGATTGAAGAAATCAATGTTATTTCTAATGATGCTGATGTGTTCACACTTGATAGTGTTGTGCCTACTGAGGCTCTTATGGGCTAATTCACTTTCTCACACATGGCTACTAGATTTTGGTGATTCTTTCCATGTGAAAACACATAGAGAGTGGTTCTCTACTTATGCAGCAAAGTCTCTTGGTACTAGAGACTTGGTGATTCTTATCAGTGTGACGTTGTCAGGATTGGAGATGTGGTTGTGCAGTTCATTGATGGTTCAAAATTTAGTATGCATAATGTATGCCATGTACCTCAGTTATCACATAGTTTGATGTCAGCTAGTCAACTTGATCACCTTGGTTATAAGGTGGTCTTCTATGCTCACTGCTTTTGCATATCAAAGGGCAATATGGTTCTTGCAAAATGAAAAAAAGTTGGCTCACATTATCCTTTATTTGTATCACAGAAAGAACACTTGTAAGCTCTTACTAAACATCCTATGGCTCGTATTTGGCATGGTCATTTGGGCTATATATCTTGTAGTGGAATGGAAAATCTTTCTCATTCTCACTACTTACCTCTTTCTCTGATTTTTCATTTTGTGAGCATTGTCAATATGGAAAGCAAACCAGAAATGTGCATAGGATGCACATTGGCTCTTCAATTCGGCCTTTACATCTCGTTCATATAGATGTGTGATTGACTTGCTTGTATCTTTATTTGTTTATAACTTAAAGCGCTTTTGTAAAAACAAAAAAAAAATTATTGGGGAAATAATGAGTGAGAAAAATATTGAATTCCCTTCTGTGAGAAACCATAGATTTAAGAAAAACCCATTTGGAAAATTATGATGACTCCGTATCAAAACAAGGAAACAACGGCTAGTTGAATCTGCAATATTAATTTCAAATTTTCACATTTTGGGTGCATTTTCAAGCATTTGAAGCGAATAAGAGGCTGTATATACCATGAATAGATAGGAATAATCAAGTGACATCACATATATGCGAGATAGGAAGCTCATGCAATCTCAACCTATGATAGTAGTGTGATCATAAGAAATTTGAAGGATATTTGTGCTTAAACTATTTCAGATTTTGATTCATTTCCGGTACAAAGAGTGAAATGACACGAATTCTAGACTAGCAAGAGGTTTTATAAGATATAAACATGATTAAAACATGACTCTAAGATAAAGTGAGTACCTAAGGAGCCGTAGCTGAAATAAAACTGAGATACGTGTCACTAGTGATTTTGAATGTAGGACTCAAAAGTTGATTATTTTCCATGGATATAGAAGCATCACTACCAAATAGATTTTCTTAGGACTAAAAATTCACGTCAATGGGATAAACAACGAGTATTAGATTGATGGATTAGAGTTCGGTGATATCTTAGATCTATTAGCTCATTAAATTCAAGTGTTATGAGGTGATTTAAAAAGGCACCCCCTCATCGAGATAAAAAAGTCACTTCTTATGTGGCGAATCCTACATCGTGGAATTTGGACCAATGTAAAAGCTAAAAAAATTTGTGGGGTCCACCCATGGTGCAAAGGATGCCTTCAGGGCATGGAAGACTTGGGACATCTCTTCTATTCGTGCCCCAAATCAATAATAGTTTGGCATGCCCTTGAGAGAATCATGTTGTTATAGGGACAAATCAACTGGAAGTAAGCTTTTTTGGGTGAATTGATCGGATGTTCCTCAGCTTTGTGGAATGCTACAAGAGGGGAGACTCTATGCAAAATATGGAAAGAGAGGTGTGCAGCCAACTTTGGAAGCCTTCCTAAAGAATTGTCGATCGAAAAATCTCTTTTCCTTTTAGGCAAAAGAATTTCCGATTGTAAGAAGCCCCTACCCTTTAGGAATCAATGAGTGTTGTTCCTAGAGGGCAACAAGATCAAAACCAAGTGGGACCCACATGAGAGGGAAAGAGCATTATAAACCTTCTCTAGTATTCTTTTAGCAGCTCCTGGTTTGTGGGATATGGGCAGTCCCATGGGTGCTAGGTCCATTCACTTGTACAACTGTAATTTCTTTTAATTAAAGTTCAGAGGAGTAGGTGCAGCCGAGCTTCGTTAAAGCAAAACGCATTTCGGACAAATCCTTGACCAACAAAGATCTTTGTCTTTGTAAATGAATCTTTTTCTATTCAACATTGGAGGATTGTCAGACCCTCAAGATATTTCATAATTTATATGTAGCTCACAACTCAATACTTGCATGGGAATTGTGGCTTGGCACACTTTCTAGTGGGGACCTTGGATGATCGAAATCCTCGATGGGTTGTAGCTTCTTTTAAGGGCCCTCTCGAATTCACCATTGCCTAGATGTATTTGCATAATCAAGACATGACAAGATTGACTACATGGCATTCTTTGGATTCCTTGCCCTTTGGAGTCATCCTTTGCAAGGAATTTTTTTTTTAATATAAAGGAAGTTTGGCAATAGCCTACTCTCCCGGACTTGAATTAAATAAAGAAAAGTACAAGAGAAGGGGACTAGTGCCCACGGGACCCCCCAAATCCCACAAAGCAGGGGAAGCTTTTACAAAGCTTAGATGACATTACAAAGAAGGTTAATTACCCTCTCATCACCCTCATGTGGGGCCCACTTGGGTTTAAGCTTGTTATCGATCAAAAGGAGTACTTGATGATGCCTAAAGGGGGGGGATTTTTTACAGTTGACAATCCTTTTGCCAAGGAGGAACAGCGATTTCTCAATTGACCACTCCTTGGGGGAGTCACCGAAGTTGAAAGCACATCTTTCCCGCCAGATTTTCCATAGGACCTCCCCTCTGATGGCGTTCCAGAGAGTCGCGGAGCATCCGATCGCTTCTCCCAGCAGGGCTTGCTGCCAACTGATACGTTTTTGAAGTCTAATTCTCTTTCCAACCACCTGCCAAAGTCTGTTGGAGTTGGGGCAGGTAAAGAAGATGTGTGAAACATCTTCGATAGACCGGTGGCAGCGTTTGCACCAGGGAGGGATCCCACAAATTTTGCTAGCCTTAAGGTTGGTCCAGATTCCATGATGAAGGATTTGCCATAAGAGGACAGACTTTTTGATTTCTATGAGGGGGTGCCAGATAGCCATGGACTTCATGTCCCACCGAAGCCGAGTCCATGACAGGCACCACTTTTTGTTGAGGTTAACCTGATAGTCGATCGTTTCTTTGATGTTCGGGACTTTTGATAGGCTATTCCCATTGTGCCATTTGAGGCCAAGCGAGCTCGACATGTCATGTCCCATGAGAAGGCGAACTTTGTGTCGGTCCCAGGCGAGACATCTACTTTGCAGCGTGTTCCATTCTTCATGCGAAATGTTGATGCTAGGATCAACATCCTCAAAGTTGATCCAGCGGTTGGTGTCTTGTTTCCAGAGATGTTTCCATTTTTTGAAGCCTTTATTCCATAGCTTCTTGGCATTTTGAATGTTCCAAGATTCCACACTCCGGATGCCATGGATCGGAAACCAGATAGAGTCGTTTTGTCTGATACCGGCAGCCCACTTCCAGTCTTCACTTATTCTTGTGAAGCTTTTGACTTTATTCCAACTCTTCCAAAGGGAGCACACCAGATTAGAGCCTTTCGGGAAGACGGGGATCGGGGAAAACAACAAGGTCAAGATGTCAAGATTCTTCCAATTTGGGAAGCCCATGAGCGCCAACTCATTTTTGTTTCTGAAGATCAGCTTGGCCCACGAGGCCTCCCCGTTGCACCAAGCCTTAATCATCCATTTGGCCGACAGTTTGATAGCCATGCACCCAATGTCCAAGATACCAAGTCCCCCACTATCTCTATGGCTGGTGCAGATGGACCATTTGATTTTAGGCACCCCCCTCCTATTGTGGTCGCCCGTCCAAAGGAAGTTTCTACAAATACTATCCAGTTTGGACAGATCATGCTCTTTCGGTCTCCAACAAGAAAGGAAATAAATGGTAGAAGATAAGAGGAACGTGTTGATAACCATAGCACGACCAGCAAGATTGATTTGCATACCTCTCCAATAGTTAAGCTTGTTTTCGAGTTTGGCAAGCACCCAGTTCCACCGCTGTTCCATAGATACGCCAAACCCCAAGGGAATCCCAAGAAGCCGAAAAATTTGGCCCTGCGGAATGATTTGACAGCCATGATCAATGAGAAGGTTGGGCTGAGACCCACCAATAGCTCTAAAGGCGGTCTTAGAGTGGTTGATTATGGATCCAGAGGCTTCACAAAAAGTAGCAAGACACTTCCAGAACGTCTCAAGGCTGGTACTATCATTGTGCACAAAAGCGTTCATATCGTCGGCAAAAAGTCTCATGGTGATCTGACTGTGGTCATGCGGCAAACGAAGGCCTTTAATGTTACCAGCTTCCACCCGATGCTCCACCAGCCTGCTAAGCCCTTCTGTGGCAATGGCAAAGAGAAGGGGAGCCAATGGGCACCCTTGTCTGATAGATCTTCTAAGATTGATCACCTTTGAAAGATTTCCATTAATGTTAATTTGGGTCGATGCGTTTCCGAGAAGGGTCGCGATCATCTTGGTGAATTTCTGACTACATCCAAGATCATGTAGCGACTGTAGAATATAGTCCCATTCTAGCCTGTCGTAGGCTTTATCAAAGTCGATCTTGAGGAAAACTACTTCTTGTTTAGACTCATTTGCAAATTCAAGACCTTCCCAGATATCTCTCAAGTGGCAAGAGATTCTGTTGGCAATGACTTTGGCGATGATCTTGTATCCTGTTTGGAGCATTGTAATGGGACGCCAATTCTCTATTTTGTTCTTTTCCCCTTTTTTGTGTACTAACTTGATAATGCCATTGTTGAGACAAGAAGGAAGCGCGCCAAACTTGAGTGACTCTTGCCAAACCAAGCGAAGAGGGGTGGCAACCACCAACTTGAAGGATTTAAAGAACTCATTAGTGAGCATGTCGGGTCCCGGGCTTTTACCTGAGGGGAGGGCATCAATGACCTCAATGATTTCGGCTTCAGAGATAGAGGCATGAAGCAGAGAGTGAAGGTTGGGTGGTATCCTGTGGGGGGAAACCCTAGATATGGCAGCCATACAGTCCCTTCTATGGTGGGAGAGGGGGTTTGAGGTCCCAAGAAGTCTCGTGAAGTGCCCTTCAATGATCCCAAAATTGTCTTCTACAGTATTGCATACATTGCAAGGAATTTAATATGGTGGGAGTCCTATCTAATAAATGGGATCAAAGGGGGAGAATTATTGACGGCTTGGAGAAAGAAGTTTAGGACCAGGGACCACATTAAGCTACATCATCATCTGGTAGAACTCAAAGATAAGAATGGCTTCTCATGGTCAAACCTCCAATAAGGTGTTGAATTCCAAAAAGCTAGGCTTGATATAATCTATACTACACAAAATATCATTGACTCTCAAGGCCCACCATTAGTTTTCGAATGTGTGGATGTAGTTTTGTATGATCACTATCATGTGGTCTTCACATTCAAACCACAAATTAGACATAGGAAAGCTCCTTGGTTTCATGCACATCCTTCTACCCTTTCCCTCCCTTCAGTTCAACTAATGGTCTCCTCCATCTGGTTCAAGGCATTTAACACCCATGCCTCTCTAGCTAAAAGTTGGGAAATTGGTTGTCAAGCAAACCCAATTTCTCCTTGACAGGGCTCAAAAGGAGATTGGGAGCATTCTTTGTGTGAGAAGTAAAAATCTCTATCGTAGACTCTCACATCTTGATGATGAAGTCAATAAAGGAAATGCCCACCTCCAATTTGGGCTCCATAAAATTAGAAGCAACTAAGATATGAAGAGAAAATTTAAAGAAAGAATATACATATTCATTTTAACGAATGATGGGTAGGGAAAGTTGATTAACTCTCTAAAGAAATGTGTAAACTCTTGAAGAAGAAGTAGCAAAAGAAAGAGACACCATACATAAGACATAATAATGGGGTGGAAGAGTTGGAACAAGATGAAACCATACATCAAGATCAATGATGACTAAAAGTGGGCTATGTGGATACGACAAAACGGTTCTATTTGGTTTCCTATTAGGAGAATCGAAGAGATCAACTCTATAGACTAAAAAAGGGCAAGGAAGCTATGGAACAAAGGGTTTCGTAAACTCGAAACATCTCCGGATTCAAGAGAAGATAATGGATTAGGTTTGAGGATATCGACCCAATGAAGACCATCAACTTTGAGGATTGATGCCTTTTAAGATAGAGATTTCAAGCTTGGGAGAGCTCGAAGTCCCACCCTCTTCTCAGGCATGATTCCTCCCAGATTGAAGGGTTGAGATGGAGCTATGGTAACAAGTTGGATAAGACACTAAGTGTCAAGAAGCACCTAGATATGCATGGCTTCCTCCTTAATAGGAAGTGGTGCCTTATCTGTTTGTTTATGAGATGGAAATTTAAGTTTGTGGACATGTGACATCCTCTTGTTGAGAACAAAAAATTGGTTCTTATGTGGCAAATCGGTCATTTCAACCAATGTCAAAGCTAACAGGATCTATGGTGGTCCCTCAATGGTGTAAGCACTACCTAAGTGGTAGAAAAGACCTTAGTCACCTCTTCTTTTCATGTCCTAGGATTCACCAATTTCGCTAGCTCTTACGAGAATACTAAGATTACAAAGTCAAATCAACTAGAAGCAAACATTACTTTGGGAACTGGTTGGTTGCTCCTTTGCCTTGTGGAATGCCATCAAAGGAGAAGCACTTTGGAAGATATGGAAAGAAAGATATGCAATCAACTTCAACAACCATCTGAAAGAATGGATGGATGAAAGGTCTCTTGGCCTCATTAGGTAGAAGAATACGGAATTTTAAGAAGTCCCCTCCCTTCTGAAACCATAGATTTTTCATTTTGAAATATGACCAGATGAAAAGTAAGCAGACCACCCATGTGGGCAACGAAAAACTCATAAACCTTCTATGTAACTCTCATTAAATCATAGTTTTCCTACCGTGCTCGGCTCATCACCATTTTTCCCTTGTGTGGGATGTGGGGGATGCCAAAGGTTACTATGTCCACTCATTGTATAGGTGTTCATTTATTAATTTAGGCAAGGGAGACTAAGCCTAGGTTGATCCTCCTCTTAAAGAGGAAAAAAGGGACTATTTATGTATAAATGAAAGCTTTGTTATATAAATATGTATGCAAGCTCCAATCATGAGCTCCCTTATCTCTAAGAGTTTATTCATTTGGTGAATAGACTAGTACGAACACCTAAGAAAATTTTAGTCAAAGACCATACTTGTCTAAATACCGCAAGATAATAGTGGGGTGGAAAAAAAACACGGATGAGCACTTTTCTATTACTTCAAATTCATTTAAAGCCAAATATTAAGGAGAAATTATTTCTATAACTGATTGGCAGCTCTTCGTTTTTTAGTAAAAACCCATTTGCATTATATTGCTAAACATGGTACCTAAAAATACATGATTGATAAACACACGTAGGACCTATAAGGCACTTATGTTCTCTCTTTAGGACTAACATGATATATATATATATATATATATATATATATATATATATATATATATATATATATATATATATATATATATATATATATATATATATATATATACATATTTTTTATTTATTTATATATATATATATATTATTTATTTATTTATTTATTTATATTTGTTAGTTTGTTTGTTTATATTTGTACATTTCACACAAAGACAATTGTGTATTGTGATACCAATATTATTCTTAATCCTATTATTTCTACGCATTCTTGTTCCTTGAGCCCCAAAAGATGGTATCAGCGCAAGTTGTTGCTCCTTGAGACACATTACCAGAACGTACTAGCGCAAGTTCTTGCTCCTTGAAACACATCACCAACACAAAACACTCTCTTTGTTAGAGTTCTTGAAAACTTCCTGAGGTTCATTAGGACATTATATACTGCAAACTAGTCCAACATATTTCAACATCCAAATGCACTACTATAGTGCCTATGAAATTTATTATCTTCTTTTGTGACAATTTCTACCATCTATTTCCTTTCTTGTTGGAGACCGAATGAGCAAGGCCTGTCCAAACTGAACAATATTTGTAGAAACTTTCTTTGGACGGGCGATCATAACAGAAGGGGGGTGCCTAAAATCAAATGGGCCATATGCACTAGCCCTAGAGATAGTGGGGGGCTTGGTATCCTGGACATCGGGTGTATGGCTAACAAGCTGGCAGCCAAATGGATGATTAAGGCTTGGTGCAATAGGGAGGCCTCGTGGGCCAAGCTGATCTTCAGAAACAAGAATGAGTTGGCCCTCATGGGGTTCCCGAACTGGAAGAACCTTGACATCATGACCCTGCTATTCTCCCCGATCCCCGTCTTCCCGAAAGGCTCCAATCTCGTGTGCTCCCTTTGGAAGGGCTGGAATAAAGTCAAAAGCTTCACAAGAATTAGTGAGGACTGGAAGTGGGCGGCCGGAATCAGACAAAACGACTCTATCTGGTTTCCGATACATGGCATCAGGAGTGTGGAGTCGTGGAACATTCAAAATGCCAAGAAGTTATGGAACAAAGGATTCAAAAAATGGAAACACCTCTGGAAACATGACACCAACAGCTGGATCAACTTCGAGGATATCGACCCTCGCATAAACATCTCCTACGAAGAATGGAACACTTTGCAAAGCAGATGCCTTGCTTGGGATCGTCACAAGACTCGCCTTCTCATGGGACACGACACACCGAACTCGCTTGGTCTCAAATGGCACAATGGAAATAGCCTACTCAAAATCCCGAACATCAAAGAAACGGCTGACCTCCAGATCAGCCTCAACAGGAAGTGGTGCCTGTCTTGGACGCGGCTTCGGTGGGACATGAAATTCATGGGTATCTGGCACCCCCTTATAGAGATTAAGAAGTCTGTCCTCTTATGGCAAATCCTTCATCGGGGAATTTGGACCAACCATAAGGCTAGCAAACTTTGTGGGATCCCTCCTTGGTGCAAACGCTGCCACCGTGCTATCGAAGATGTCCCACACATCTTCCTTACTTGCCCCAACTCCTACAGAATCTGGCAGATGGTTGGATTGAAAATCAGACTCCAAAAACAGCTTAATTGGAAACAAGTCCTTTTGGGAGAAGCGATCGGCTGCTCTGCGACACTCTGGAACGCCATCAGAGGGGAAGCCCTGTGGAAAATTTGGCGGGAGAGGTGTGCTCTCAACTTCGGCAATCCCCCCAGGGAGTGGTCGATTGAGAAATCACTATTCCTCCTTGGCAAAAGGATCGTTAACAGTAAGAAATCCCCCCCCTTCAGGCACCATCAAGTCCTCCTTTTGATCAACAACAAGCTCAAACCCAAGTGGGCCCCGCATGAGGGCGATGAGAGGGTGATTAACCTTCTCTGTAATGCAACCTAGGATTCAATCAAGCTTCCCCTGCTTTGTGGGATTTGGGGGGTCCCGTGGGCACTAGTCCCCTTCTATTGTACCTTTGCTTCTTAATTTAATTCAAGTCCGGGAGAGTAGGCTATTGCCGAACTTCCTTTATATAAATAGCTTTCTAACGAAGAATCACTCCAAACTTTGGCATTTATAAAAAGACGTCCAAATCTTACCGATACTTTCAATATTTTTTCATAAATTTATAGCCACTATCCATGAATAAGTACAATAATGTATTCTCAATGTGAGCTACTGAGGTCTAAATCCCTTGTATGCCCATTGGTTGAGGTGAAGCATATGGTTAAACCTTGTTAAAATCTCCATAAAGGTATGTGGAAAAACGTTGAAGCTCACAAGATTAAGGTTTTTCTTTCAATTTGACCATATTGATTTTTTATATTAATTGAATCTGAATTTTTCAGTGAGAAGTCTTATCTTCTTTGTATTTGGCCTTTGATTCGGTATATCCCTTGAATATAAGCCCTTAAGTTCTTAGGCTACATAATAAAGTTATGTTTGTAGATCTACCATAAAACCCCATCATGATCCACATCGAGTATCCATCAAGGTTTTCTAGAACTCAAAAACAAAATTCTGAGGAGTGCTTGTCTCACTCAGAGTCAATATGGTACATGGTTGATGAGAAGTATTCTGTTTAAGTGGGAAAATCATGTAATGTAGCTATAAACCAGGCTAAAATATCTCTATAACTATAAACTAGATCAAGATATGCGGATCCTATAGAGGCTGTTTAAGGTAGTAGACAGGACAATAATGGATGATCTAGTCAATTGTCTCACTATCTTAAGGTAGTAGATAGGTCAATAATTGCATAACAAAAAACCCATGCCCTTTGCTAGACCATTCACTTTTAGATAAAGTACAGAGCTGTTTTGTTGTAGACATGGACCCATTCAAGAGATGTTGTATGAGTTTGTTTATCATGCATATGTGTGTGTGTATACATAAACATACATGTATACAGCATAGATAAATGTACACACAAAAATAGCAGTTTCTACTTTCGTTTCTATGTGCAAATATATGTATGTGCATGTATGAGCTTTCAAAAAAACGGAAAAAATTATTATTTCAATATTTGTACTAAAATCCATGTGGAAACATGTGGTGGGTGCATTTGCTCTTACACGGACTGCATTATTCAAGGAACAACAAAAATAGAAAAAAAATTCGTGGCATGCTTCCTGTTGCAATGAAGGATGCAAAAGTCCAAAAACAGAAGAGTTTTGAGACCTCAATCAACCACAAGAATCCAAATTCCATATCCTTGAATCTTGGAATTAGATACCCAAATAATTGTACTTACAAATTTTGGAGTCTGATTGGGATTCTCTGTACCTGAAGCATCTCTGTATATTCTATTGATGAGAAGCATTATCCACCATGCAGACCTACATGAACAGAGGAAAGTTTTGTCATAAAGCTAAGTTCTTTCTTTGCCAAGAGATCATGAGACTCAAGGCTTTGAAGCCCCACCATGGGATGGAGAGTGTGGCTCTACGTGTGTGTGTGTATGTGTGGATTGTAGATATGGGAGTACCTATGCATGTGATGAAAATGTGTGACCTAGTCCAAAATGGTAAGACACGCATGAAAGACTATAACGCCAATTATAGGTGATTTTCCCTGATTCACATCTATACGTAGAGGTTGATTAGAACTTTGGAAAGTAGTTCATGTACTAGCGAGGAGGGTTAGTCACCAAGCTCTTGAGGCATGCATGTATGTGTATATGGATATGTACATACAAACACATACATAGATAGATAGAAAGACACTTCATGCATGCATTCACACATGTCTCTACGTTAGTGTGTATTTATGAATGCATATATGCATATGAATGGGATAGTCTTTAGAATGATCAACAGAAAGCTGAGGGATATGAACAGAGAGAGGTCTCCCAAAACTTTAAAATATAAATTCATTTTCCATGAAGTTTCTATGAGCTTCAGGCTGAAATTTCTTACACTGTATATATATATATATATATATATTATGGGTATCTTTTGATGGAGGATGAACAATCTTGTCTACAAAGAAAAGGCAAGTAGGCCTACCTAGGATCTTAAACCTTGAGACCACATTCTCTTTTCTTTTTATTTCTCTTGATTAGTCTGAACACATGTAGAAATCAATTTACATAAATAAACTAGAATCTTCCAAACAACTTTCACATATCTCCTATTGAATACTTTATGACCATTCAATTACTATCCGAAATGCCTTGGACCCATTACATAGATGATGGTTGAAGGGTATCTTCACATAGCATTGTTTCTTTTGCACAACCCATCGTTGTGGTAGTGGTGATGTTGTGGTTGGTTACAAGAGCCATTGATCTTCCTCTCCCATCGGATTTGGCTCTAACCTGCAACACAGGTGGGTGCCATTGAGATTGGCCCGCCTACACCCTTTCTAATTTGTTTCAATATATGCCCAAAATCCATGCCAAGGGAGAATCAATGTTTGAAAGTCTTTAGAATCTCTTCATTTTGACATTATCTTGGCTTGTGCCTTTAACATGGTGGAAGTGATCTCTGCCCGTGGGAGCAGCAAGATTGTACTATTGATGGATGGGTATGAAAAATAAAATTGGGATCATCTATAATATTCACTAAGATTTTATTGAGCTTCTGGGGGTGTCTTCTCCTCTCTCTAATCGGATTCTTCAGTGCAAGGCCCTTGTCTCCAAATTAAAATCCAACGTGATTTCATAGGATATTGCCCTAATCCTAGATAGCCCTTTGACCAACAATAAGCTTAAAGATGTGATTGGGGCCCTTTCCAAATGAAAAATCCATGGTCTTGATGGGATTATTAAAGAGTTCTTTCAATATTTTAAAGATGATTTGCTAGCTTCCATTAACCTAGCCTAGAGAGAGGCTCTCAACTTTGGTCGGAAACAAGCTTTGCTGGGAGAAGCGATCGGCTACTCTGCGACTCTCTAGAATGCCATCAGAGGGGAGTTCCTATGGAAGAACTGTAAGAAATCCCCCCCTCCTTTTGATGAACAACAAGGTTAAACCCAAGTTGGCCCTGCATGAGGGTGATGAGAGGTGATTGACCTTCTTTGTAATGTCGTCTAAACCCTATAAAAAGCTACCCCTACTCTGTGGGACTCGGGGGATCCCATGGGCACTAGTCCATTTCTCTGGTACTTTTCTTTTAATTAATTCAAGTCTGGGAGAGTAGGCTAAGGCCAAACTTCCTTTATTTTTTTTTTTTTTTTTTTTTTTAACTTTGGCATCCTTTCAAGATGTCTGAATGAAGGTGTTATTAAATTGAAGCACAAGAAAGACAACATTATTAGAATAGAAAATTTGTATCGTATAACCATGCTTAGAGAGGCTATAAGATCATGATCAAAGCCCTTGTTGAATTTTATAGTGATTCACATATCTATGAGAATCAGGAAGGCTTCAAAATAGGGTAGCCAATTCTCAAAGCCATAGAAAACATTTAGAAGGCCTAGAATATGTTAAAGATTCATACCAAAACATTCTGTTTCTTAAGATTGATTTTGATAAAGCCCAAAATAGGCTAGATTAGTAGTTCATTTTTCAACCTTTCAAGGATATGGAATTTTTGCTCAAAGTTTATGAAGATCATCTCTACTATTTGTGGGAGACTTCAACTTATATAAGCGTCAATGGAAAACTCATTTCTTCTATTATTCTGAACTGCCCTATCACATAGGTTTGCCCTCTAGCCCCCAACATTTTTGTAATAGTTGTAAATGGCCTCGACTCCTTGATAAAAGACATAGTTTAGTTAGGCCATAAATTCATGGTGCTAAGGTTGTTTGCTGATGACGCAATTTTTTCTTCAAAACAAGATCGGGTGCATGTCGCTTTTCTGGAATTTCCTTAAAATATTTTGCATTGCCACCAGGTAAAAAATTAATCACTCAAAGATGGCATACAAGGCATTATCACTACCCCGTCCATAATTTCTAAGGGAGTAAAGATAAAACGAATTGGGCTTTAGTAAATTTTTTGCCTTTTAGCCATCCCTATGGGTCAACATTGAGTTAGCATTAGGAATCGATGCTCACGAAACTTGAGGTACAATACAATACTAGAGGGGTATGCAATAGAGTGAGCTTCGGTTTCTATGAGTGAGCATTGGGATTGGATGCTCACACATTGTGAAGGTAGAATCCAATACTAGAGGGGTATGCAATAGAGTGGGGTTGGGAAAACAATGGTGATAAATAAATTCTTGGTTTCTTTGATAATATAATTTCTAGTCTGCTAGACATTAAGCAATAATGAGTTGATGAAGATATATAGAATGCGTAGAAAGTTTATTTGGAAAAGAAATACAAAAAAGAAGGGGGCACCTAAGATAAAATGGAAATCTGCACTAGCCCTAAGGACATGAGGATTTTGGGCCTTCTAGATGTGAATTAGAGACAAAGAGCATACAAAGGACGAGGTTATGGAGCTCTCAGAGGTAGATACAACAACAACAATAGATAAAATGTAAATAAAAACTTAAAAAAAATTACCAAGGAGGATACAACAGAAGGATAAACTAAAAGAAAACGTATATCAATGATCAATCTCAAGAGGACTCACTTATGCTCATGAACATTACCCTAAAGGAAGGTAAATCAGATGCATATGTATTCTATATTGATTTTGGATGTTCACACCATGTAGCAGGGAATGTAGCACTACTGTCATATTTGGAATACCACAAGCACACACATGAAGTGCAAATAGGAGATGAGACAAGGCACCCTTTAGAGAATATTGGAAATGTTAAGACACCAAATGGTAATATGAACTTATTGAGCAGAGTTCTCTATGGAACTATCATGACACAAAATTTGATAAGTGTAGGATAGATTGTAGAGAAAATATTGGAGGTAAGATTTATAAAGTATGAAGGCTATGTGGAAGATCCATACCAAGGGTTCAAGAAGATTTCGAAAGGAGAAAAGATGGATAGACTATTCACCTTTGACTCAAAGACATAAGGAACATAGCCTTGTTTAATTTAGTACACAAACTCTATCAAAATTAGACATTTGACACAAAAAGGTTATCTCACATTGGAGAGAGGACCTTAAAATAAATTAGTAGAGATCAGAGTGTATTTGGACCACCAAATATGAGAGTGTATTTCAGAAAGTCTCATAGTCAACCTTTCACAAAAAAGGGATACATACATGGAGAAATCTTGGAGCTTGTCCACATTGTTGTTCGGGGACCAACCAAAGAACCATCTATCTCGAGGTCAAGGTACTAAATATCTTTCATTGATGGGGAAGAATATTTCTCCCTTGAGTTTGACTCTTTCTTACAAGAAAGAGGAATCAAACGAGAAATTACAACTAGATATACACAAGAGAACAATGCTGTATTAGAAAGGAGGAATAAAACCATTGTGGAATTAGCTAGGTAAAATGCTTAATGAGAAGAATTTGCACAATTATCTATAGGTAGAGGCATTATTCACTTCCATATACCTAACTAACATGTTATCATCAAAAGCCTTGGGAGGAGTGAAACCATGTGAAGCATGGAATGGAAGGATACCAAGTTTGGTTAATTGCAAGATGTTTGGATGCATTGCATATGCACAAATACCTTCACAAATCAAAGGAAAACTTGATCTAAGCCAAAAAAATGTATGTTCATAGTCTATGACCTAAATCAAAAGGTTTATAGGTTGTGCAATCCTAGTACTAAAGGATTCATTGTAAGTTGTTATGCAGTACTCGATGAGAATAAATCTTGATTTGAAGATGATTGTAGAAAACTCAACTTGCCCTATGACTTGGAACATGACTTTCCAACTCTATCAAACAAAGCTCCACATACACTTGAAGAATTGAGTGAATTGGAAGATGACCAAAAGACATGTAGAAGGGATATCAATTCATGGAACTCCAAAGGCCCGCTGTCAATTTTGGCCAAACTCCAAAGGAATAGTTGATTGAGAAATCCTTGTTTCTTCTAGGTAAAAGAATATCTCGAGATAAGAGATCTCCACCATTCAGGCATCACTGTATTTATCTCCTAGAAAATAACAAGTTGAAACCCGAATGGGTCCCACATGAGGGAGATGATAGATTTGTCTGACGCATTTGTAATGCCCTCTAGCTTGCTATTCTCCTCCCCTACATTGTGGGATTTGGAAGGTCCCTTGGGCAGTAGTCCCATTCACTTGTAACTTTTCTTCCTTATTTTAATTAAAGTCAAGGAGAATAGGCTAAGGCCGAACTTCCTTAAAAAAAAAAAAATTTGATTTTGTATCTTGGTGCTCACTTTGATGCCTTAAGAATCACTTAATGTGTAAAGCCAATGACTTCCTATTTTGTCCTATAATGACTTTAGGAGAAAACCAAATTTTAAATGGGGGGCCACACCTATACTTTTTCATACTGATTCTCTTCATATGGCTTTACTTTTGACCTTCAGATCTTCAAAATGTGTGCATAAGGGAGGGTTCACTTGAACCTCCAAAAACACTTAAAACCCTTGAAAACCTTTCAAAAAGACCCTTGTGCAACCTGCATTCCACGTTTCCTACAAAACCATTGTGAACAAATTGTTTGTGCACTACCTATACACCCTTGTTCTCGGCCACTTGTGCACCACCTCTGCACCAATTTGCATTTTTGCCCACCTAAGAACCCTTCTTTGGAATCCAAGTGACTTGAACACATGGAAAGGGTTAGGCTGACAATAAAATTAATTGTAAAAAACATATATTTTTGTTATTTTAATTAATCAAGAATGACTAATACATAAAGCATTGCACAGTTGAGATCTGATAGACCAATGAGTCCATCGGGATTCAGTCGCTAGTGGAAGATCATCGTCTTGATAGAGTTGGAGTAAATTTTTGTTTCGTATTGCTTGCCATTGTCGTATTGTTGTTACAGTTTAGTTAATATTGTCCTTAAGTTTTATTACTATTGTTTGATAATTCTTATGTTGAACGGATGAAAATTAATAAGTTATTTTTTAAATTTATCATATAAGTGATGTTTTGACAGTTGTAATCGAGTTCTATATTGCACGATGATTCAAAATTGTTGTTCTCTGTACTATAAGTGATGTGTAAGATATGTTCATGAGATTAGGCTGAGTGTGGTAACAGGAAAACCAATAGTTTGCATATTAATTCTATTAAATTACCACCCATGGACCCTATTGTCTAGTCATTATGTGAACCAGAAGGCTAACATTGGTGATCCTGTTAAGAGTGGTGACCGTTAAGTGCAAAGAAAACACAAGGACAGTGTATGTCAATTCTACATTATGATATCAAATATCCACTGTATCGGCAAGACAAGGTACATGTGCAAGTGCCTCCATTTGGAGCAAATTTTAGCAAATGTTTTGAAAAGAAGGAACGACAGAAAAGTGAAAGTAAGGAATAAGTAACTACCAAAGATCGATGGAAATAAAAGGCAAGTCAACATTTGAAAGAGAAAGCTCTATACGCTTATAGTACGCCTTGGATACTAAGGATTTGTTAGTATATGAAGGAAAGAATCAGGAGGAATCATACAACCAAGTCAAAATTTTGGTATTGATTGATTCCAACACTGAAGAACATTCCCTTACGGTGAAGTGATCTGAAGATAAAAAACTGGCAAATAATGTGTATATGGGATATAACTCGATGGGAGTTTCTTACACCAAGTTTGGAGGATTCCCTAGAGATGACACAGATGCCCATGTATGATTATTTGAAGTTAATTATGATGTATTTGAAAGCATGGGTAACTTTACGATAGACGATGAAGATAAAGCCTAGATGTTCATGACATTAAACATTTTACTACTTATGAAGCAATCAAGGATGCTTTCTTTAATATATTCCAATCCAAGAAAAATCCCACTCAAATTTGCGATTTCTTGTAGAACAACTGACAAAAGCCTAATCAATCTATTAAGGACTATGTTACCATTTTCAGGATGCATTTATGGCAATTATCTACTGAAAGTAGGTTACGAGAAGACGTGAGTATACAATTGTTCATTAATGTTTTTAACCCACAGTTGAAACAAGTCATGATAATTCAAAGCACTAGTAGATTATCCTTGGACATCATCAGAGATAAGGCTCTACAGCTGGAGAACAAGGTTCGTGGTTTTAGTGAAGACCTTGAATGGATTTTGGTTGCAAAAGATAAAGGAACAAATGCAGCCAAGCAAGTTTTCTATGTGAAATGTAAAAACCCTGGACACATTGTAGAAAATTCTAGATTAAATCAACTACATTGTGAATTTTGTAATACAGCTAATCACCATATAGCTTATTGTGTGCATAATACTAAGGCCTAGAATTGGGTCATAGTGAATGCTATCGTACTGGAATCAGTACCACCCAATAATTATGTACTACCACATTTGAGAAATACTTGATACCCAAGGTATGATCAATCAAATCCACAACAAGGATTAATACAATAGTCTCCCTTGCCAGAAACAGGACCATCGAACTTTGCATTGAGGAGACCAGTAAGATGTTACTTGTGTGGAGAACTAGGACATATCCACAAAAACTACAAAGAGGCCCAAGAGTATGATAAACGCAAGAAGGATAGAGCATCACCCGTGACTAATTTGATCATCATTGTAGAACAAGATATTCAAGCACCTATCATATAGACACGTTCAGGCCAAATGTTGTAGTCTACTACTGCAATTTACGAACCAAGTTTTAAAGAACAAGCACAAATAATGAGGAGAACACAAAAGTGTTCAGTAGAAGAGCCAATTGTATTTCTCCCACCATAAACAATTACCTAGATATAGCAACCGTTAGTGTCGTAGAGTGGAACAAATACTAAAGTATTAATGCAATCTTCAGAGGGTACCCACACACGAATGTGGAGGATTTATGGTCTATGTTGAAGTCCTCTCTCATAACATTATAGCTTGGGAAACTTCTAGCCTTGGTCGCAAAGGTTCAAGAACAATTTGAGCAACATGTAGGTATGTTATCTAAACCAAAAGATCCGTGTATGGCCACTATCCAGGCAATCAAAGAAACACTGCATCATGTTGTAACTCTCATAATATTGTGTTACAAGAGCCATCGCATTGATCGAGTGCTAATTGATGGAGGATTTTGTGTTAATTTAGATTCCTTTGAGCTACGTAAAAAGTTTGGTTGGCTTAATTTTGAACCAATTTAGTTTTTCATGTGCATATTGGACCAATCATGTGTCCACCCAGTTGGATTAGTATGGGATATCCATATTACATTATAGGGATCAATTTTCTCTATGAACTTCATGGTCTAAGACATACATGATAACACCTATGACTATAATCTTGTATTTGGTAGACCATGGCTCAAACAAGATAAATTCCTTCAAGACTAGTCTAAGAAGCAAATATTAACTAAATTTAAACATCATGAGTATTGAGTACCTATTGACACAATGAAATTGACAAAGTTCATGCACTCCCACATATTGCCGAACCTATACATATGATGGATTGGTTGATAGATGATGAAGAGGATGAATTTCTATGAGTGAATTCGGATTTATTTCCCTTAGGAGTAGTGGATTTACAGCCACTTTTGGACCAATGGTCTCCTTCTGTTGTATGATGGCATGTGTCATCAATGGTGTCCTCCTGGAATAGATGTCTGTCCTACCCAATCCAATTGATGGGGTTGTTCTAGACTGGCTAGAATTAGAGGATAAATAATCTCAACAATGTATTTGTGGACAACTTGTAACTTGTAATTTGGGTACCGAAGATAAGAATAAACTAGTTAAAATTAGTGCCAAACTCGATGAAGAGGAGTAAGGTAAAGTGCTTCGCCCACTCATAGAATTCCAAGATGTCTTTGCTTGAGATTACTAGGATATGAAGCGTATTGACCCTCGTATTTATGAGCACCGAATAGTTCTACAACTAGATCCTAAATCGATTAGGCAGCCAAGTTACTGTATGAACCCGCATTGGGCACAACCAATCAAAGAAGAACTTGATTGTCTCTTGAAAGTTGGTTTTATTATCCCCATAGAGCACGTAGAGTGGATCTCACCCATATTCATTGTTCCTAAAAATAACAAGAAGTTTCATATCTGCATTGATTATCGGAAACTTAATAAAGCCACCATAATTTATGTTTTCTCCCTCCCTTTCCTTGATAGTATGCTTGATGATGTTTTCGAACGTGAGATTTATTCATTCCTGGATGGATATAGTGGTTACAACCAGGTGTGTATGGCTACGATAGACATCCCCAAAATAGCTTTCATTACTTCCTAGGGAGTCTTTGCATGTATAGTAATGTGGTTTGGACTCTATAATGCCCTGAGTATGTTTCAGAGTTGCATGTAGGATATTTTCTCCCCCTATCTCACCACGTTCATGAGAGTTTTCTTAGATGAATTATCCATCTTTTGTCGGTGAATGGATTACCTAAATGAATTATGGTTATGCTTTCTCAAGTGCTGAGAATACAGATTGTGCATGAATCCTGTGAAGTCAGTGTTCTTTGTTCAGTGTGGCAAGTTGTTGGGTCATATCATCTGGGGGCGTATCGAGGTTGATCCCGACAAGGTCAAAGTTGTATTAGAAGCTCCAGCTCTGTGGAATGTTGAGGAAGTCCTTTGTTTTCTAGGACAAATTTGGTGGCATGGTCATCACCTAAGGTGGCCAGCGCATCTCCCTATTCTACTGAACAAATTAGTACATCTCTCTTGGAAAGACTTCCACTGCTCACTGGAGTGCTAGCTTGCTTTTGATTGTTTGAAGACTTTATTAACACAGGCTCTGATCCTGTAACATCCGATTGGGAGCTACCATTTCACATTTTTGTTGACACTTCAGACATAGTTATCCACAGTGTTCTTACTCAAGTTACTAATAAATGGTATAAACCAATCTGCTATGCTAGCCAATGACTTGTCAATGTGGAGAAGAATTATTTGATGATTGAAAGGGAGTGTGATGGACTCTACTCCACTAAGAAGTATTGCCATTACTTATTAGGTCAAAAATTTACTTTTCATGTGGACCATTCTGCTCTCCTTTATTTTGTTTAGAAGCAGGTTGGTACTGGCCGACAGACCCAATGGATCCTATAGTTACAAGAATTTGATTTTGACATTGTGCATCAACCTAACATGCATCATGTTTTAGCAGACATGAAAGTAGGGAAATTTAAAGTCCAATGGTTCGGTCCCTACCAAATTGCAGCACAGATCGGTCTTGCCACGTTTTGGTTGGCCATGTTCATCAAAGAACTTTTACAAAGTCTCTTTAATGGATCAAAGTTACATCCTTTTCCCACTCCTATCACAGACTAATGTCTTCTGGGGGATCCTTAACAGTGCCCACCATCCAGGTCTCACTTTCATGCACTTTTCTATGTAATCTTGTTCATTATTATAGTGCATTCTATGTTTCAATCCACCCTATTGTGGTTGGTGGTATTTGATTACATGTTCTCATTCTACATGGTGGTTGTTGCATGTTGTTATGCCATCTTACTTCTTTCCATGTCTATTTATCCTCCATCATTCTACTTACTTCTTTTACGATGTGTAACCTTGTGTGTGTGAAGTTTTGCTCCCTATGTGATCCTTGCGTTCTGAATTGTGCTCTTGTTGCTCTCTCATTGTCCTTGTGGCCATGGAAGATCCATGCCACACCTTGCTGGGTTTGGCACTACTATGGCTCTCAACCTAGCAAAATATTTCCAAGTGTCTGGCTCATTGCCATTGGCACAGCTACTATGGCACACGGTGCCTTCCCACCCATTGTCTATGATCTTAGTCCAAGCCATTGCAGACTATTTTGCTTCTATTGTTACCTGGTTGGTTGTAGAGTCTTATTTCATGACTTGCATTACCATAGAAACTATCACTTACCACCTCTATCTATCGAATATCGATCGTACTTACATTACTCCACTTTCAAAAGAAGATTTTGTGTTGCTATATTTTCCTCGCAAATGATGATGCCTCACTGTTGTACAACCCATGGCTTACAGCCCCTCTTCCGCCCAAGCCAACACTGGAGTCGTAGTGTTTAAATTTGATGCCCAAAGTGGGCATCAAACCATGGTTGGGGCATCAATTGATGCCCACTTTTTAGGACCGGGCATCCCAAGGGATGCCCATGTTCAAATGTTGGGCATCCCAAATATATATATATATATATATATATATATATATATATATATATATATATATATATATATATATATATATATATATATATATATATATATATATATATATATATATATATATATATATATATATATATATATATATATATATATATATATACATATATAAAATACATATTTGAAATTTTGTCGGGACGGGGTCTCACATTCTCAATTTCAAAGGATATAAATGTTATATATATATATATATATAAAACCTTGAGTCTTGAGCCTTGCAAGTTGCAGTATGCACTGGTGAGTCATGACTGGGTAGTGGTCCATGCCACATGGACTATGGACTGCAGCCTGCGGGTCCGGGCAAAATTTGGCCTTTGAGCCTCTGAGGACATTGTCACATTGGACAAACCAATGTAAAACCTGCAGCACTCGACAAATGACTGGTTCTCTGCAGTAGAAATTCACTGGAAATATACGGGTTCTTTGCAAAAAGTGCAGAGAATTCCCTGGTTTATCTCTGCATACAATCTGGGATCCCTAGAAGCATTTTTGTTTGCAGAAAAACCCCTAGGCCGAGCCCTGGGCATACGCCCAGGGCCCGACCCAAGGGTATTTTTTTAACTTTTAGAGTTAAAAAAATATGCAGAACCGAGCGCTCAGGCCCCAGGCTATTCGTTTCTAGAGAGCAAACTGACGCGTTTTTTGCGTTCTTTTAGTTTTCTGAGTGGGCACTCGCGAGTTGCACGCCCTTTTTGCGCAGAAGAAAACGGTGGTCGACTCCTCCCTGGAGGCTGGAGCGTGCTACGTGCGTCGTGTCACCTGTCCTGGCCCGCGAACTGTGGACACTGGACTACAGTCTATAGAGTATGCCCATCGCCATATGGTCCATGTGGCATGGACTCTGGAGCAGCATAGCCAATCATAATGCCAAGTGAGCTATGCACTGCAGTCTGCCCACCAGGCACTAGCAACGTTGATGTCGGACGACTCATGACGACGTATGATTGAGGAGACATTGATAACGCAACTAGTTACTACAGTCTGGACTCTGCCAACGATTTTGCCGATGCTAAAGTGCACATTGGCCTAAACACTAAAGTATCGTTGTCAGTTGAAGCTTCAGGATTTCAGTCTTGACTCTTCAGAACATTTTGTCTATGTGCACATTGGCCAGCGTTTCAGCCTTCAGGTTTGCTCACATAGTGCTTACTACTTAATTGTTTGTAGACTATAGTATATACTCAGCATTGAGCAGTACTGTATACGATGGGGCATGGCCCATGACCCATGGACATTGGGCATTCATGCAGGCAGAGTTGAGCAACGTGCAATTTACAAACTACAAAGCGTCCACGAGTCACTGCTCATGTGTGATGCCACTCATCTGAAGAATTGTGATTGAAGATCTACTTTGGCAATGGTGCATTGAAGTTTGCATGCCAAGTTCAAATGGTACAACAGGTTATGTTTTATTCATTTTTTGTGCATTGTTCATACTCAATTCCAATGCTATAGATCACTTTCGAGATTCAAGAATGAGAAGCTTTTAGCTTTAGTTAATCATCCATGAATACAACACTCAAGTTGTTAATGCCTTGCAGGGTCCAAACTCTCAAACTTTCTAGCTCTTTTGGACAAGGATTTAATGTCCAATGCTCATTGGCTAAAGACTTTAACTTGCACATTCAAACTCATTGGCCAACGACTTGCAAGATCCACATTGATGAATCATTGAGCAAGTGCCAAGTGAGTGCCATTTGCAAGTTGACATATTTTTTATGGATCAATTCTCTTTATTAATGTTCCATGTTTTATGCTTTATACTTCACTCAAGAGTTTAACTTTTCACAGGTTATTTCAATTTGTGGAATCATTGTTATCAAAAAGAAAGCATTGGAGAGTAGAAGAACTAATCATCACTTGCATTTCAAAGATTTCCTCAACTTTTCAAGCTTGAAGCAGGTTAGCTTTACAATTAGATATTTTTATGAAAAACGCTTTTGTTTTTTTTGAAAGTTGCAAAATGGTATGCTTTATACATTGCATATCTTGATCATGTAGGTTTATGAAATGTCTCAACGTACTCTATTCGATGCCTTCAAGAAAGTTGTCAATAAGAAAGAGTTAGAAATACCCAAGACAAGCATGCATACAAGAAATGAAATGATGTATGCACTTTTTGGAAGTGATGATGAGGTAGATGTAAATGAGATGGACAATATGCATACAGAAGTTCTTGATATTGACTTGAACAATGCTTTGGCTGGAGAGAATGCAAATACATCCATGCATTGTATAGAAAGTGTGCACAATTATGATTCCTTGCATGAAAACAGAGATTATGAAAATGTTGTTGTTGCAAAGAGTCCTTTGCAGAATGGCTCAACATCTTTTGGAACTCAAGCTTCAGAAGCAAAAGTTAAGAAGATGAGAAAATACAATAGTACGTGGGAAATAGAATTTCCCTTCTTGAAGCTTGTTGTTGATGGAAGTGAAGTGCGTATGAAATGCATATGGTGTGAGAAGTATCGAATCGATGGCCCATGGGGAAAGGGAGATGGTTGTAAGACCATAATGAAAGGAGCAATAAGAAAGCATAATAAGTCTTCTGAGCATAAACTTGGAAGATCAAGATGGTATGCAGAAAAGGACAAAAAGATTCCGGAGCATGCTTCTATTATGCATGGTCGAAACAAAAGTAGAGTGATCACTTGTATGAAGTTAGCATACTTTGTTTCCAAGCAAGATATATCTTTGATGAAGTATGAATCATTATGCGAATTGGCATTCTCATTGGACGTGAAAGATATGCCTTTAAGAAGAGATTATTCTTCTTATATCAATATTATGGCAGCAAAGGAATTTATCACATGCATATCTTGTTATTTGGAAAATCGTCAAAGGAATGATTTATCACAAAGTCCCTATTTTGCATTAATGATAGATGAGTCTACTGACAGGGCTTTGGAGAAACATTTAATTGTTTATGCTTCCTTTTTGAACAAAGATGGGCTTGGAGTTTTGAAATGTGAATTTTTGAAGTTGATAGTAGTTGCAGATGGATATGCACAAACAAAATATAATTCAATAATGAATATGTTTTTTGAAATGTCATTGGATATTAAGCGTTTGGTTGGCATATCTACAGATGGAGATAGCTCAATGCTTGGCTGGCATGAGGGACTTGTCTCAAAGCTTAGTAGACATGTGCCAAATCTTATTGTTGTACACATAGGGAAGCTCTAGCTCTTATTAATGCATGCAAATGTTTTCCTTATCTTTCTTATGTGGACAAAATCGCAAATAAAATTTATTCTTGGATAAATGCTTCAAATGTAAGACATTTGGACTTTCAAAAGTTACTTCAAGAAATGAATCTTCAAGTTTTGGAAGTATTGCAGATTCATGATGTTAGATGGTTGGCAAGAGGAAATGTGATGGTACGCTTGGTTAAATTGTTACCTGCAATCTTGACATTTTGGAAATGCCAAGCACCAATGTGGTATGAGAAATTATGCATATTCAAAGTTTTATTTTGCATACATCTATTGGCAGATGTCTTATTGGAATTGGATGGATTGAATAGAATTTTTCAAAAAGAAAGTATAGATATTACTTCTTTTAGCACATCTATAGAAGTATGTTTGAACTCTTTGAAAAAGAAATTTCTTGGTGATATCTTTGCAAAGGGTAGCATATATTTGAAACCCTTCATTAAAAATGCACAAATGGGTCACTTGAAACATGTAAATGAGAATGGGGAGGAGTATGCTCACACTCATTTGTATGTATCCATGCCAGGTAAAGACAAAAATGGTTTTCCATTAGATATCCAAGATGGATCTTTGAATACATGCATAGAGATGGCAAAAGATTTTGTGCTAAAAGTAATTGATTGTGTCAATGAAAGGTTTATGGATATGTATTTCTTCAATGCTAGCAAATTATTCAGCCCTATGTACTACCCAAGTGAAGAAGATGAAAGAGATAGAAAAGCCATCATATGGTTATCACGTTTGCTTACACGTATTGGTAATCATGTCATCAATGCCAATGGATGTGAAAAAGATTTGAAGGCATTTGTAGATACTCTATATTATGGATGCGAAGGCATGAATTTCAAAGATGCATGGAGAGTTTTCTCTAATACTTCACATTGGCAAGAAACATTTCTGAATCTATTGAAGTTGTGGCAGATACTTTTGGTGCTTCCCATATCATCAGTACCTTGTGAGAGAGGATTTTCCAAGCAAAACATCATAAAAACAGATCGTAGACAACATCTTAAGGTGGACACATTGGATATGCTTATGCGAATCTCCATGCTTGGACCCTCATGTGATCTTTTAGACTAGGAAAAGATATATGACATATGGGAAAAATTGAAAGATCGCAGTGTGGCTGATCTTTAGACTCATTCATCTTTTGTTTCAAATGCCCATGGAGTATATGTTTTGGATTGTGATTACATTTTGAAAACTGAATTATAATAGGAAGTCCTTTTTGGAAGGATCATTTGATTCTTAATACTTTGATATTTAGAATGACATAATGTATGATGAAATTTTACTTTATGCATAATGGGGAGAGAGAGAGAGAGAGACTAATGATTGGATGCTATGTGATGCATATTATTCATAGATATATTTATGTCGTCTACATCGAGAGGTAAAAAAGAAACAGTTTTTTATTGGCTTTTCTTATGATACAAAATAATGAAGATTACATTCAATGAAGGTGTGTAGTCAAGCACTATAACATCAAAGTGGTGTTCTATCCATTCAATGGAAACATGTTTGTGTATGACAAGGATGCCCACTTTCATTTACAGGGCATCCCTTGAAATTTGGTGATGCCCAGGGTCGGGCATCAAATTTAAGCATTGTGGAGTCGTCGTCACGTCCAAAGAGGCTTTAATTACAAGACCCATTCGCATTCTTTGAGGATATGCACTAACTTTTGCTTCTAACATCATTTATGATGTATTTCAAACTACTCACTTTTATGTGAAATAGTTATTTTTAGATTACAAGAGAGGGACGCACTACACAAAGGCCATATCCCATGTCCACCAAGAAATTTCCGCAGTGTGGGTGGAGGCCTTTGCCTACTGTAATGAACCGGCTAAGTGCTGGAGAAGCACGGTGGAAAGTACTCGACAAATTTTGATCATGACTCATAAGGCTATAAGAGACATTCGGAAAAAAAGAAGAGAAACGATGTACCAGAGGCTCTCATGGCTTGAAGAAGAAGTGAACAAAGGTAACTTGCAATGCCAACAAGGTCTTTTGAAAATCAGGGGAAGACTAAGATTCGAGGAGGAGATTCAAAGGAAAAATCTTCAAATATTCTTCAAAGATTGGTGGGCGGAGAAGGTCGACAAACCATCGAAAGAGATGTGTAACATCCTCAAAAGGAAATAAGCTAGGGAATCCATCCCCTTCTTGGTCGATAACAATGGGATCGAATGTAGCATGGAAGTTGAGAACATATCTATCATCATCGAGCACTTTACCCTTCTTCTTGGGGTCTCGACTCCTCTTTCCCCCCACAGGCGTGACTGCATGGCAACCATCTCAAGGGTTGCTCAATCCAGATTCCCATAGAACATGAATTCTCTATTGGATGCTAACATTTTCGAGAACAAAATTATCGAGGTTATTGATGCTCTTCCCAATGGGAAAAGTCCGGGTCCTAATGGCCTCACCAATGAGTTTTTCAAGTCCTTCAAGCATGAGGTGGCCACCCCACTGCGTCTGGTGTGGCAAGAGGCTCTCTCCTTCGGCACCCTCCCTGAGTGTCTTAATAATGGTGTCATCAAGTTAATTCACAAAAGGGGAGATAAGAACAAGTTAATTCCCCTTCCATTTGCCATTGCCACGGAAGGGCTTAGCAGGCTAGTGGAGCATCAGGTGGAAGCTGGTAATATCAAAGGCCTCCCCTTGCCTCATGACCACGGCCAGATCACCATGAGACTTTTTGCCGATGATATGAACGTGTTTGTTCACAATGATAGTACCAGCCTAGAGACGTTCTGGAGGTGTCTGGATACTTTTTGTGAAGCCTCTGGATCCACAATCAACCACTCTAAGACCGCCTTCAGAGCTATCCTTGGGTCACAACCCAACCTTCTCATTGATCATGGCTGTCAAATCATTCCACAGGGCCAAATGTTTTGGCTTTCTTGGGATTCCCTTGGGATTTGGTGTCTCTATGGAACAACGGTGGAACTGGGTGCTGGCCAAACTCGAAAACAAGCTAAACTATTGGAGAGGTATGCAAATCAATCTCGCTGGTCATGCTATGGTTATCAACACATTCCTCTTATCATCTACCATTTATTTCCTTTCTTATTGGAGACCGAAAGAGCAAGATCTGTCCAAACTGGATCGTATATGTAGAAATTTCCTTTGGATGGGCGACCACAATTCTTCAGAAACAAGAACGAGTTGGCTCTCATGGGTTTCCCAAACTGGAAGAATCTTGACATCTTGGCCTTGTTGTTTTCCCCAATCCCCGTCAAAAAGTCTGTTCTCATGTGGCAGATCTTGCATAAGGGTATCTGGTCCAATGCAAGGCTAACAAAATCTATGGTGTGCCTCCATGGTGCAAGCATTGCCATCGATGCATCGAAGATTTAGTTCACCTATTCTTCGATTGCCCCAAGTCCCGTGCTATCTGGCATTACATGATGCGGGTATTGAGACTCAAGAACCAAATCAATTTGCAAGAGGTGCTATTGGGTGAGGCGGTGGCTGTTCATCAAGGCTATGGAATGCCATCAGGGCTAAGACTCTATGGAAGATTTGGAGGGAGCGATGTGCTCTCAATTTTGGCCAAACTCCAAAGGAATGGTCGATTGAGAAATCCATGTTTCTTCTAGGTAAAAGAATTTCCCGAGATAAGAGATCTCCACCGTTTAGACATCACTGTATTTATCTCCTCGAAAATAACAAGTTGAAACCCAAATGGGTCCCACATGAGGGAGATGATAGATTTTTCCACCTCATTTGTAATGCCCTTTAGCTTTCTATTCTCCTGCTCCGCATTTTGGGATTTGGGGGGACCCATGGGCACTAGTCCCACTCACTTGTAACTTTTCTTCTTTATTTTAATTAAAGTCTGGGAGAATAGGCTAAGGCCGAACTTCCTTTTATTAATAAAAAAAAGCCATATCCCTCGTAACAAGCACGTTCACACCCTTCAATTAAATTCTCGCTTTGTGTCATATTTTAGGCATAGCTGGTTTATGTCTTTTGACTCACCTCTTTCACCACAGCAAATTCAAGTTTCAAGTCTACACACATTTCAACATAACAATGAGGTTTCCATGCATTAGGCTAGTTGGTCTTTCGCCTCTTGAGGTGTGGGTGAGGATTCAACCTCTCTCTATGGCAAGATAGTTGTTGGTTCTAAGAGAGTTGGTTAAATCAATTACCTTCAGGTTGTCCTTTCCATATGTCGCCTTCAGGCGATCTAACCTCTGCCTTGTGGGATACAGAGGGTCACATGGGTATTCTGCCCCTTCACTTGTACAGTTGATCTTTCAATTAATTCAAACAGAAGCAGATTAGGCATTGGCCGAACTTCCTCTTAACAAAAACATAGCAATGGTATCAAATGCCTTGTCAAATTCTCTATATCTTCCCTCCTCCACTTCCATGTTTACACCTAAAGATGAGTGTGTAGATCGCACAAATGATAAGTTATGGAAAGGCACTATGAAAATTTATTTGTACACAAACCTAATATTTGATATCATAGATGGCTTTGAAGATCAACCCAATAGGTCACATGATCCAAATTCATGAGACAAAACAGCCCTAGTTCAACCCCTTCTACCTTGTTACAAAGTTACCAAAGCCCATATTACCTCACGTGAAGCTGGGAAATCCGAGCTAATCTTTTTGAGGACAAGATGCCCCAAAGATTTTTGCTCTAGAAATTGTGTGTCATAACTTCGCTATTCGTCCAAATGAATCAATCACCATATTCTTATCCCAACTTGAGAATTATCAATATTTGCGATCAAACGATTTCGAGTGAAGATATGAAAAAAAACTTCTAGGTCTTATGAAACATTTTCCACAAGTATCTATCTATCATAGAGGACAAGTTCAAGCTCTCACATGGGAAGAACTTGTTAGTATATGATCAATGTCTACCCCTCATGATTGTATGCACATTTTGTAAGGCCCCCATTATAAGGAGAAGCCAAATGTGCATTACCCAATTGATGGGAATCCCAACTTGCATGTTGGATGAAGGTCATATTGGACCATGTAAGGTAATGTAAGGAAAGGGAATTACTAGGGTCCCCAATTGTGGAGTTCCAGGCAGTGGTGAGCAGCCCTGGCGGGGGGGTCCAAGGGGGCTAGCGGGCCCTCTAGCTGGGGGGTCACAAGGGGCCAACGGGCCCCTTGGTGGGGATCTGGAGGCGCCCCCCTCCCCCTGCACGACAATAAAGGGAATATTCCATGGAATATTCTCTATCAGAGTCAGAAATCATTTATATTTGTTAGGTCGGTTCAACGCCTAAGCCGTGGCAATTACGCGGGCGGTGGCCACCCACGCTCTATGGCCCATGTATAGCCATCCACAGAAGGCCACCCATGATCCTATATATACGTGACTTCTACACTACATGAAACATCGAATTGAGCCAGCATACCTCTACCTTGTATCTCCCTATCTAAAGTTGTCTAGATCACCATTTAAGCTCTACCTTGAGAGCACAGGGGTGGACAATGCCATCATCTTTGTACTTGCTGTTAGTAGAAAATTGTTGAGATTCTCCTATATCTGTTATCTTCTCTGCTACTGCTTTTGTGTTATATTGGGTAACTATTGTTTTACAGAACTTAGAAGGCTTTTCCTCCTACATGACTCTCGATACAAGACCCAAGCAAGGCAAAGGCCAGCTATGAAAGCCAAAGGACCATTTCACCAACCTTGCAAACATAAGAAGGGATTAATCTACGAAATCCTTTAGCAAGAGCACTTATGAAGTTCAGGCATTTGGGAAAGTTCTAGTACAAAAATAAGGCCAAAACGTGAAGCCAAATCAAAATAAAAAATCATCTTCACATCAAAAAACATTGTTTTAGTGAACAAGTATTCATCTTTGTAGAAGAAAATGTGTTAATCTCTTCAATCTCGTCCAAAAAATGGATCTTTGATAGCGGTTCCACATCTCAAATGTGCAAATATCTTGAATCTTTTGGAGAGACTTTTACAAATTTCGAGTTTTTGTGTGCAATTGTGAGGCTATTTCAAGCTAAATTTTTACTTAGAAGCTAGATTTTTCATTTAGCATACCACACTTACATGCATTTAAGTTCTCTTTTTGTTTCATATTTATAGGCATAGTTGGTTTGTGTCATATTTATAGGTAGGAACAAGAACAAGAACTTGCAAGTACTTACTTGGAGACCATGACTCCTTAAGCTCCTAAGATTGGTATTATCAAAAATGAGGATCTCTATGAAAAGCCCTCTTTATATAGGTGTTGAAAGGTGGTTATCAAGGGTAGTTACAACTTATCATATCAAGGCTGATGCTAGCAAATAAAAATAGGATCTCTAAATATCAAATCAAAGCATTTAGAAAAATCTTTTTAGTGTTTTGGTATGTTTTCATCATGATGGTAATGTTAAATTTTCCCAATTCCGCACCAATCATTAGATATAAAAAGTGGCATGAAATTTGGAATTTAGGATGGTTTTCTTATTGTCCATGACAGCTTCAACCCAATAGAAAAATATGTGAAAAACCAAACATCAAAGCCCTCTAAATGATTCTCATCATGATGAGGAATAACAACAACAACAACAAAAGAAACAGCAATAGTAGCAGCATTCCTCTTCCAACCATGCCTCATCCTCATATGGATAGATCTAGCCCTAAGGAATATCCTCTACTTTGTGATGACCGTCCCCCCCATCCTATATATTCTCGTGCTCCCACTTACTCCACACTCACATTACATTCTCCCAATTACACAAAGCTTGAATGATGTTTTTGATATATGGTACCACTCACATCCAATTCACCATGAATACTACCCATGGGAAGGTCACACTTAGAATTATATGACATTGTCAATTATCTTTGTTATTTGGTTGATACCATCATCAGACATTCCATGGTTCTTATGTGTTGCTTATTAAACTTCAATGGAGAACTATAACCTTGGAGTAGTCATGGCACATCAATAAGTAGATTATTATTTATTATTAAACTCTATAGCATGCCCTTAATCCTCTTCAACTTCAACAGCAATTTTTGAAGCTCTAGAACACTCAAAATCTTCTCAACAAGTAGATCAGCAGAGAAGAATATGAAAGATCAGAAGCTTCCCAGGAGTCATTGTAAGAGTATCATTACGAAGTTACCTTGTGTGTGGGAACTTTCAGGAAAGATATCTCAACTAAAGATAAATAGCTAGATGAGATTAAAGCCACATGTGCCTTGCAAACTAATTTGTTTAGAATCTTCAAGGGGAGCTAGTTGAAAATGATAAAGCTCTGAAGAAAAATTCAATTGAGGTGGAGCAAGCCCAAGCCAAAGTATTTACTATTATGATAATAATGTGGACAATATCTACGTAGTTTTTTTATACTCAACACAAGAGGTACAAAAGGAGTTGGTTAATGTAGAGGAAAATGCAACATTATTTGATTCACACACTTTGGCTATGAATAGTAATATAGGATTTTTCATAGATTAGCTGACTGTAATAGTGATTTTGAGTTTGGTTAAAATCCAAATCCAAAAATATGTATAAAGAGCAGTTATTTGGTCTATGTAGCCAGCCAATCATTAGATAGCCTTACTAATGAAGATTATGATGTATGGCTCTAGTTGTATTTAGGACACTTTCCAATTAGTTTCATTCTTGTGATCATTTTCCTTTTTGGATATTTACCATGCATTGCATGTATTTTGAGAAGCCTCTCTCCAAATTTATATAAGAAGGTCCTATACTCATTCTATACTTGGGTAGAAGCTTGTCAACTCACTCTATGCTCTTGGCAACCTCACTCTAATCCATATGTGAGTTTCCCCATTTCCTTTTCGACTCTCTCTTTTAATTCTCACTCTTTTTTCATTGTGAGTGCATATTTGTACTAACTACATGACATTCAAACTCCAAATATTACTCTACTTGTATCCAGGACATTCTTGTGTATTACTCTAGTTGTATTTAGGAACTTCTTGTGATCAAGGTGATGGTGCTCATAGCAGCATTGTTTTGGTAGTAATGCTTCTTCATGAAGCAAGAGTATTTTTTATCATCATCGTCATGCTAATATAGCATGTTTGAATGTTGTTTTGGCCAATTTTCTTAACCTCTTTCCACCACTTGTTCCCACACTCCCACCCTTTCCATTGGAAGCCCTTGACAATTTCATGGTGGCTTTTTTCTATTCATGTCAGTTTTCCTCAATTATTTTTTGTTCAAGTTGGTGGTGCATCTTAAATTTATAAAGCGTTTATAAAACTTTTTATATGTTGTTTTGTTCTTGAGAGAGCACCATTGTGTGGTGTTTTAGTCTTGTCAAACCTCCCTTGGTGGAGTTTAGTAACACTATTTGGTGTCTTTCATAGCTTATCTACCACTTTTGGTGGAAATGACACATCCTTCATCACCTCGAAATCCTTTGACTTGTCATTTGTAGAGTTCATAAAGTATTTGATTTATTTGTGCCACTTTTATAGTGTAAAATACTCGCTGGTCCTTTCCATAGCTTGGAAATTATTCATTCTAAGGTTGCGAGATCAAAACGTCATAGCATGTACCTTGTGATTCTTTTTTTTTCTTTTTTCTTTTTGCTTTTTAGTACCCTCCCATGACCTATCAATGGAAGGAACCATTTCAACACAACACCATCACTATGCAGTAGCAGAAGTCTTTTTCACATGTTCTTTGAAGCAAATTCAAGTCTCAAGTCTCCACATTTTTTTTCAACATGTCAATGGTGTGGAATGCCCTGTCATCAACTTCTTTGTGCTTCCCTTCCTTCACTCTGATTATTGTGCCTAAAAATGAAAGTGTAGTTGTATGCAAGCCTCTTGTTTTGATATCTTAGATGGTATTTGATCATCAAGCCAATAGATCAAGTGATCTGAATTCATCGAACATTTGGAATTTTAAAGATCTAGGTCAACTCCTGGCTTGTGAAAAACTTACCAAAGAATTGATTACCTCATGTGAAACCTCAAACAAAGCTTGGGGAGTTTTGATTAGCTTTTTTGAGGACAAGATGCCCTCAAAGATTTATGCTCAAGAAGTTGAGTTTCATAACTTAGGTATTCGTCCAAATGAAAATGTGATAAACTATAGATATACACACAAGCGAATGACCTATGAGTCTCCACCCAACCTTCTATTATATGACTAATGGTGACCTTTGGATTTAACTAGAGCCCACATAACGATGTGCAATATCCCGCATTGCTTTAGGAGTAGTTCCAATCATATTCACTTGGATATCCCTATTACAATCTAATTACTTCTTGTTGATCAAATGATAGTGACAAACACTGAATCTTTATCTTGAGATCTCCTTTCTCTATGTATTAATAACAACATACCTTATGGATTTAGTACAGATCTTCCCCTCTAAGCAAGTCTAAGCATCCATTAATGCTTTTCGAATTCCAAATCTAGAGTTCTTTTTTAGAATATTGATACACATTTTGGTTACACCAACCACAAGACATAAGTACCATTACCTATGGTTCATGGCTTACTTACGTACTTCTCAAGATTAACGTATCGCATCTTTCTTATTACTCCTATTTATTCTTAAGGATGGTTCTTTCTCTTAAAATATCTCAACCCTTAGGTAGGTTCTAGCTAGCTTAGATGATTGCTATCAACTCTAACTTTAGCTTATGGCTTACTCTATAACCCTCTTGAAATAACTATAGAAATTAAACAAATTCTTATCTTCATGCTTACAAAGTATTCTCATGATTTTAGTTTTAGTATTACCATATAAGTCCACTCTGATAGTTATAGTTGGATTGGACCGATTCCTTTTATATGCAAGTATCCTACAGCATCATGATGCATCTATGTGAATGGAAATGAGATCAAAACTATCATTCTTTGATGCCATCATCTTTGAGCGAGTCATCCCATCCTTGCAATCCAAGAGAAAATATAAAAAATACCAAGCATCAAACCCCTCTAAGCAATTCTTATCATCATGAGGGACACCAACAACAATAGAAGAAATAGCGATAGTAACAACATTCCTCTACCAACCATGCCTAGCCTCCTATGGATAGACTTAAACACTTGGTTAGAACATCTCCTCCATCTTTTCCTTCTTCAACTTTGCTCAACACTCGCATTACAATCTTCCAATTGCACAAAAATTGAATGAAGCTTTGATAGATTGTACCACATGCATCTTGGTCACCTTGACTCCTACCCATGGGAAGCCTATGCTTATATATTTCGTTTTTAATTATCTTTGCTATTTTGTTAATACTATCATCAATTATTCCAATCGTTCATATTGGCTTGTTATCAACCTTCGATGGAAAACTATAAACTTAGAGTAGACCATGCCCATCAATAAGAATAATAAGATTATTTAGACGGTTAGGCTCTAGAGCATGCCCCCAATCATCTTCAACTTTTGAAAAAACTTACCAAGCTCTAGAAAACTCAAAATTTTCTCAATGATTAGAATAATTAGGGTAAAGAAGAACATGAAAGACTAGAAGCATTCTACAAGTTGTTATAAGATTATCACTAGGAGGTTATCTTGTGTTTGGAACTTTCAAGAAAGTGAGCTCTAGTAAAGATAAATAGCTAGATGATACTAAATCCACGTTTACGATGCGAACTAATTTGTGTAGAATCAATAAGCACAACTAGTTGAAAAATGTGAAGCTCTAAAGGGGCAAGCCAAAGTCGAGGTAGTTACTACCAAGAAAAGAATGTGGGAAATATTTGAGTAGAGCTTTTATATCCAATGGGAGCTTCGAGAATGTATTCATATTCAATGAGAGTTGCAAGAGTTGATTAATGTAGAGCAGAATGCCACGGTCTGCTTCACATGCTTTGGCTAGAAGAATAATATAGGATTTTTCTTGGAACAAATGGTTGTCATAGAGCTTTTGAGTTTGGTTCAAACCCTTATCCGAAAAAATGTATTAAGAATATCTATTTTAGAAATAAGGATAAAAATGAGTCTTCTTTGCTTTAAGGAAATGAAAGGACAAAAGAAAAGTAGAAAGACATAACATTATTGATGCAAGTGATTAAAGCGATTTAAATTTTTTCGATGGCTCTAATTGTTTGAATTTGTCTTGTTGAAAAAAAGTCCTCATTGATGCACAAAGGACTAAGCTTTCAACTACATAATAAGCTTGATATTAAGCATTTGAGGGAAGAAACATATGAAAGTGTCAAAGATAAGAGGAGATAGGAGACACGGCCAATCCAAGCAATTAGGGCCATTGGAGGTTCTTTGTTTGCCTTAATCGCTTGCATTGCTCCAAGCAAGTGTACAATGTTCCCACTTTAAGTTCTTCCTATGATTGAGAAGCAAACATGTGATATTACTTGAGCCTATAAGCATGTCTTACATCTACTCCAAGCACATGTACAATGTCCCCACTATAAGTTCTTCTTATGACTGAGAATCAAAGATGTGATATTACTTTAACTATCAAGGAGCACTAAAAAATTTATTCAAATATTTACAACTTTTGGAATGCAGAGATTTGATCATAAAAACATTGAGCACTACGGTATGATTCTTCATAGAAAAGGAGGTCATCATGTTTATGCTCATAGAGCCTTTAGAGTGCTATTCTCGCCCATTTTCTTACCATGTTTCTACCTCTCATTCCTCACAATCCCACCCTTGTTATTGGAAGCCCTTTGTGATTGCTTGGTGTCTTTCGGTGATTCTGTTACCATTAGTGTCCATGTGAAAGGCCAATGGCGGTCGGACACTTCTTTGTATATGCTCTTTAATAAAACACATAGTGGCTTGGTCATTCACAGACTATAAATTTGATTGCATTTTTAACACCTAAGAAGTTTGTGTTCGTGCTCCATGTGTACTGTGTTTTTCTGTGTATTCTAAAGCCTTTCTGTGGAGTATCGTGTGCGGCCCGAGGAGCTCAGTTTTCTACTCCAAGGATATTATCGTGGTGCTCTCAAGAAGGAGAGTGCACTATGGTGCATCGCCAACAAAATACTTCACTGTTATCAGAACATTTTGATGCAAAATATTTGCTCCTTTTGTGCGAGCGAACCGATCACCCATCCATCCACCCAAGGCTTACGACTAAGGTGGTGACCAAAGCATAGAGCTTGGAATACCTTGTCATCTGAGTCACGAAAGCCACCATTGGCACTGTTGGCTGCACGCCAGGGAGGAGCTCAATGGTCAAGGAAGATAGAAGTTCCCGGAACTTCCCAAGAGGTCACCCATCCCATTATTATTCACCCCGAAGCTCGATTAATCGTGGCAATCACTTGCCACTAAGCTACAGTCTTGTGTTGTCTAAAGAAGGGGAAAGACTAAGGTTAGTTAACATTACCTTGAACATGTTTTGGTCCCTCAAAGCTTCATTCTTTGCTTGCAAAGCTTATGTTTGAAGCATTTTTGGGGTGTCTTTTGGAGCCATTTTGGAATACTTTTGCACAGTTCTCTTCATAGAGGGCCAAGAACATCAAGAAGAGTGTTATTTGTACTTTTTCAAAAATTAATATCAACCTTTGGGTTCTCTTTTCAGCCACACTCATAAAAATATAGGTTTCTTGAAAGGTTTTCAGTTTTGGTGGGAGCAATCACTACAAATTTATGCATGTTTTTTAGCCTAAAACATCAGAGTTGACATACACTTGTAGGTGTTGTTGGCTAGTTTTGGGGCTATGTATTCCGCCTTTTGGTGTCATTTTACTACATATATTGAGCACATACACACCATGTACACTTCTGTGGATATCGCTTATGTATGTTCATGTGGTCATTGATATAGTGGTTATGTTTTTTGCATAAAGCCTTTTACATTTGATAAAGAGAGTCATGGTGAGGTTTTCTTAACTAGGAGACACCCAGACGTTGGGGTCTCTTCAGTGATGCATGTGGAAGACTTACCCAGCCTCACCATAGGAGATATACCTTCGCATGAAGGACACAAATAGTGTTGCTGCTCATCTAAATGAGTTTGATGCTATATTCTCCCAGCTACAGGCTCAAAAAATGGATATGGATATTGAAATGAAAGCAGTATTGTTGTTATGCACCTTGCCATCATCATGGGATATGTTTTGCACAACTATTAACAATAGTGCACCTAGTGGTAAACTTGTTTATGATGACATATGTGGAGCACTCTTGAGTGAAGAGATTCGTAGAAAATCTATGGTTGACACTCAGAGTGGAGATGCATATAATGTGCATGATTCTTACCAAGGAAAGAATCAACAACGTGGCGGGAGCAAGAACAAGGAAAAGAATGGTTAATGGAATAAGAGTAGAAGTAAATCAAAGAAGAGGGATATTGAATGCCATGATTCTCATAAGAAATGACACATGAAGAAAGATTGTTATGCATTAAAGAATGCTAAAGGTAAAGGTCAGAATGTTGATGGGCATGTTAAACAATTACCTGCACCATCTACTTTGGTTGTGAAGACAAAATAAATTAATGTTAATTCTGATGATGTCGATGAGTTGACACTTGATAGTATTGTGCCAACTAAGGATCTTATGGCTGATTCGCTTTCTCACACATGGTTGCTAGATTTTGGTGCTTCTTTCATGTGACACCACACAGAGAATGGTTCTCTAATTATGTAGCAAAGTCTCTTCGTACCGTGAGACTTGGTGACTCTTACTAGTGTGATGTTATAGGGATTGGAGATATGGTTGTGCAGTTCATTGATGGTTCAAAACTTATTATGCATAATGTATGTCGTGTACCTCAGTTATCATGTAGTTTGATGTCAGTTGATCAACTTGATGACCTTGGTTACAAGGTCATCTTCTATGCTCAGTCCTTTCCTATATCAAAAGGCAATATGGTTATTGCAAAAGGAAGCAAAGTTGGATCACTTTATCCTTTATTTGTATCAGAGAAACAACACTTGTTAGCTGTTACTGAATAGCCTATAGCTTGTATTTGGCATGGTTGTTTGGGCCATATATCTCGTAGTGGAATGGAAAATCTTTCTCGTTCTAGCTACTTACCTATGTTATCTTTCTCTGATTTTTCATTTTGTGAGCATTGGCAATATGGAAAGCAAACCAGAAATGTGCATAGAATGCACATTGACTCTTCAATTCAGCCTTTAGATCTCATTCATACAGATGTGTGTGGTCCTATTCCCACTAGGTCCATACGTGCTTCTCTTTACTTTGTTACTTTCATAGATCATGCTACTAGAAAAGTTTGGGAATATCCTATCAAATCGAAGGATGAGGTATTCCCTACTTTTAGAAAATGGCTTATTTCAATTGAGACTAAAAAAGGAACTAATCTTAAGGCTTTACGTTCAGATAATGGGGGTGAGTATACCTCACATGAGTTCAGCCTTTTCATGTTAGTCTAGAGGGATTTGTAGAGAGTTTACAGCTCCTTATACCCCATTACAAAATGATATAGCTGAAAGGATGAATAGAACTATTCAAAAAAGAGTAGTTTCTATGTTGCATCATGCAAGCCTCTCACAAGGATTTCAGGCAGAAGCAGTATTGATCACAGTTCATGTGATTAACCTTTCACCTAGTATTGCCAAAGGTTTGAAAGTGGCACAAGAGTTATGGACAGGGAAGCCACCATATTATGATCATCTTTGAGTTTTTGGGTGTGAAGCATATGTTTATATACCAAAGAATCTTAGACAAAAGTTGGACCATAAGTCAAAGAAATGCATTTTTCTTAGATATGGTCGAGAAGGACAATTTGGATATCGCTTATGGGAGCCTGAAACATAGTTAGTGATCAGAAGTAGTGATGTCATTTTCAATTAGTCTAAGATACATAAACAGCCCATTAAGCAGGTTGAAGTGAGAAGAATGGTGTTTGAGGATACTAGTCCTCCAGTTAACATGCATAAAAATGATGCACATAGGGACGTTCAAGAGAATGTCTGATCAGATCAGTCTGCACATGTTCCTATTCAGCAACCATTGAGATGCTCTGCACGTGTCTCACATCCACATGATAGATATGTTCCAAGTTTAGATTTTGGTTATGCTAACAGATGTTGGTGAGCCTTCTTACTACAAAGAGGCTATGCAGACAGAGGATCATGTCAAGTGGGAGTGTGCCATGAAGAGTGAGTTGGATTCTATTGACAAGAATGGTACTTGAGATTTAGTACCTTTGCCAAAGGGTAGGAAAGCTTTACCATGTAAATGGGTATATAAGCTGAAATTCACATCAGATAGTGCTTCTCCAAAGTATAAAGCATGACTTTTTGCAAAGGGTTTTAAGCAACAACATGGTGTTGATTTCAAGGAAATCTTCTCTCTAGTGGTCAAGATGACTACCCTGTGCATGTTGCTTGGATTCATTGCAATGGAGGAGTTAGAGCTAGTCCAAATGGATGTGAAAACTGCTTTCTTGCATGGGGATCTTACAAATGAGATCTATGTGGAACAACCAGAGGGTTATGTAGTTCCTGGCAGGGGAAGTCTAGTTTGTAAAGAATAGCTTGTATGGACTTAAATAGTCCCTTAGACAATGGTACCAAAAGTTTGATGATTTTATGAAGTCTCAAGGCTATTCTCGAAGCAATGAGGATCATTGTCTCTATACAAAGAGATACTCAGATGGTAGCTTCATATGCTTGATACTTTATGTCCATGATATTTTGATTGTTGGGAAGTCCTCTTATGACTTGTCAATTCTCAAAAACAAGTTGAGTCAGACATTTGATATGAAGGATTTGGGGGATTCCAAATATATTCTTGGCATGCGCATTACTCGTGATAGGAGTAAAAGATGCATATACTTGTCTCAAAGTGAGTACATATCCAAAGTACTTCACGGGTTCAATATGCAGGATGGAAAGGCATTGAGTACACCTTTACCCACATATGTGAAATTGAGCAAGGATGATTGCCCCAAATCAGATGAGGAAAAGGAATTCATGACCAAAATTCCCCTATCTTATCAGTTGTTGGTAGTCTCATGTATGTTATGGTAGCTACAAGACCAAACATTGCATTTGCAGTGGGAGTTGTGAGCAGATATATGTCTAATCTTGGCAAGAAACATTGGGAAGCGATCAAGATGATTTTGAGATATCAAAGTGGCACTAAGGGCAAGTGTCTATGCTTAGGTAGAGGACATTATTGGTTACACATGTTTTGACTATGTTGATTGTGTAGACAATTCTAAGACTACATCATGGTACATTTCTCATTTTGTTGGAGGTCCTATCTCTTGGAGATCTTGTCTTCAAGAATTTACAGTTGTTTCCACCACAGAAGCAGCATATGTTGCAGCAAGTGAGGCATGTAAGGAAGCATTGTGGCTTTCTTGTCTTGCTTGTGATATGGGTTTACCTGAGCATGTACCTTGTATGCTTAGTGATAGTTAGAGTGCCATTGCTTTGGCTAAGAATCCACTCTATCATGCAAAGACCAAGCACATTGAGGTGAGGTATCACTTCATTAGATATTGCTTAGCCACTGAGCACATTATTCTTGAGAAGGTTCACACTCGAGATAATGTTGCAGATGTACAGGCTCTGTGTGGAGCACCGTGTGCGGCCCTAGGAGCGCAGTTTTCTACTCTGAGGATATCGTCGTGGAGCTCTCAGGAAGGAGAGTGCACTATGGTTCATCGCCAACAAATTACTTGAAATTCATGGTCGGTTTTCTCCATTTTGGTGGTTCTTTGGTGGATTTGGTGGTGCATTTTTAAGTTTATAAAGTGTTTATAAAAACTTTTGTGTGGTGTTTTGGTCGTTTATGAAACACCATTTTGTGGTGTTTTGGTTCTTTCAAACCTCCCTATGTGGATCTTGGTAACACTTTTGGATGGTCTTTCATAGCTTCTTTACTACTTTTTGTGGAAAGGATTCATCCTTGACCTTCTCGAAAACCTTTGACTTGTCCTTTCTCTGCTAATCTCTTGGTGTGAAACAATCCTTCATGTCATTGATAGCTTGGTAACTACCCACTTTGAAGTATGAGATCAAATCTTCATTGCATGGATGGAGGAGTTTTACTTTTTTCCCTTTTCTTTCTCTTTTTTTGCCATTCAACAACCTTTTTTATGTTAAAAATTACAAGGCCTCAACTAATAATGAGTTCTGGGATATCGTTGTTTCACCTCAGCAATCTACCCCTATTGGAAGCTCTCATATTTGTAGGTTCTGGATAGCTTGGATAAAGGTTAAGCTATCCTAGTCTCCTAAAGATGATTTCATAAAAAAAATCTTACCTTCTTTTGCGAGAATCACATTCGCATGGCTAGCTTCCCCTATGAAGTAATAACTCTCTGTCCATTGAGGAACGCAAATGTCAGAAGGAGTGATTTAGATCTTGGATAAAAATCATGATTGGTGATAAGGTACTAGCAGAATCTCTACTTGTTTATAGGTCTTAAGTCAACAAAAATCTCTACTGGAAAATAATGAACTCTTGTCATATTAAAAGGTTGGATGTCACTGAGGTTGTTGAAGATATATTGGCTAAATTTAAAGATTCTAAAGGCTCTCTCTCTAGAATCTCCTCAAAACTCAAGAGAAGATGGAAGCTCAATTGGTCAAAAAGTCAATGGAGATACAATTTCAAATGCCTATGGGACTTTCACGCTTGTATAAAACACTCATATCTCGAGTGGCTCATCATCCATAATGGGCTCTGGATTGGGAACAAACACAAGATGGTTAAACCTAATGAAGGAATGTGTACCTAATGCAGGAGGGTGAAGGAATTGTCCCACCTTTTTGTTGAATGCAATCATGCCAAGAGCTTTTGGTAGCTTGTGCAGCATTACCTATACATTAATAATTACCCTATGTTGGGAACATAAGAAATTCTGATTGGATGTTGTAAAAACATGGATCTAGTCTTATGGAATATTTGGAGAGGTCATATATTATGGCACATATGGATTAGTAGAAATGATGTTGTATTTAATGTTGGAAAGAAGAACTTCTTAGCTCTTCTGAAAGAAAATCCTATATAAAACAGATATTGATTGTATTCATTGCTTTTGTCTATGTACACCAAAGAGAGATTCCAAATGGCACTCTCTTTATAAATGACGTATCCCCTTAGTAGTTCATGAGGTGGTTCCTACCTTCCATAGTTTGTACTTTCCTCCATATTTAGTTGAATAATCATTATTGTTGCTCAAAAAAAAAGTTATTGGTTGAAGACTTGAAGTGATCATCTCTAAAGCTTGTGCTCCATTCATAGAGAACGGCAGTTAGAATGAGCCAGAGTAACCCTACTTCCACACTTGTAATATATATATATATATATATATATATATATATATATATATATATATATATATATATATATATATATATATATATATATATATATATATATATATATATATATATATATATGTGTGTGTGTGTGTATGTGTGTGTGTGTGTGTGTGTGGGTGTGTGTGTGATGTGTGTGCATGTGTGTGTAGATAGATAGATAGAGAGAGAGAGAGCAGTTGTCAATCTCTTTTTTTCTTGAGCAAGAATAGAAAAATTTTAATATTTATGCAAGGAAAATTTACATAACAAGGGCACACACTTTACAAAGGATGACTTCTAACATACATATCCAAGAACTGAATCATGTTTAGTCTAGATACAGAGAATAGAGAAAGCATTTTCTCCCTCCATCTATTAACACCATAACTGATTATATTAGGTTTAGAGTTATCTAAAGACGCATCCTTAAAGTATATAGTGGTCAAGTGTATGGCTTGAAGTCACTTCAAAAACCCACAAAGAACAAAGATACTAAAATATGAAGAAAATGAAATTATAATTCAAGGTTAATAAGTGTAAGATAATCCTAGATGTAAGTACACATATTCAAAAGAAAATGAAATTATAAATTTTACACAGATTCTAAAGAAAATGAAATTATAATGCAAGGTTAATAAGTCTAAGATAATCCTAGATGTAAGTACTTCATTATACAACTAAGCGAATAAATTTGTTGATTCAAAGATATGCACTAGAGTTGCATTCTAGTACAAAGAGGTCTCAAGAGATTGAAAAGGTTTCACTTATTTGTTGAGGTACTTGAAGCATTATTTAAGTAAAAGTAAAACATCATTAATAGTTATGAATCTCGGTGGCTTGAGATATTGATGTCTCATACCACATTGGAGTTTGTTATTGTGTAACTTTACCAAAGAATCTTTTTGAGAATGTAGTTTAATCTCTTAAAGACAGATACAAATGGATATTGAAAGTTTTGAATCTCGTTGATGTTTTTTTTTTAATGTAAAGGAAGTTCGGCATTAGCCTACTCTCCCGGACTTGAATTAGAGAGAATCTCGTTGATGTCAACTTAAGTAAGATTAGGAGTCTTAAAAGTTTGAATCCATTACACAATGTTCTAGTTCTTTCTTCTCGCTTTTGAGAACCCTCAACTTGAATCTAAAATAATATTTTTGTCATTTCTAGGTCAAGATGAAATAGTTAATTTATTCAATTTTTAGAAGGCACTCAAATCTTAGATGAATCATTCAGGGCTTTAATCAGTGCTCGTCGCAAATTGCAGCAGATGAAGAAGGATTCTAGAATTCTCTAAAAGAGTTTTATTAAACTCTTGAAGAGAAAAGGATTAAGAATTGTTCCTAGTTTTAACAATTCCAAATAATCAAGTCTTTGAGAAAGTGTCCTAAGATATTTCATTTCAATTGTATTTGTTCTAGTTGAAGTTTCTTGCTTATGAAGTGAATGGAACACTTATTCCTTACATTCTTGGACTCTAAATCCAAATTGGACATAGTAGACATCTAGCTCAAAAAAGATACAATGGATGTTGGTTAGAAGTGAGACTTAGTTGGCTGTTTTTTTTTCAACTTAACTTCATTGCCTTTCAAAACACAATTGAATTCAAAGAGAATTTTCAAAGTTGAATTTTCAAAGTGAGAGGATCCACTAATTTTGATATGTCCATGCAAAAGTGGTGCACAAAAATGAATCAAGATAGAAATTTGGTTGAGATACTTGGAATTCACCTATGTCACATTTGTGTTATTGGTGCCTAGTCCACATGTAGCAAAATAGTGAATTAAGCAAGGATGTTTTAGATCCATACTTGTTATTATTTTCATACTTTGCACTTGATTCATCTTTTCACATGCAAAGACATATTATTTTGAATGATTTGGGTAGGTATCGGACCATACAGGGATGCCTATATTTTAAGATAAAGTCCAAAATAGAATCCCCTTCCAATAAAGAGGTGAATCAAAGACATGAAGACCAAGATCAACAAGACTAATCTTGAGGCATAGAGGAATACTCCATATAATATACCTCCATACATATTTGAGGAAGAAATTTTTTAAGGGGGGAAATATTTTTATAAAGCCATACATTTGAAAGGTTAAGGATATGGATTCTGAAGGTTGGAATGTTAGAAATAACCCATGGATTCTATTTGAACCCTTAGATTTATGTATTTCCAATTGAGGGGTATTTTACCCTTAATATTTATTTTCCTTAAGGGTATGGCCTTTAACCCTTAATGAATAAGCCTTTGGATACAAGTACAAGCCTAAGAGATATCCAAGATTTCCAAGATTTCCAAGATTAGAAGCCTCTCGATTAGCATCCATGTGGAGGGGAGAGTTGGCTAGCTCTCCTCACATTTCACTTTAGCTTCAGAGGTATATACATATGGTCCAAACTAGTTGGGTGGAAATATGCATATCTCTCCCTTTGTTGGCTTAGATGATTTTGTGGGTTTAGACTATTCTCTTAGATTTTTAGATGGCTTAGTATGTAATTTTGGTGGTGATTTGTGATCCACGACAATCTCATAAGAGGAAAACGATATTTTCGCATGCTCTGCTATTTCATCATTAGAGGAGAAGCTTCATTGCATATTTTTCTTTTTCCAAGACGGAAGAAAGGAATCAATATATAAGGTAGCATTACAACTATAAATTGCATAAAAAAATATGGATCCTACAAAGGCTGTTAAACCTCCTCTATAACCCCGAAGCCATTCACTCTACGTATGTATGTAAATGTTATTTTTAAGAATGTTATTATTTCAATATTTGTGTGTGTATGTATGTATGTGTTATTTCAATATTTCTGTTATTTTTAAGAATGTGATTTTCAAGAAAATAATAATAATATTTCGTGATTATATGAGACTGCATTATTTGTGATTATACGAAAGTCTAACAACAATGTGACACGATTCCTCTTGTAAATGAGAAAGCATTCGTGATGGTACGAAAGTCCGAAAAAGAACAGTGTGCAATACAAGGCTCCAAAGTCCATCCCCTTCAATCTTGGAATTAGATACAAAAATCATTGTGCATACAAATGTTGAAGACAAGAATGGAAATTGATGAGTGTGATTGGGATTCATTGTACTTGAAGCATCCTTGAATATTCTACTCATGAGGAGAATTATCCACCAATAAGACCTACATGAATACCACAAAAATTTTTGACATAAAGCTAAGTTGATTTGTTGCCAAGAGATCATGAGGTTCAAGGTCTTTGTGCCCCACATGGGATTGCAGATGGGGGAACTTCTCCGAATGAAGTATGATAAGACACATATGAAATATTGCAAGCTACTTATAGGTCGTCTTCCTCGATGGAGATGTATATGGAGAGGTTGACTAAAAGTTGTGAATGTAGTTTATGTGCTGAAGGGGAGTTTCAGACTCCAAGATCTTCCTCAATAGGGAAAATTTCATTGGTATGTCCATTACAAACCTTTCAAAAGATAATTATAGTGTTGTATATTAAAGCAGCTACACCAAAAATTCTTTATAACATACAAGTATGAAATATTGTTGTGCTAGCTTACAGAGACTCCAAGCACACAAGAAATGATTCAAGAAAGTAGCTGAGATGGATAGATAAATCACCTAGGCCCTCACTTTAAGCATAAATAACTTTTGAAAACCAAAAAATAAAACAATTTTAAAGACAAAATTAAGCCAAAAAACCATTCAGAAAGAGGCAATGTCATCTTTTATAGATGAAAAGAACACATTTTTAAAGGATTCTCAAGTCCCATTAACATTTATTCATATCCATATTTTTCAGAAAAGGAATAGTTTTTCATATATTGTGTGGCCAATAGCTCGTTTGTTTTAAGCACATCAAGTGCAATGTAGCATGTTGTTATAGATTAAGTTCCACATAATTTAATAACTCATGTTGTTATAGATTAAATTCCACATAATTTAATAACGTATGCTGTTATGTCAGCATTGGTGAGTACTTTTGTGGCTTAAAAGCTTTGACGGATGTCTAAAATTCCCATATTTTGCATTAATAAGTAGCAAGCTATCATCATGCATGAGTTTTTAGGTGATTAGTGAGTGTGACTTTTGGATTAGTGGTAATCTTCTTCATCACTTAAGATTACCACTAATCATCACTTAAGATTACCACTAATCCAAAAGCTAATGGATTAGTGGTAATCCATTAGCTTTTGGTTGTACCGGTTCTCTTGTATTCATAAATTAAGTTTCGATTCTCCCAATATAGTGAAGGAATTCCCTTGAAATTAATTTTTAAGGAATGTGCTATTTAATGTTATTAAGTATGCCTACATGTAAAAAAAAAAAGATAGCAATAGTCGAAGTCTTTTTTACACCTTTGAAGCAACTTCAAGTTTCAAATCTACACACATTTCAACATAGCAATGGTATTTGCGCGAGTCAACTCCTTCTAGCTTTTGAAAGGAGTACCAAAGAATTCATTGCCTCATGTGAAATCTCAAACAAAGCTTGAAGAATTTCAGTTAATCTTATTTTTTTAATAATGGAAGTTCGGCCTTAGCCTAATCTCCAAGACTTGTATTAACTAAAAGGAAAAGAAAAGTACAAGTGAAGGGAACTAGTGCCCACAGGACCCCCCAAATCCCACAAAGCAGGGGTAGATTTTACAGATTTTAGATGGCATTACAAAGAAAGTTAATCACCCTCTCATCACCCTCATGCGGGGCCCATTTGGGTTTAAGCTTGTTGTTGATCAAATGGAGCACTTGATGATGCCTGGTGGGGGGGATTTCTTATAGTTAGCGATTCTTTTGCCCCGGAGGAACAATGATTTCTCAATCGACCACTCTTTGGGGGAGTCATCAAATTTATACGCACATCTTTCTTGCCACATCTTCCAAAGGAACCCCCTCTCATGGCATTCCAGAGAGTCACCGAGCAGCGGATCACTTCTCATAGCAGAGCTTGTTTCTAATGTGTTTTTGAAGTCTAATTTTCTTTCCGACAATCTACCAGAGCTTGTTAGAGTAGGGACACGTAAAGAAGATGTGAACAATACCTTCAATGGACCGATAGTAGTGCTTGCACCATGGAGGCACCCCAAAAATTTTGCTAGTCTTTAGGTTGGTCTAGATTCCTCAATGAAGAAATTTCCATAGGAGGACAGACTTTTTTATTTCTATGAGAGGGTGCCAGATAGCCATGAACTTCATATCCCACTACAGCCGCGTCCACAACAGACACCACTTCTTGTTGAGGTCGACCTAATAATCAATGTTTTCTTTGATGTTCGGTATTTTTGTTAGGCAATTACCATTGTGCCATCTGTGTCCAAGCAGACATGGAGGCTCGTGCCCCATAAGAAGACGGACTTTAGAGCGGTCCCAAGCAAGATGTCTGCTTTGTAAAGTATTCCATTCTTCATAGGTAATGCTGATGCTAGGGTCAATATCCTCGAAGTTGATCCACTGGTTGGTGTCTTGTTTCCAGAGATGTTTCCATTTTTTGAAACCTTTGTTCCAAAGCCTCTTGGCGTTTCGAATGTTCCATGATTCCACGTTCCAGATGCCATGGATGGGAAACAAGATAGAGTCATTATGTCTGATATTGGCTGCCCACTTCCAATCTTCATAGATTCTTATGAGGCTTTTGACTTTATTCAAACTCTTCCATAGGGAGCACACAAGATTCGAGCCCAAATCTTTTTGAGGAAGCGGTTCCCTCAAAGATTTATGCTCAAGAATTTGAGTCTCATAACTTAGCTATTCGCCCAAATGACAACGTGATAAACTCTAGATATACACACAAGAGAATGACCTATGACTCTCCACCCAACCTTCTATTACATAGCTTATTGGACTAATGGTGACCTTTGGAGTTAAGCAAAGCCAACATAGCCATGTGCAATATCCCGCATTGCTGTAGGAGTACTTCCAATCATATTCACTTAGATACCCCTATTACAAGTTTGATCATTTCTTGTTGATAAAATAATAGTGACAAAGATTGAATGTTTATCTTGAGATCTCCTTTCTCTATCTACTAATAACAACATACCTTATGGATTTAGTAGGGATCTTCCCCTCTAAGAAAGTCTAAACAGATGGATGGGCAAGGGAAGGGTCATCGATAGTCAAGAGAAAGAAGTGTGGGACAAAACCAAACTGCACTTGGATTTGGTCAAATTCAAAGATTTGAATGACTTTTCTTGATCAAATCTCCAAGCGGGCGAGGACCTGAGGAAAGCTAGACTCGATAGATGCTACATTTCTCAGAGTTTTTCTCATCAATGGGACCACCCTTCCCTCTCGCAATGCACCAACCTCACCATCTCTGATCACTACCCGATCGTTATCACTTTCCAACCTTTCACCAAGATCCGTAAGGCTCCTTGGTTCCACGCCAGCGGCCCTCCTTCTCTCTCCCCTCTGTCCATCAAGAAATTGTTGATGTGTGGAAGGAGGTGTTTGCCTCCGGCTTGTCCCTAGCCAAGTGCTGGAGAAGTGCGGTCGATAAGTCACGAGAGATCATGATTAGATCCAAGAAGATGATCGAGACTATGTGGCGGGCTCGTAGAGAAGCTCTATATCATAGACTCTAGAGGCTCGAGGAGGAAGTGAACAAAGGAAAATCTCAATCCCAGAAAGGTCTTCGAAAAATCAGAGCACTACTGAGATATGAGGAAGAAATACAAAGGAAAAATTTGCAAATTTTCTTCAATGAGTGGTGGGCTGGCAAATCTGACAAACCCACCAAAGAGATGTGTCATATCCTTAAAAGGAAACATAACAGAGAATCAATCCCCTTATTGCTAGACTCAAATGGCAATGTATGCAATACGGAAGAAGATAATTTTGAGATCATTGAAGGGCACTTCACGAGACTCCTGAGGACCTCGAGCCCCCTCTCCCACCATAGAAGGGACTGCATAGCAGCCATATCTAGGGTTTCCCCCCACACTATACCACTCAACCTTCGTTCCTTGCTTGATGCCCCTATCTCAGAAGCAAAAATCATTGAGGTCATTGATGCCCTCCCTTCTGGTAAAAGCCCGAGACCCGATGAGCTCACTAATGAGTTCTTTAAATTCTTCAAGTTGGTGGTTTCCACCCCTCTTCGTCTAGTTTGGCAAGGGGCGCTCAAGTTTGGTGCGCTTCCATCTTGTCTCAACAATGGCATTATCAAGTTAATACACAAAAAAGGGGAAAAGAACAAAATAGAGAATTGGCGTCCTATCACGATGCTCCAAACGGGATACAAGATCATTGCCAAAGTCATTGCCAACAGAATCTTTAGCCATTTGAGAGCGTGGTTAAGTGAAGATCAAAAAGGTTTCATCAAAGGTAGGTCATTTTTGGAAACCATTATAGATATCTGGGAAGGTCTGCAAATGAGTCTAAACAAGATGTGGTCTTCCTCAAGATCGACTTTGATAAAGCCTACGATAGGTTGGAATGGGACTATATTCTATAGTCGCTTCAAGATCTTGGATGTAGTCAAAAATTCACCAAGATGATCGCGACCCTTCTCGGAAATGCATTGACCCAAATTAACATTAATGGCAAACTTTCGAAGGTGATCAAACTTAGAAGATCTATCAGACAAGTGTGCCCATTGGCTCCCTTCTCTTTGCCATTGCAACAAAAGGGCTTAGCAGGCTGGTGGAGCATCAAGTGGAAGCTGGTAATATCAAAGGTCTCCATTTTCCTCATGACCACGGCCAGATCACCATGAGACTTTTTGTCGATGATATGAATGCGTTTGTTCACAATGATAGTACCAGCCTGGAGACGTTCTAGAGGTGTCTGGATACTTTTTGTGAAGCCTCTGGATCCACAATCAGCCACTCTTAGACCGCCTTCAAAGATATTCTTGGGTCACAGCCCGACCTTCTCATCGATCATGGATGTCAAATCATTCCGCAGGGCCAAATTTTTTGGCTTCTTGGGGTTTCCCTGGGGTTTGGTGTCTCTATGGAACAGCGGTGGAACTCGGTGCTGGCCAAACTCAAAAACAAGCTTAACTATTGGAGAGGTATTCAATCTCACTGGTCGTGCTATGGTTATCAACACATTCCTCTTATCTTCTACCATTTATTTCCTTTCTTTTTGGAGACTGAAAGATCTGTCCAAACTCGATAGTATTTGTAGAAACTTCCTTTGGATGGGTGACCACAATAGGAGGGGTGTCCTAAAATCAAGTGGTCCATCTGCACCAGCCATAGAGATAGTGGGGGCCTTGGTATCCTGGACATTGGGTGCATGGCTAACAAACTGGCAGCCAAATGGATGATTAAGGCTTGGTGCAACGGGGAGGCCTCGTGGGCCAAGTTGATCTTCAAAAACAAGAATGAGTTGGCTCTCATGGGTTTCCCAAATTGGAAGAATCTTGACATCTTGACCTTGTTGTTTTCCCCGATCCCTGTCTTCCCGAAAGGCTCATATCTTGTGTGATCCCTATGGAAGAGTTGGAATAAAGTCAAAAGCTACACAAGAATAAGTGAAGACTGGAAGTGGGCAGCCGGTATCAGACAACATGACTCTATCTGGTTTCCAATCCATGGCATCCGGAGTGTAGAATCTTAGAACATTCAAAATGCCAAGAAGTAATGGAACAAAGTCTTCAAAAAATGGAAGCATCTTTGGAAACAAGACACCAACCGATGGATCAACTTTGAGGATATTGACCCTAGCGTCAACATTTCTTATGAAGAATGGAACACTTTGCAAAGAAGATGTCTCATCTAGGACCGCCACAAAGTTCGCCTTCTCATGGGACACGACACGTCGAGCTCACTTGGTCTCAAATTGAACAACGGGAATAGCCTATCAAAAATCTCAAACATCAAAGAAATGATTGACTATCATGTTAACCTCAACAAGAAGTGGTGCCTGTCATGGTCGTGGCTTCGGTGGGACATGAGGTTCATGGCTATCTGGCAACCTCTCATAGAAATCAAAAAGTATGTCCTCTTATGGCAAATTCTTCATCATGGAATCTAGAATAACCTTAAGGCTAGCAAATTTTGTGGGATTCCTCCTTGGTGCAAACGCTGCTACCGGTCTATCGAAGATGTTCCACACATCTTCTTTACCTGCCCCAACTCCAACAGACTCTAACAGACGGTTGGAAAGAAACTTAGACTTCAGAAACACCTCAGCTGGAAGCAAGCCCTGCTGGAAGAAGCGATCGGCTGCTCCGTGACTCTCTAGAACGCCATTAGAGGGGAGGTCCTATGGAAAATCTGGAGGGAAAGATGTGCTTTTAACTTCAGTGACTCCCCCAAAGAGTGGTCAATTGAGAAATCGTTGTTCCTCCTTGGCAAAAGGATCGTTAACTATAAGAAAACCCCCCCCTTCAGGCATCATCAAGTACTCCTTTTGATCAATAACAAGCTTAAGCCCAAGTGGGCCCCACATGAGGGTGATGAGAGTGTGATTAACCTTCTTTGTAATGTCATCTAAGCTCTGTAAAACCTTCCCTTGCTTTGTGGGATTTGGGGGGTCTCGTGGGCACTAGTCCCCTTCTCTTGTACTTTTCTTTATTTAATTCAAGTCAGGGAGAGTAGGCAAATGCCGAACTTCCTTTATATTTAAAAAAAAAAGTATAAGCATCCGCTAATGCTTTTCAAATTTCAAATCTAGAGTTTCTTTTTTAATATTGATACACCTTTTGGTTATACGAATTACAAGACATAAGTACCACTACCTATGGTTCATGGCTTACTTACAAACTTCTCAACATTCACATCTTTCTTATTACTCCTATTTATCCTTAAGGATTGTTCTTTCTCTTAAAATATCTCCAACCTTAGGTGGGTTCCAGCTAGCTTAGATGATTTATATCAACTCTAAGTTTAGCTTATGGTTTTGTTGAAGGCAGGGAAATCTAGAAGATGAATGATTAATTTGAAATCTGAAGAATGGGTAAACGTAGATATTATCTAGTTAGATATATCTTTTTGGTGTATTGGATTTTAATAAAATAAAAAGAAAAAGACGGTTATGTGGAGATAAAAAGGGACATGTCGTGAGAAGGAAGGGGAGGCGTTACAAAAGGAAGGCGCGTGACAACCGTAGAACAAGAAAACGTTACAAAAGGAAGGCGCGCGACAACCGTAGGAAAAGAAGTTCTACTGACAGTGATGTCTAGAGGGCCGGAGAACGAGTTCTGCAGGAATCATAATGTGCGTTGTGTTTGATGGAATCTTGTGGTGCAATCAAGTATGATTTATGAAGTTCTAAGACTTACAAAATCTGTAATTGCGGCATATCATCAATCTAAGAAAGAAACAGAAGAATGTCTGCGAGACAAGAGTTCTTGTTTGTACTCTTCTATTTTCCGCTAAGTCAAATAGAGTGATTCAAAATATTTGAACAGTAGCGCATTGAAAACTTGTGTGCCTGTGAGTGTGTAAGAGTCTGTTAATCTTCAAAATGTGTAAAACCTGGAAAGAGACTGTGCATTTTTGAAACCGGAAAATTATCGGAAAATTACTGGAAAGCTACCGGAATGGAGAAAACTACGGTGAAATTTCAAGTATGATTCAGGTGGAATCTCTGCGAATGATGATCAGTGCAAATGGAGAAGTGAGTGATACTGATTTTTTGCTCTTAACTTAGATGTTGTGTTGAACCTCTGGAACCCTCAACACAATTGGCGATCCTACTGTACGGCTGACGCAGCCTCAAGAAATGCATGAGGGGCAGGCACAATAGTTTTGGTAAAGTATATTTTACGAGGGCACAGGCAAGAGCAGCGAACGTGGAGGCATCTTCAGACTTTTACAAGTGGTACAAGGCCAAGGAGCAAGAAGCTCTGGGAACTAAAGAGGAACAAGGGGAAACAGGTGCAGCAGAGGCAAGGTTAGTGGGTGGCATACTTGGAGCGTTATTACTCACAGAAGCAACTGTAGGGGTAAGAAGACAACTCCTGTTTGACCCACTCGCAGGGGTGACTGGTCAAAGAACTAGGCGCACACCTCAACCACAGCCAATGGCTCAACCACCTCCTAATCCTAAGGTCAAAGCATCTCATTTCAGTGGAACCTCTAAGGAGGATGCTGATTGCCATGTGGCTCAATTCAAAATAAAATGGACAGCGAATGGATATCCAGCCATGTATGGTGATGATATTAAGCTTCAACAGTTTGCAGCCACGTTGGAAGGATGAGCTATGAGCTGGTTCAGTCAATATGGCATTGCCCATTTTGCTACGTATGATGATTTAAAAATAGCATTCTTGCAACGATTCAGAAAAGAAAAGATGCCTTCTGATGTATTAAGGAAGTTGAGGGCCATTAGACAAAAGACCATGCTGGTGGAAGACTACGCTCAGAAGTTCCGGACCCTAATGGAGAGATTGCAAGGTAATGAACGACCTACTGATGAGATGTTGGCAGGATTTTTTTTTAAAGGATTATGGAGCACAATAAGACATGCGTGGCCAGTGTGGACATTGCAAATGGCTTTGATGTATTAGTATTAGTAGCGGCGCGTGTGGAAAGAAGGTTTGGACGAGCCAAAAAGAAGTAGTTTGAGAGGAGGAATGGATTAATAAGTTAAAGAGACATGGGTATTCTATACTAGCTCCAAAGGAAAAACGATTTTGTGATATCTGTGACAAAGAAGGACATACCACAACTCAATGTTGGTATAACCCTAAGCATAGAGGGCAAGGTTCTCGGCAAGACAATCGAAATCTCAATGACGTAGTGGCCAATCAGGCTATTCCTATCCAAGGGCGAGGTAATTTTCAGAGACAGCAGCAGGTAAGACCTCCATGGAGAGATCAAGGGAATCAGCAAGGGAACAACCAACAAGGCAATCACCAAGGTCGACCACCAAGGGTAATGCCTTGTGGATATTGTTCGGCTCCTGATCATTGGATAGGGCCGAATTGCCCTTTGTGGGTAAAGCATCGTGAAGAAAGAGGTATACCCATCATTCGGTATAATCAGCATAATCAACAGGGACAACATCAACAACAGGGACAGCAGGCGGCTCAAGCAAATGCCATGCTGATAGAATGGCCAGAGCAAGCGGATAGAGCCCATGATGCACCCGGTACATCTAATCGAATGCACGTTAAGAATAATAACCAATGGTAGTGTGATTGTAAATAATGTGGGAAAGGTAAAGAGGTTGAAGTGTTGGCGATTACAAGATCAAGGAATAAAGGCCCTATTGATTGGCAGGAACAAAGGCAAATCCGAGACAAGGTTTTGAAGCAGGTTCGAGAGGAGTCTCCTAATGAGGCGAGTTGTGGAGGTCAGACTGAGCAACAACAGGGTGTGAAATTGATACCTCCCGTTCTAGAGCGGGATAAGGTGCCGAGTCAGCAAGGCTTGGCAAATGATTGGTTTGATGAAATCATTAGCTCACCGTTATAGTTGTCTTTGGATCAACTATTATCTTTGGTACTTGTGTTTTGGGAGAAATTGTTGAAAAAGCTACTTGGATATCACGCAGAGCCTGAAGTTAGGTCGATCCCTTCAATTTCGGCCAACAGTATTGATCCAACAGATGTGGATTTTGTAGTACCAGTAATTCAGATGCAGTATAACCAGCGGTGATTTGCCGAAGTGTTGCTTGATGGAGGATCAGGAGTAAACATATTACCTGAGCATATTTTTATTGAAATGGGTAGAGGGGTATTGGCTCCAGCACCTTTTCAGGTAAAGATGGAGAGGTTAATTTAGGAACCGAAGCTGAACCCAAGATGGTGCGGATTGGTAAAACATTGGAAGGAAAGTTTAAGGAGGATCTTATTTGCTTGCTTAAAGAGTATGTAGATGTGTTTGCTTGGGATTATACTCAGGTGAAAGGCATAAATCCGCAGTTGCATCAACACAGGATTAATTTAAAGACGGATGTAGTACCCGTGGCAAAGCAAAGATATAGAATGAATCCTAATTTTGCTAAACAAGTGAATGAAGAGATTGATAAATTGTTGGCAGTCGGATTTATCAAACCGGTGAATCAGGTGACTTGGCTATCTCCTATCATAATGGTCCCCAAAAAGAATGGGAAGCTCAAAATTTGTCTTGATTATTGAAAGTTAAATGCCGCAACGGTTACAGACCCGTTTCCTATGTCGTTTTATGATGCAGTGTTGGATGCAGTCGCAGGCCATGAAATATATAGTTTTTTGGATGGATTTTCCGGCTATAATCAGATGAGTGTGGCTGAGGAGGATCAGCATAAAACAGCATTTATTACAGAATTTGGCGCTTAGGTGTTTACCCTCATGAGTTTTGGCTTGAAGAATGGACTGCCATCGTTTAATTATGTGGTGCATAAAGTGTTTGAACCTTATCTACAAGACTTTATGCAAGTATTTGTTGACGATTTTTCGGTCTTTGGTGAAATGATTAAGCACTTACTACACGTGAAAGCATGTTTTGAAAGATGTCGGCAGTTTAGGATGGTATTGAATCCATTTAAAAGTGTGATTGCGGTCAGAAGTGGTATTTTATTGGGCCATGTTATATCACAAGCAGTGATGGCTATTGATATTAAGGAAATTGAAGCTATAAGTACAACTAAAGCACCAACCAACGTTAAAGAAGTAATGCGGTTTGTGGGTCAAATTAAGTGGCATTCACGATACTTAAGATATTTAGCAAACATTTCCTTACCACTGACGCATTTGACCAAGAAGGATGTTCCGTTTATGTGGGCTGATGCTCAAGAGAAAGCGTTTCAGTTGTTAAAAAAGATGGTGTGAGTAGCACCCATTTTGCAACCACCTGATTGGTCAGTGCCCTTTCACATATTTGTTGATGCATCGGATTTGGCCGTAGGAGCAGTTTTGATGCAGCAGAAAGACAAAGGATGGTATAGACCTGACTATTATGCCAGTAGAGTATTGGTTGCGGCTGAAAGAAATTATCCGGTGATGGAAAGGGAAGCTTTGGTGATGGTATATGCCTTTAACAAGTTTCGACATTATTTTTTGGGCAATAAAGTAGTTTTTCATGTGGATCATCAGGCTTTAGTTTATTTAATCAAGAAGCCCTTATTAACAGGCCGATTAGCCAGGTGGATGCTTTTGTTACAGGAATTTGATTTTGTGATTGTGCATACTCCAGGGAAAGAGCATGCGATGGCAGATTATTTTAGTCGATTGGAATTAGGAGAAACACCCACCGGTGCACTTGATGTATTTCCGGATGCTGATTTGTTTATGGTGCAAGTGGTAGAGGCAGATTCGTGGTATGATCATTTATTAATTTTCTTGATGCAGGGTGCATTACCACAGTATTTTACACCTGATCAGAGGAGGAAGTTTGCTCTTAAAAGTAGGCCGTATTTGGTTATAGCAGGGGCATTATACAAGAAGGGGGTGGATCAAGTTATAAAGAGGTGTGTACCAGATTTTGAACAATCAGCTGTCTTACAGGAAGCACATTCAGGTTCAGCAGAAGGTCATTTGTCAGGCGATATTATAGGCAAGAAGGTATTACAAGCTGGGTTGTGGTGGACGACGGTGTTAAAAGATGCACATGAGTACGCTAAAGGATGTGTGATTTGCCAAAGGTTAGGCCAACCTAATTATTTTGATCGGATGACAGATCATCCGGTATTACCACTCGATCCTTTCCAAAAATGGGGCATGGATTTTGTGGGACCTATTAAACCTACCACTCAGTGGGGTAATAGATATATATTGGTGGCAACAGATTATTGTACGAAATGGGTGGAAGCAGTGGCATTGAAGGATAATAAGGCAGCAAGTGTGGCCAAATTTCTTTATCGTAATATTATGACTAGGTTTGGGTGTCTGATTGAGTTAGTGAGTGACAGAGGTACTCATTTCCTGAATGAGGTGATTTCAGAGTTAACAAGGATTCATTTAATCTTGCATAAAAAGACTACAACCTATCATCCTCAAGCGAATGGGCAGGCAGAAAGTACAAATAAAACTTTAATGCGTATTCTTAAAAAATTAGTGCATGAAAATCAAAAAAAATTGGGATTTGTTTCTTGATTCAGCCTTGTGGTCATTCAGGACAGCATTTAAAGTGATAACAGGTATGACACCTTTCCGATTGGTATATGGATTGGAGGCAGTAGTACCTATGGAGTTTGTAGTTCCAAGTTTGCGGATTACGGCAGAGAAGATGTCGTCTGAGTTATCGGTTAAACACAGGAGTAAATATCTTTTACAGATTGAGGAAGATCGTTTGATAAGTGCATATATTACGGAGGTGATTCAAAGGTGGAGACAAGCCTGGGTAAATAAGAATGTGAAGTTTAAGTTATTCAAAGAAGGCAATTGGGTGATGGTGTATAATTCTAAGCTAGGACCCCATCCAGGAAAGCTTACATTGAGATACAAGGGCCCATATCAGATTGTGCAAGATTTGGGTCAAGGCACTTTTCGAGTGGCAAATGTGTTTGGCACATGGATGGACAAGCCAATAAATGGATTTAGGCTAAAATTATTTCAAGGGAAGCCGCCACATTTGGACTGGTTATCTGCTAATGTGGTGCAAGTCGTTCATAATCCAGAACAACACTTCAACAATGTTTGTGATCATCGCAGTAAAAGAGTTTATTTCTCTACATTTTTATCTGTGGTACAGTGTTTTTTGACCTCGTGTTGGTTCAAAACTACATTAAGTAAATTTTTACGATTACAATGGAGACTGGTTTACAGTTGCAGTTCAACAGTGTGCTAGGGGTTAGCCCAGGGCCAATGATGGATAAGGAAGCGTTGCTGAATCAGGGTGTACAAACTAAAGAATATTCCGGGTCTGCAAGTAATGAGGTGTTGGGAATAAGTATACTTAGTATGTCGAGTCAGCAGATCTATAAGGAGCAGAGGCATCGAGGGAAATATGAAAAGAAAGCTAGTATTCAACCAATTATTATAGTGAAAAATACAATTTGTCAGAATCATATGATTGGAAGTTTTTGCATTACAAAATGTAGTATTGAGGAATTTAAATATCAATTTCTTATTCTTGAAGTGCTCATGAGTGTTCAGTTCCATGATTCTTCTGGCACGCGTAGAAGATTTGTTAAGTGGGTTATTCATATGTGGGGCAACCGATTGTTGATGATTTTTATGATAATCCATACTACAATATTATTGAGTCATATGAAGGGGTACGTGCGTAAGTACGTCTATCATTGCAGTCAGTGGCAGTTCAAGTATTCGCACTTATGGAACGAATATTTTCAGTTCTACTTAATCGCTTTCAGGATAATACTTTTTCCTGCGTTTTTTGTGTTGGTGCCTGAATCAGGAGTCATGAGAGGGTGTATGAGAAAGAGAGGAGTTGTAGTGCAAAAGGAAGAAACCACAACGGAGGAGAGTGATAGTTCGTTACAAGAGGATGAAGATGAAATATCAACGCCATCTGCAACGACTAAGGTTGTGCAAACGTCTATGGAGCCATTCACAGACTTTAAAGTGGAAGTTGATACACAGTCTGCTCTGAATGAGAATTGGCTCAGAAGGATTGGGTTATTTCAGTTCGCTACGTTGCCATGGGAGCGTTGGAGATGCAATTATTATGCAAAGAGCCAGTTGGACATCATTCGGAAAATGAAGGGTCAATTAGCACTTCAGGTAAAATTTTCACCGGAATTAGTTGCAGAAATATTTCAATTGCCTATGTACAATGATGTAGTCATTTCAAAATGTTCTGAGGAGGCTTTGAAGAAAGACTTTGGACCCAGAGAAGGAGGACGGAAGTACTACATGATGAAGAACGCAAGTTATGTTCGAAGGGAGCAGCTAAAATGGTATTTGGAAAGGTTGTGTTTTATCATTAAATATGATTCTATGTCCAAGGAGAATTTTGCACCTCTAGCTTATGCAAAGGCAGGTGGAAAAGTAAGTTGGGCTCATTGGGTGTATGATCACCTACATAGTGAGATCTTTGTTGGTGATAGGCATAAAACGTAATCAAAGAGTAGGCTATCAGCATATTTAGCCGCATTATTCGAGTTCGTGCAACTAGTTGAAGGTCAAAAGATAGTGTGGCCAAAGGAGAAAAATTTTCGTGGTCCTCAAATAATGAGTCGAGAGCAGGAACAGCTAGCAGCAAAAGAGGTAATGGATAGACCTTCAGAGACGTGTGAAGATCTTCTCTGCGTAGGTTATATTGCACAAGAGCTGAAAACGGTTAGTCAGACGGTTCAACTTGATGTACGAGAAGCAGGGATACAGGAGGATATTTTGTTGCAGGTGCCAGATGGTGTTGAGCAGCCGAAAGCATTTGAAATAGTTTTTAAGTTGTCTAGAAAGAGAAGAAGGGAGGAACAACTACAAGCAGTAGGTGAGAAAATGTCAAAGGATGTTAACATTTCAGATTATGATGTATCAGGAATGAAGAAGAGGTTGTAGGAAATTTCTGATTTCTTAGTTTTGCAAGAGGAAAGATTGTATTGGCATGACCAAACAAAATTACTTGTTAATGTGGATGATTATCAGTCTTGGCAGGAGAAAACTAAAACACTTCAGGAAGTGTTGGATGAGAAGGAACGAATGTTGGAGGAATTGCAAAAGGACAAGATGCAATATGTGATAGAGTTGTCTAGTATAAAGCAGTCTATGCAGGAATTTGAAGAATTGCAGAAGTCTGTGAAAGCAAAAATTCAAAAAGATATGATGGATTTTTCAGTATTAAATGCTACTTTGCAGAAGGAACAAGTGATTCTTCATTCGAGAATACAAGTTTTGCAAGAGTTGGAAAAGCAGATGTTAGCAGATGAAGATGTGGAATTAGATGCTACATTAATGACAAGGTCGGATATAGGAATATTGAAGCAGCAACTCCATAAGTATGTTCAGGACATTTGGAATGTTTTCCAAAGTCGTTGGCTCAGTATGTTTAAGCTTCAGTATGAACAAGTCCAGACGTGCTTTGTGTCCAAGTATGAGAAAGATTTAGTATGTGTAATTACAAAGCAAGAGAAGCAAATTGAAGAACAGATATACATAATTAAGGAATTGCAGGAACAGTTGTTGCAAAGGAAGTTAGAAGAAAAGGTGGACATATTAATTGAGAAGAAGCAGTTTATTATTGATGCAGACTTTTAGGAAAAGCAAGATGGTGCAGAAGAGGATGTCAATAGTTTGCAGAATCGGAAAAGTGAAGTAGAACAAGTGCATACTTTCAAACAGTCGCAGAAAATAATTTTATATGATCAAGGGATTGTCAAATTCGAGTCTAATTTTTAACAAAATTACCCACCGACCTGTGCCAGGTGTTGAAGGCAGGAAAATCTAGAAGATGAATGATTAATTTGAAATTTGAAAAATGGGTAAACATAGATATTATCTAGTTAGATATATCTTTTTGGGTGTATTGGATTTTAATAAAATAAAAAGAAAAAGACGGTTATGTGGAGATAAAAAGGGACATGTGGTCAGAAGGAAGGGGAGACGTTACAAAAGGAAGGCACGTTACAACCGTAGAACAAGAAGACGTTACAAAAGGAAGGCGCGTGACAACCGTAGGAAGAGAAGTTCTGCTTACAGGGATGTCTGGAGGATCGGAGAACGAGTTCTGCAAGAATCATAATGTGCACCGTGTTTGATGGAATCTTGTGGTGCAATCAAGTATGATTTATGAAGTTCTAAGAATTACAAAATTTGTAATTGCGGCGTATCGTCAATCTAAGAAAGAAACAGAAAAATGTCTGCGAGACAAGAGTTCTTGTTTGTACTCTTCTATTTTCTGCTAAGTCAAATAGAGTGATTCAAAATATTTGAACAGTAGCGCATTGAAAACTTGTGTGCTTGTGAGTGTGTAAGAGTCTGTTAATCTTTGAAATGTGTAAAATCTGGAAAGAGACTGTGCATTTCTGAAACTGGAAAATTACCGGAAAGCTACCGGAATGGAGAAAACTACGGTGAAATTTCAAGTATGATTAAGGTGGAATCTCTGCGAATGATGATCAGTGCAAATGGAGAAGTGAGTGATACTGATTTTTTGCTCTTAACTTAGATGTTGTGTTGAACCTTTGGAACCCTCAACAGGTTTACTCTAGAACCCTCTTGAAAAAGTAAACATAATTAAACAAATTCTTATCTTCATGATTACTAACTATTATCATGATTTCAGTTTTATTATTATCATATAATTCCAATGTGATAGTTGTAGTTAGATTGGACTTATTCCTTTTTACATGCAAGTATCCTACACCATCATGGTGCATTTATGTGAATGGAAATGAGATGACCGCATCATCTTTGAGTGGGTAATCCCATCCCTTCAATCCAAGAGCAAAGTATGAAAAATACCAAGCATCAAACCCTTTTGAACAATTTTTTTCATCATGAGGAATACCAACAAAAACAAAAGAAATAGAGATGGTAGCTACATTCCTCTACCAACCATGCCTAGCATCTCGATAGACTTAAACCTAAATGTTTTTCTCTCTTTGGCTATGCCCATCCTCTCCATCTTTTCCTTCTTCAACTTTTCTCAACACTCACATTACAATCTTCCAACTGCAGAAAACTTGAATGAAGTTCTGATAGATGGTACCACACGCATCTAGTTCAGCTTGCCTCCTACCCATGGGAAGCCTATGCTTATATATGTCGTTTTTAATGATCTTTGCTATTTTGTTGATACTACCATCAATCATTCCAATCGTTCATATGCGCTTGTTATCAACCTTCGATGCAAAAATATATACTTGGAGTAGACCATGGCACATCAATAAGCATATTAAGCTTATTTATATGATTAGGATCTAGAGCATGCCCCCAATCATCTCTAGATAATGCAAAATTTTCTCGATGCGTAGAATAGTTATAGTAAAGAAGATCATGAAAAACTAGAGGCAAAAGGTAAGGAAAATTGGGAGAAAGCTATGCAAGAAGAATGTGATGCATTAATGGAGAATCAGACATGGGATTTGGTTCCTAAACCAAATAGTCAGAAGATCATTGGATGCAAATGGGTCTATAAGACTAAGAGGTTTGCAGATGGAAGTGTGTCTAGGTATAAAGCTAGACTTTTTGTGAAAGGGTTTGCTCAAACATATGGTATTGATTATGATGAGACCTATAGTCCTATGGCAAAGATCACAACCATCAGGACACTCATAGCTATTGCTGCATGTAAAGGTTGGAAATTATGTCAACTAGATGTGAAGAATGCTTTTTGAAATGGTTACATTTCAGATGATGTTTTCATGGAGCAACCTCAAGGATTCAGAGATGGAAGGTATCCAGATCATGTATGTAAGCTCAAGAGAGCTTTGTATGGTTTGAAGCAGGCCCCAAGGCCATGTAATTATAGAATTGTGAAGTTCTTGAAAGAACTTGGATTTCAAGTATCTAAGGCAGATAGTAGCTTGCTTGTTAAAGCAAGTGATGATGGGTTCATTTACATGTACATATATGTTGATGATATAATTCTTACAGTTACATATGAGAAAGGCATTCAAAGCCTAAAGAAGCAAATGGAGAAATAGTTCAAAATCAGTGACTTGGGAGACTTGTCATATTTCTTGGGCATGGAGATTTCATACACTCAACATGGAGTGTATGTGACTCAAGAAAGGTATTTGAGAAACTTGTTAATCAAGTTTAAAATGAATGATTGCAGGGTAGAACCTACTCCAATGGAGGTGAATCACAAATTGAGCAGATATGGTGGAGAAGAATTCAAGGATATGAAGCTATATCAGAGTTTGGTTGGTAGTCTTATCTATGCTACATTAACTAGGCCTGACTTATCATATGTAGTTGGAGTTTTGGCTCAATTCATGCATTGTCCTAGGAAAGAACATTGGATTGCAGGTCAAAGAGTGTTGAGGTACATTAAGGGTACACTCAAAGAGGGTTTGTATTATGGTTTTACATCAGATACAAACATCAAAATATATAGTGATGCAGATTGGGCAGGTAATCCTGATGATAGAAGATCAACATATGGATACCTGTGTTATGTGGGAGATAAGTTAATCTCTTGGTGTTCAAAGAAGCAACACACAGTTGCTTTATCATCTACAGAAGCTGAGTACAAAGGTATGGTTGAAGCTACAAAGGAAGTGATATGGCTTAAGACTCTCATGAAGAGTTTTGACACCATACAGAGTACACCTATCATTTATGGAGATAACATGAGTTCATTGTATTTAGCTACTAATCTTGTGTTTCATGCAAGGACTAAACACATTGAGATTCAGTATCACTTTCTGAGAGAGAAGGTGATGGATAAAGAGATTGAAGTCATACATACTTCAACAAAAGATCAGATAGCTGATATGCTTACCAAAAGCTTGGATGGATCAAAGCTACGGAGATTCAAAGACATGGCAGGCATAAAGAAGATAGAGAAAAACCTCAATTGATGATTGAGGGGGAGCTTTTGGTGCAAGACAATCAACAATTGATGTTTTGATGAAGAGTTGAAGTCAAGGTTTGAAGGAAAGATTCAAGTTGTGAAGCATGGAAGAAGAATACATTCAGAAGAGGAAGATGTGTACACATATGTACAGATAGTTCACTTATATCTTTGAGAAGTCATAAGGTTGTAAATTTTTTGTATATATATACTATGAAAATGTCGGGGCAAGTATGAGAGAGTCTTAAATCACTTCTAAGATGTCTAATGACACATACAACTTTCGATTACTCTATTCTTTACTCTTGTATTTAGAGCACCTCTATACCAAGAATAACTTAGATCTTCACCAATTTTAGAAGATCAATACTCAATTGTCAAATTTTTTGAACAAATTGTGAAGAAGGAGAATACACAGAAAGTCTGCTGCACATAAATCACTCATTGCCTTATCAATTGTGTAAAGTGTTTGATAAAATTTTGTATGAGGTGTTGTCTAAAGATTGTGCACCTTCTCCAAGTTGAATCACTCCAAAAGATTCAGTAGAACTTGATAAATGATCTCAACAACTCACCTATGTCTAAAACTGTTCTTCTAAGAAGTCGATTTAGACACCTATGACTTTAAACCTTTGGTTCTCTCAATCTAGAACCATTTCTACAAATACTTTTAGCCACAAGTAGCTTACCTTCCAACTTAAAGATTAAGTACTTGGTTGCTCAAAACTTTAAAGTGTGGAAAGAGAATTTATCAAAACATTCGTATCAAATTTTGCGCCTCCTATAACTTCACTTCTTCTCATTCACATATGCAAATGTTCCTACACTTAATTCTCTCAGCCTGATCTCAATTGGAAGCTAAAAATTTGTACAGAGGTCGATTACCTATAGACTTAGACTTGTACAAAAGCATTTCACAAAAGATCTAACACAGAAGGAGAAAACTCAGAAATATCAGGCGCAACATTTTCTTCATTTTTGAGAAAAATTACAACTGAGTGATGAGAGAGTCTTAACTCACTTCTAAGATGTCTAATGACACATACAGCTTCTGATTGCTCTATTCTCATGCTCTCTCATACTTGCCCCGACATTTTTATAGTATATATATACAAAAAATTTACAACCTTATGACTTCTCAAAGATATAAGTGAACTATCTGTACATATGTGTACACATCTTCCTCTTCTGAATGTATTCTTCCTCCATGCTTCACAACTTGAATCTTTCCTTCAAACCTTGACTTCAACTCTTCATCAAAACATCAATTGTTGATTGTCCTAAACCAACACTTCTAATATATAAGTCTACAAAAAAATCGTTTCTTTAACCATATTCAATAATTTCTAAATTTTGGGTTATCAAATAAGGTTATTTAAAAAAATATATATTGTTTATGGAACACTTAGGTATAGGTATTTATGGAGCTTGAGGTTTTTTCAAAATTTTATTTCATTAGTATGCATGATTTTTTTACTTGTTAGAAAAAAGGACACAAAACTGTCCTATTTTGGTACAACACTAGTGTTAGGAACATGCTCAAATGCATCACTTTCAAATATCCAAAGGTAGCCTACATTTGGTTTTCTTCCTTGATATACATCTAGTTGTGTTGAATTACAAAGTGCACTAGTGAAGCGGTCATTGAATATGTGTATTGCAATGTGTAAAACCTCTACTCAAAATTTGTAAGGCATAGTTTTTTTGTGGAGCATAATTCTTGCCATCTACATGAGGCTTCAAATCTTTCTTTCAGAAAATATGTTTTGAGATGAAGTATGACTTACTTGAAGTTTTAACCTTTGCTTACGGAAATTCTTAAATTCGTGTTTTATATATATATAAATTATAATTTAATAGAATTCAATGAGGTACATGATTCATTCTCTACTAGCTATTTCCATTCTTTGAAATTTGAGAAAGTGATTTTGACTTGAGAAAATACACCATATATATTTTGAAATGAAGATAGACTTCAATGTAGCCATCTACTTACGAAAATGAAAACTAAAGTCATGCATCTAAAAATGGTGTATGCATACGCCCACATAGAGCGATCTTGACTAAGGGAAAAACTACTTAGAAAAAAAAAACGAGTAATAGCTCTTAATTATTAGTTATAGCCTTCACTAAAAAAAGTTCATGTAAAGGTTAGGCACAACAAGCACATTTCTTAGAGACTTCTTTTTAAAGGAAGTTTGATGTGCAACCCTAAAACACTTGAAATAGTTGAAAGTACAAATAAAGGTGGGCTTAGTACCCACGGGATCCCCTGTCAGGATTATAGAGCCCAAAGGCTCAGTAGGGAAGAGCTCGGGAAGGATTTCCATAAGGCCATATGAGAAAATTGGTTTGATGAACCCGAAGGCTAGATGCATCATCGATTGGCAAGAAGGCCACATACATTAGAGGATGCTCGAAGGACAAAGTCAATAGTATCCAAAAGCATTCATCCTAGCCCAAAGGTTGGGGAGTGTCCACTGTGCCTCAGGCGGATCAAACCCCTACCCCCCACCCAAAAGGCAAATGGCCTAGGCAGGCCACTTAACATCACATGTCCCCTTTAGTCTAACTCTTATTTTGTGGGATATGGGGGTCCCATTGGTACTATGACCATTCACTTGTATAGTTTTTCTTTCAATTAATTCAAGCAAAGGAGATTAGCCTTCCGCCAAACTTCCTCTTAAACAAACATTCATCTATGTTGTAATAAAATATGTCTTTTGAAAATGCTTTTTCCAAACCAAAGTTGTTGTGTAGCTATTTGACTTTTTGAAATGTTTATGACAAAATGTGAAGAAAAAAATCAAGCATTTTTCTATAATTTTCAAAATCCATGTATAACAAAAGAGGGCTCAATCCTTGAACAAAAAAGATACCTGTTGTCATAAATGATTTTTCTCTCGTACAACATTTGAGGGTTGTTTGACCCCTCAACAGTGATAGTGTTTGGTCAATCCCTTTGAGATAAAAATGTCAACCGAGACTTTATCTATCTTCAAGAGATCAAAATTGATGTTTTTGAGCTGCAAAAGAGGTTAAAGAGCACTTGGATATCTCATGCGTGGATCACCACACAACACCGATGTGGGACTGGTGGTGTGACGATTGGCTTCTCTCCGAAATGGCACTATTTCTTGATGGATACTATTACTGATCGAAACCATTGGTGAATTGCTGCATCTTTTAAGGGCCCTTATCGGATCACCATTGCATCAGTTTATGCTCCTAATCTTGACTCGAATAGATAGGATACTTGGCACTCTTTAGATTCTTTGCCATTGGAGGTCATCCTTTGTGGGGATTTTAATATGGTAGAATTCTTATAAGATAGATGGGACCAAAGGGATGAGCGATTGAAGGAATGGAGAAAGACACCTGGGACTAGGTTAAGCTTTGCCATGAGCTTGTGGAAGTCAAAGATACTCATAGTTTCTCTTGGTCAAACCTTGAGTTGGGCAAAGACTTGCAGAAAGATAGACTAGATAGAAGCTATATCTCTTAGGATATAATCGACAAGCTAGGTCCCCATCCTTTTCGCAATGTGTGGACCTAGCTTTATCTGACCACTACCCAATGATTCTCATTCTTAAACCTTAGCTAAGGCACAAAAAGGCCCCGTTGTTTCATGCTGATCCCTCAATCCTCTCCCTTCCTTTCATACAACAAACGATCTCCTCTACATGGAGCTAGTCCTTTAGACGTTTTCCCTCTCTGGCCAAGTGTTGGAAGTTTGTGGTGAAGTAGTCCCAAGTTCTTCTTGTCAAGATCCATAATGAAATCCTTAACATTCGGTGGATGAGAAGGGAAAACATTTACCGTAGGCTCCAATGTTTGGAGATGGAAGTTAATAATGGCAATCCAAGCCTCCAATCGGGACTTTGGAAAATTAGAAGCAAACTAAGATATGAAGAGGAAATTCAAAGAACTAATATTGCAAATTTATTTTAAAGATCGATGGGCAGGGAAATCAGACAAACCATCGAAAGAGATGTGTAAGCTACTGAAGAAGAAGCAAATCAAGGATGAGGTCCCTTTCATGGTAGATAACAAAGGGAGAGAATGCACTTCTGTGGAAGAGAATATAGAGATAATAACCAACCACTTCACTCAACTCATGGGGGTGTCCATGCTGCTCACTTCTCAAAGATGGGATTGCATGGCTGCCATATCTAGAATAAGATAAAAAAGAATTCCAAAAAACGTGGTGCATCTTCTTGATTCCCTGATCACCAGCACAGAGATTTTAGAAGCTATAGATGCTCTCCCTTGTGGTACAAGCCCGGGCTTGGATGGTCTCACCAATGAGTTCTTCAAGACTTTCAGGAATGACTTAGTTAAACCCTTACTTATGGTTTGGAAGGAGGCATTACCTTTGGCGTGCTCCCTAACTTTCTCAATAAAGGGGTGATTAAGCTAATTCACAAAAAAGACAGAAAAAACAAGATTGAAAACTAGCGACCCATCACTATGTTGTAGACTAGCTATAAGATCTTAGCTAAGGTTCTTGCAAATCGCATTACATGCCACATGCGTTCATGGATCAATGAGGACTGAAAGAGATTCATCAAGGGGAGAACCATCTTGGAGGTGATTATTGATGTGGGGGAAGGTCTGAAGTTTGCTAAGGAGTCCTCCCAGGCTGTCCTCTTCATCAAAGTTGATTCTGACAAAGCATATGGCTGCTTGGAGTGGGATCTCATTCTAGAATCTCTAAAAGATATAGGTTGTGGACAACAAGACAACAAGAAGTATATTAAAAGAGTGAGGGATTGTTACATAATGTACAGAGGAAGAATCCCGACAGAGATCAAGGATGCTCGTATAAGCACCTGGCCATAAAAAATCCATAGGTAAAATTACATAGAACACACTGATCATATGGGGATTATTACAATTTTGAGCATGAATAGTACATAGGTGAGCCATCAATTGAAAAAACCATTGTAAAACTTTCCTCAGAGTATGGGAGAGAGTAGTGGTTCTCTAGCATGAAGGGCTTAATGCTTTAAAAAAGACACGGATTCGGAAATTCTGAGGGAAAGCATCCTTGATTGTTATCAAGGTTTTAAAACCTTTTTTTTTTCTTGAGTCCTAACTGAAGAGGGAATTAATGGAAGTTAGCAACTTTGTTAAATGTTTTTTGATTTCGACAAGTCCAGATCCTCCATAAGATATCGGCTCTCAATAAGTTCCACAATGGCAAATCCATTTTGTAACACACACACACACACACCTCCATAAGATATCGGCTCTCAATAAGTTCCACAATGGCAAATCCATTTTGTAACACACACATACACACACCTGTTGATATATTTTGGTAGTGATGTGTGTGAACACACTAGGACTTTTTCCTCTTTAGGAGGTATTTTCCTCGACTTGTATATATGCCTATAACCCTAACTGGTCACTTACCTTTGTACATTCCCTTGGTGATACATTGAGTATTGTGTGTTGTATTCCAAGCTTCTTCTTCTTCCTTGTGTTGTGTTCGCGTGCTCCCATAGACCTCAAACTCCAACAAATGGTATCAGAGAAGGTTGTGACTTCATCTAGGGTGTTGTCAACACCCCTCTGCTCATAGTCTCAGAATCAAATAAAAATTGGTGAGCATACTCAAGGCAATTAGGAATTCAAAATGGTTTCACTTTGTAGTGTCAAATTTTGGATTTGAGCTCATTTCGACCTCTGAACACTGTTGTACCTATTTTAGACCAACTTTGTTGGGATGGTAGAGATGTTGAGGCACATGCATTGATAGTTTTGTCTGTCAAACATGCCATCATCCCTCATTCGCTCTTGCAAAACAATAAAGGATGCTTGCCACACACTTACCACTTTATGCCAGGCAAAAAAATAGTCTGGTGTTGCTTATCTCCGAAAATAGTTGGAGACTGAGCATATGAATGAAGGAGATCCTATGGAAAGATGCAAAGCTTTGGCATGCATGCTTTGATAATCTGAATTTTGCTAGTTTGCTATGCCTATAGAAATCTGAAATAGTGTCTTCTCTACCCAAACTTGAGGCACCTAGTAAACATGTCTGTGAAGGTTGTATTTTGGGAAAAATGTAGCGTTCCTCCTTCCCAAAAGATGGTCCAATAAGAGCTACTTAGAGATTGTAGCTTGTTCATAGTGATTTTTACTTTGTGACTTTTATTAATGATTTTTCTAGACATGCATGGGTGTATCCATTGAAGGCAAATTTCGAAGTGTTTATGTACTTCAAACAGTTTTTGGTCTTTTCTAAAAATATGTGAGCACCTAAAATGGGCACCCTCTATTCCAATCGAGGGGGGAATACATGTCTTCTTATTTTAATCCATTTTTGCCTAAGTGTGGGATCAAATATCAGTGTACAGTGCCATATACACCTCAATAGAATGGAGTTGTTGAAAGAAAGAACATGTCTCTCATGGAGATGGTGAGGTGTATGGTCTAAAGTCAGGCTTTACCACATAGCTTTTGGCTTGAGGCTGTTGTGTGTAGCATATGTCCCAAGTGTCAAGCATTGGCAGATGGTTAAGCACATCTTTGGCTACTTGAGTGGTACCGGACTACTTGGATTGTTTTATCCCAAGTGGGGATCACTACCACCAGATTTACATGCTTTCTTTTACCTTGTCTGAGGTGGTTGCTATGGCACTCATGTGTCCACTAGTGGTTTTTGCTTCATGCTAATTGGTAGCTCATGCATATCTTGGTTGAACAAGAAGCAGCCTATTGTGGCCACTTCTAGTTGTGAGGATGAGTATAGGGCAACTTTCACAACGATTGTTGAGTGTGTGTGGCTCAAATGCCTTTCCGTTGATTTGGATGTTGGTCAATCTTTTGCCACCACCATCTTCGCTCATAATCAGAGTATATTGGCAGTGGCGAGGGACCCTATGTTCCATGCTCGCACAAGGCACATTGAGGTGCATTATCATTGTTTGGGAGAGGTTCTTTATTCAGGAGATCAATTTGGCATATGTGTCCAAACAAGAGAACATTGCAGACCTTTTCACAAAGGCTCTGCCTCGAGAGAAGTTTGAAGCTTTTTGCAAAGGTTTGGGCTTACTTATTTTTGTGGATTGATCTCTTTCCACATAGATTGGCACTTCCTCACACATGACTGCCAGCGCCTTGTTCACTGCATCACTCCGAGGGGGGATTTGTTGATATATTTTAGTGGTCAAGTGTGAGAACATAATAGGATTGTCGGGGTACTTTTTTCCCTCTTTAGGAGGTTTTTTCCCCTCGGCTTGTATATAGGCCTATAACCCTAAAGGGTTATTTATCATTGTACATTCACTTGGTAATACATTCATTATTGTTTGTTGTGCTCCAAGTTTCTTCTTCTTCATTGTGCTATTCACATGCTCCCATTGACCTCAAACTTCAACAACACCTAGCAGAACTTCTTTGTGGTCCAACCTTTTCCTTTGATGCCAACACAATACTGGAAGAGGGAGTACGAGAATCTTTGAGAATTTGGGCAATCAAAAGAAAAATTGGCAAAATCCTCCTCTAATTTAGTTAGAAATAGCCTCACACTTGCACATGAAAACTTGAACTTTGTAAAGATTTGAGTCGAGTTGAGATGAGCAGCCCTTGCAAAACACATTTGGAGTCTTGAGAGAAGGCTTAGAGTAGCCTCTCCACAAATCATAAGGTAGAGACAAACACTAGGGTGACTTAGAGTAGCCAAGCAAAAAAGAGAGTGAATATCTCTTTCCTTATTGTTTGTTAACAAATGGGAGCTTAGTGCAAAATGATAGTACAAAAAAAAAAAAAAAAAATTGATACTCAAATACAAGGAGGCTTGCCAAAAATTGGAGCACAAGGAAGGATGCCCCTTAGGTGCTTGAAATATAACTCCACAAAGTGCGACTGTGGCTTAGGGTGGATTTAGACTGAGTGACAATAGCAGCATTTCGCATGCTCAATCCAATCATTAGAAGTCACATGTACATGATTCATGAACACTCACTCACATTGAGTGGTGGAACAGGAAAACGCTTGGTGATTCAATAATGACTAAATGGTACAAAAGCTCTTACAGAGTTCTGATCCCCCTCCTGCCCCCAACAAGTCCCAACATCTTTTTAATACTTTTTTCTACCACGTGGCTCCAACTTATCAATGTTGATCTGCCAAGATTTTTTAATTTATACAAATGTATGAGTATTCCACTGCTTATGTGTGAATATACAGGCGGGGACACAATGTAACTCTTAACAATTCCTGATGGAATAACTTTTTTTTTTTCAGAGTACAAGGAAAGTTGAAATAACAAGGAATTGAAATGTCCAACCGGGCAGGAATCGAACCCAGGCGTTCTGCCCCACGACGTTTGATGCTATCCGCTACACCACACCCATTTGGACAGAATAACGTATTTTTAGAGTTTGTTTCGCACAAACAAACTACTTTCACACATCGGTCTTCACCTTGTGGAAAAGCAGGTCTCCAGACCTACCCAGCAATGGGTTGGTATTAAGTGTGCCTTTCCTTTAAACTTGACTGTTGTGAGTGTCTACGCTTCCAATAATGTGGTTGAGAGAACTAAGTGTTGGGAAGAGATCTCTTACATTGAGGGTGATTTGCTTATCATGGGGGACTTTAACATGGTCACTCAAGCCAGAGACAGAATTGGTAACAAAAATAACATATTGTCTGGGCTTGAAAAAAAGTACTGGTTTAACTTGATTAACAAAAAGAATCTCCTGGAGTTTAGCTTACACACTAACATGACGTGGAACAACAGGAGTAAGGATAATTTTTTAGCTGCTAGACTTGACAGAGGTTACCTCAATGCCGACAGAAATCATGACTTTTGGCAAATTAAATATGAGTGCTTGTCTTCCCTTAACATTTCTGACCATGTTCCTGTCCTTACCCAAATGTTCAGTAACAACCCCACCTCTAGGGCTGGGTGGCCTCACATTGATATGTCTCTACTTAAGATCCCCTCAGTTGTCAATAAAACCAAAGACATCGTCTCCTTCTTTTTCAATAGTAATTCGTCCCCCCTCTTGGCCTGGGAGAAGTCCATCAGGGCAACCCAAAAGCTTTTTTTTCAGTATAAGCAGATGGCCAAAATTATTAGGGCTGAAAGAAGAATGATGATTCTTCAAGAGATTGACAAAGTCAATCCGAGTAGACTTGATTCCTCTAGTTATAGTTTTGGGCCGGCAAAGTGGATAGACCCAACAAGTTCATGTTTGACCTCATGAAAAGAAAGACGAACAAGGACTTTGTTCCTATAGTGAAGAAGAATTTTGGTGGTTTCGCGACTAATATCAAGGAGAACTAGCAAGAGGCGTTCAACTTTTTTACCAATGTTTTCTCTGTGCCTCCCAAGTGGGGGAGGATATCCAGAGAGCCAGGGCTCACATTGCGCTTAAAAGGGAAAAAATGATTCCTAACAGCCTGGCTGCTCTTTTGGACCTGCCCCTCTCTGCCGGCGAGATCAGAGAAACCATTAGTAAACTGAAACCTTCTAAGTCTCCTGGTATTGACGGGATTCCTAATGAGTTCTACCTGCCGATGAAAGACTTCTTATCCCCCCTGATTCTCTTGGTGTGGTAGGAAGCTGTGAAAAAAGGTTCTCTTTCTTCTTTCATTAACACTGGTGTCATCAAGCTCATCCACAAGAAGGGATCCAAGGATGACCTCAATAACTTGAGACCTATCTCTTGTTTGACTTCTATTTACAAGATCTTCTCCTCAACTGTGGCTAGAAGACTTATCCCTATTATGGACTCTATTATCTTGCCTGAGCAAAAAGGTTTTATAAAAGGTAGATATATCCTGGATGCCATCATTTCCTTGTGGGAAGGTATTGACCTTGCTCAAGAAACTAATCAAGCTTTCTATTTTTTCAAAATTGACTTTGATAAAGCTTATGACAGAATGGACTGGCAATTTATCCTACAGTCTCTTCATGATGTTGGTCTGGGTAGGGGGTTCATTAAATCAGTGAGTACCTTATTTGGTAATTCCTTCTCCAAAGTGGCAATGAATGGGCATCTATCCCCCTCCTTTAAGCTATGCAGGTCTATTCGATAAGGATGCTCGCTTACTAGTATTGACATTCCCAATTATCAATCCCAGTTATGTCTTCAGATGTTCGCTGACGACACCAACATCCTCATCAATGCTAATGAAGAGTGTGCAAAGAATTGTCTGCATTGTCTCGAGATTTTTTGTTTGGCCAGTGGTTCGCAAATATCACAGCAAAACCTCTTTTAAATCCTCCAATAATCTTGTTCCTAACTGTGTTCTTAACCTTGGGTGCGAAATTATTCAGGAAGGAACCATTTTCAGATTGTTAGGGATTCCGATGGGTTTTCAAGTTTCTTCTTCTCAAAGATGGGATTGGGTTTTGGAAAAATTTAGAAATAACATCTTCAAATGGACTGCTTTGCAGCAGAGCCTTTTACTCCCAATAAAAAAAAACAGGGAGAGAAAAGCCTGGCGGGAACCACAGCAAAGGACTAAAAGGTCCCCAAACTAAATACAGGTTACATCAAACAGTCATTAATGTACCAGTTGAAGAAACTGATCATATTGTCTCTGTCACTAGAATGAATCTGGAGTAATTTGTTTTTCCAAGAACTATAAGGGTACTTCTTGAAAATATACAAGGGGTTCTTATCAAACAAATTCCCATTGAGGGGTACATTGCTGCACATGTGAACCACCCTCCTGATTCCAACTAAGCAGGAGAAGAGGAAATTTTTCCCAATTCTGTCAAAAAGATTGCTATTTCTACTTTTCCAAACATACCAAAGAATGTGAGCCCTTAAAATCTGCCACAAGGCAATGTCCATCTTGTGGGTTTCTCCAATAAGCAGTTCCCTAAATCCAAGGGATTTGATTCCAGCAGTCTGGTAGTATAGATGGATGATTTTCCAATAAGCCATACTAACTCTACATTTAAAGAAAAAATGTTCCAGATCTTCAACCTTGCCACAAGCTTTGCAAAGCCTTGCATCAATATTATACTTCCTTGCTCTGCTTCCAGTCCAGATACCTTTGTGGAGGATCAGCCATAAAAGGCAGGATTGCTTGTTAGACATAGGATAGGCCCAGATGCTTTGAAACATGTACCTCCATTGCTAATGGGTCCAAGCCAGCCTCCACTTATTATTCAACCTCCCATAGATGCTTTTGATGTTGATGTGAGAATTTTTGAAGCAAGAGTACATGTCCTGAGCCACCTCAGAAATGTCAATAGGTTTGTCCCAAAGATTTTCGGTTCTCAATCTCAGCAGCTGCAGCTTCTTTTCTTTGACTATCTGTTTGCAGGCCAAAGACAAATTGTTAGAATTCAAAATATGTAAATCCTCGATCACTTGTCCATTTCTCAAAAGATCCTCCCATTTAATAAATCCATACTTTTTACCTTTATGCCACCTTATAGGCAGGGAAGCATCCCTAAAATTCGTAAACCACCCAACCCATAAAGAATCTTGAAGTAAAAAGGAATAATTCTTGGCAAACCAGATGGACAGCTTGTACCCTTCCTTGATAGACATCCAAGCTGTCCAGAAATTACAAACCAATTGACTCCCTTTGGGAATAAAAATGGTAGGGGAAGACACAACATCCCAAAGAGAAAAATCACACCAACTCTTATTGTTACTCAAACAAAAGTTGTTAGTATTTCTTTTAATAAGGCAAGCCCAAAAGTCAGTTGAAGAGATAGCCCTAAGAATCCATTTAGCAGCCATTTGAGTAGCCATCCTTGTGGGGCAAATAAGGCCAAGACCACCCTCAGACTTCTTCATACAGCAAATCTTCCAGGCCACTTTTGGAATTTTAGAGTTCCCCCATAAGAATCTCCTGGACAGAGCTATAACTTGGGCCAGGTGCTTCTTGGTAGGCTGCCAACAAGCAAGGAAATATGTCAGACCTGGGAGAATATAATGCTTCAACACAAAAGCTCTTTGAGAGATGTTAGCCTGCATATCCATCCATTTAAATATCTTCATTCTAAATTTATCCAGGACCCAATCCCATCTTTGCTGATTGGTAATGTCAAAGCCCATAGGGATGCCCAGCAGCCTGAAGACTGTACCTTTTTTGATGATGTCACAACTTGCCACTAGAACACACTCAGGAATAGTATCATTAGAAGCAAAAAAACCAGTTTTGTGATGATTAACAACTGAACCACTAGCAATGCAAAAGGTTTCAAAAAAGTACTAGCAGACAAAGAATCAACTCTCATCACAAGGTTAGCATCATCAGCAAACATCTGCAGACAAAGTTTATCAGGAGCTTGAGGAATTTCAATACCTTTTATAAGACCTTGATTGATACAATCCTTAACAAGCCAGCCAAGGGCATCATTAGTGATGGCAAAAAGCAAGGGGGCTAAGGGATTCCCGTCTTATGGATCTACAGAGCTTAAAAGGGGAGGACAGATGCCCATTCATGGCAACTTTGCAGTGGGCATTGCCAAACAGGGTACTAGTGAATTTAATAAAGTTTTTCCCAACACCAATATCTTGAAGGGATTGAAGAATAAAATCCCACTCAATTCTATCATAGGCCTTATCAAAATCAATTTTGAAGAAGAAAGTATCAATATTATTATCCTTAGCAAAGTCCATCCCTTCCCAAATAGAGATAATAGCATCAAGAATAAATCTACCTCTAATAAACCCTTTTTGCTCGGGAAGAATAATGGTATCCATTAGAGGACTCAACCTTCTAGCAAGAGAGGAGAAGGCCTATTCAGGATATTCGGGAATTATTCAAGTCCCATTTATGTTACTTACTATGTTAACTTCTTAGGTTTGAGCCCAAAATTGATACCTCATTTGTAATACAATTAACCTTAATATTAAAGTTTTAATTTAATATACAATAACCAAGAGATACTAACCTGTTGTAGTGTGGGAATGAGTCAAAATGAAAAACATTGGGACAGAAAGAATTGTCTCAAAACCCAGTGTATTTCCCATTTTTCCTGAATAGGCCTTGGAGGCATAAATTTTGTACAGAGAAGTCAGACAGGAGATAGGTCTCCAGTTGTTAAGATCATCCTTAGATCCTCTTTTGTGAATCAATTTAATAACTCCAGTATTAATGAAAGTAGAAAGAGACCCTCTACTTATGGCTTCTTGCCAGATCCAGAGAATAATGGGCATCAAGACTTCTTTAAACTCCTAAAAAAACTCATTAGGAATACCATCATGTCCAGGGGACTTACATGGCTTCAATTTACTAATGGTTTCTCTAACCTCACCAGTAGAGAGGGGGAGATCAAGGAGGGAGACCAAGCCTTGAGGAATCATTTTCTTCCTTTTAAGGGCAATGGTAGCTCTTGCACTCCAGATGTGGTCCCCTCTCTTGGGAGGCATAGAGAAAACATTGGTAAAGAAGGACACAGCCTCCTGCAAGTTCTCCTTGATACAAGAGGCAACCTCACCATTACTTCTTTTTAACAAGGGAATGAAATCTTTAGCTTCTTTTTTCCTCATGATCTCATACATGTGCTTATTAGGCTTATCACCTTTCCCAGCCCAAAACTCTCTGGACGTGACAAGGGCACCACAAGCCAGAAGGTAGACTTCATACCTCACTTTTTCCTGAAGCTCCAGGATCTTTTGTCTCTTAACATTGCTACTTAAATTAGAGCACTCAATACTGTCTATCTCTTTAAGATGCAAGATTCTTCTATTGTACCTAGCCTCCCTAGCTTTTTTCTTGAAGAAGGCAAGAGTGAGCTGAACTTCTTTAATAGCAGCCTCCCAAGCCTTAAGAGGGGAACAACCCCGGACAAAATGCTTTTCAAAAATAATGCTGACTTCCTTTTTAACCACAGACACCTTAAACAAGGATATGTCCACATGGGGCCAACCAGCTCTATAGGTAGGGTTATTACTAGACAGCTTGACAATGAGAGGGACATGATTCGAAAGCTGAAGGGAGGAGTCAATAGTACAACTGCTATTCCACAAATCCTGAAATCTAGAGGAATTCATGTAAAACCTATCTAGCTTGGCAGATAACCTATTATTAACACTCATGTTATTCCAAGTATGCCCAGTATTAGTAGAAATATCAGAAAGATTATGCACATTAACCAATCTAAACCATTGATTTTTTTCAGTGCCAGCAATCACATTGTTACCATTGCCTGTCCTGTCAGCTGAGTTAGTGACCATATTAAAATCTCTAGTAAGAATTAAGTCACCATCAAGATTACCAATCTCCTTCCAGCACTTAGATCTGTCTAAAGAATTATTAGCAACATGCACACAAACAATAGTGAAATTAAAGGGTTCTTTACACTTGAGGCCTATCCACTGATTGGAATCACTAGTCAAGGCCTTCTCAACAAGCTGATTGAGACTAGCCTTTATACCAATAGCAACACCACCCTTGCCATTGTGATTGGTGTGAAACCAAGTGGAGCTACTGGAAATAATCTTCAAGTTGGTCAGAAGTTGATCACCACCAAGTTTAAGCTCCTGCAAGCACATGAAATCAGGAACCAAAGAAGCATCTATTAACCAGTCACAAATAATCTTGCCTCTAACATGATCAAAAAGGCCTTTAATATTAAGAGAAAAAATGTTGAGGAAATCCATCAAAAAATAAATAATCAAACCAGAGAAAGACCAACAAGTTACTTTTTAAGATTCTTAATCGGTTTAACAGCTGAAATGGATGATCTTATCACATCCTTTCTTTTGGTTTTAGTTTTGTCTTTAACTAAAGGGCTAGCCGTCCTATCAATAGCCATATTATAATCATTACCATCCAAGAGACCTTCCTGAAGCATACCTTCCTCATCACTTTTGTTTAATTGTTCAACAAAAATATCATTATGCCTTTGGAGATCATTAGCATAAACAACTTTTGCCGAGAACTGCTCAGAGGAGGGATTTATTTTTGGGGATTGAACCTTAGCACTATTTTTCTTACCAACAGTAGTCCATCCTTCCTCACTGTCTTGGATACTACTACCCAATAGACCTGTAAGAGTATCTTTATTCACCGTTTGATCACGTGCATACTCTGAGTTCTCAAGCTCAACAACAGTAGCCTCTTCAAGAACCTGAAAAGGGTTACTTATAACCTTCTCAAGAGTTTCAGGTTTCAGACCACCCTGGAAGGGCCTTCTTCTGGTTTTACCTGAATGCTTTTTGACCCCCTGGTCTTCCTTGGATGTCTCTTCTTTCTTAATATCAGGCACCTGTTTCTCTGTTCTCTCACCTCTGTGGTCCTTACTTTGAGTGTTCAAAAGAATGGGGCAGTCTTTAATCAGGTGCCCCTGCTTATAGCAATGGAAACAAGCATTAGGCAAATTCTTGTAAACCACTCTTTGTTCATGCAGTTTAAAACCTTCAGAATTTTTAAGAAAAAGCATCGTTTTAATATTCTTGGAAATATCCACTTCTACTAGCATTAGAGGATCCCATTTAGGATTAAAGCCATTTCTAGGTTTCTGACCAAGAACTTTACCAATTAGTCCCCCCAACTGTTCAATCCAAGGATAGTATTCAACAGGCAAATCAGGCAGTTCAATCCACACAGGCACCTTAGTCGGTTTTGGGCCTCTAGGGTTGAGCCCTGGGAACCATTTAAAAAAGGAAATGGGAGTATTTCTGATGATCCAATGTCCCTCAGCAATCACTTGCATGGCATTGTGGGCATCCTCAAAAAAGAAAAGGAAGTAATTGTTAGGAAGATATTGAATATGCTTAGCAAACAGTCCCCTACTTTCCCAGCTGATCTTCATCCAGCTTTTTAACATGTCCTGAGCAGGTCTAGGACCATGACATAGGCCAATGACAACTTTCTCAGTCAAGTGGTTGTTCCAGTTTTCTAAGGTCGTACTTTCAATAATCAGAGTGGAGTCCTCTCTGTCTTCCTCTTCAGGATCCAGATTGAGGACATGCTCAGGACATCCTCCAGGGTTAGAAACCTCCCCCCCAATTCCCATTTCAATTTTCTTCTTACCTTTATAGTCTCGGTCAACCGTGGGAGAAGGGGACATACCTGAGAAACCTTGCATGTTGAAAATGGAGAAAGGACCTTGATGTTGAGCTTGCAGAGCGCTGGCATATGACTTCGCACTTGCGTTATGCAAGGTATTAATAGGGTTGGAAGATACCTGATAAATATCATGCCCTCGGGGACCCGAAATAGACCCCATTTCACCAGCAAAGGCTCCACTGATGTCGTATACAGGGTTAACCTCTGAATGGATTCCGTTCAACCCCTCAGCCAAAATTGACGGACCCGCCATCCCATCCCTGAGTGCATCATGCAGCGACATAACGCCTAGCAAAGACAGACTTCCGGAGATAATCCACCCCCCCCAGGGGGACGCGAGAGAAGCAGAGAAGAGCCCGACGACCTAGGGTTTGCGTTTGCCCGTTCGACCTAGGGTTTGCGTTTGCCCGTTCGACCTAGGGTTTGCTCTTCATTATGTTAGAGCTTTCGTGGTGTAGCAGTTTTCATTTTGCTCTCCTAGTCTTTGGCTTTTTTTTTTTCATAATTAATAGAAATCTTTTTTATACATCAACGCGAACGTGATTCTTTTGAGAAGTAGAAAACAAGTACTTTCACAAATGGAAGTGAGTGGCTTGGAATATGTCATAAATGATGTCACAGCGCAAAAATTGGTGCAGGTGTTCTGAATCTAAAACTGCGAATGGGTCCTATAATTAGTGGTAAAATTAAGGCACAAATGATTAATGCCCTCGTGAGAGAAGAATGGTACATGTAGCGTGTGTCTGCTAGAGAACAATGGTACAGATGAGATGAATTCTGGTGATACAGACAGAGCTAGCGCTCTCAGTTTCTCTTAATTGCCAAGAATAAGAGATTGACGGTTGCTCTCTCTCTCTCTTACACACACACACAAATGTGGAAGTAGGGTCAGTCTGGTTAATTCTAACCGCCGCTCACTGAGAATGGAGCAGAAATGATAGAGAATGGTACACGTAGGCTGTAGCGTGTGTCTGGTAGAGAACAATGGTACAGATGAGATGAATGCTGGTGATGCGGACAGAGCTAGTGCTCTCACTTTCTCTCAATTGCCAAAAATAAGAGATTGCCAGTTTCTCTCTCTCTCTCTATCTCTCTCTCTCCTGGTGATGTGGACACACACAAATGTGGGAGTGGGGTCAATCTGGCTAATTCTAACCGCCGCGCCGCTACGGAGCACAAAATGTAGAGATGATCACTTCAACCAATGCAATTTTGCAAAAGCTTAGATTTTCTCCCTCTATTAGAGATGAAACGATAGATTGACAAGGCTGATTGAGAACCACTCTCTCTCTCTCTCCCCTCATGAAACAAGAATAATACACGTAGCGTGTGTCTGGTAGAGAACAATGGTGCTTTCTCTCTCGCTTCACGTATAGATGAGATGAATGCTGGTGAATCGGTGATGCAAACAGAGCTCTCTCTCTCTCTCTCTTTCTCTCTCTCTCTATATATATATATCACATAAGTGTGGAAGTAGGCTGAGGCTCATTCTAACCGCCACTCTCTATGAATGGGGCACAAGCTCTAGTGATGATAAGCTACCATAATACATGAAGTATCTTCTCCTTCATCAAAAGACTTGGTGATAGCTTGAATACAATGACTACCTGTATTATGTGATATATATATATATATATATATATCACATAAGTGTGGAAGTAGGCTGAGGCTCATTTTAACCGCCACTCTCTATGAATGGGGCACAAGCTCTAGTGATGATAAGCTACCATAATACTTGAAGTATCTTCTCATTCATCAAAAGACTTAGTGATAGCTTGAATACAATGACTACCTGTTTTATATAGGATTTTTTTTTAGAAGAGCTAAGAAGTTCTTCTTTCTAGCATTAAATACAACATCATTTTTACTAATCCATATGTGCCATTATATATGACCTCTCCAGATATTCCATAAGACCATATCCATGTCTTACAACATCCAATCAGAATTTCTTGTGTTCCCGACATAGGGTAATTATTAGTGTACAGGGAATGCTGCACAAGCTACCACAAACTCTTTGCATTGTTGGAGTTAGATGTCTGCGGAAGCACGCGAACAACACAAGGAAGAAGAAGAAGCTTGGAGCACAACACATAAGACTGAATGTATTACTAGAGAATGTACAAAGATAAGTAGCCCATTAGGGCAATAGGCATATATACAAGTCGAGGGAAAAAAACATCCTAAGAGGGGAAAAAGTGCCCTGGCGGTCCTAGTGTGTTCACACACATCACTACCTAAATATATCAACAAATCCCACCTGGGAGTGATGCAGTGAACAAGGATCTGACACTCATGTATAAGGAAGTGCCAAGCTATGTGGAAATTACTCCACAATAGGAAGTAAGCCCAAAGCTTTGCGGAAAGCTTCAAACTTCTCCCTAGGCACAGCCTTCATGAAAAGGTCTGCAATGTTCTCCTGCGTGGGCACATATGCCAAGAATAGAGAACCTCTCCCTGGCATAATGATAGTGCACCTCAATGTGCTTAGTGCGAGCATGGAACACAGGGTTCCTCGCAACTGCCAATGCACTTTGACTGTCAGTGAAGATGGTGGTGGCAGAAGACTGACCAACACCCAAATCAGCCATAAGGTGTCTGAGCCACACACACTCAACAGTAGTTGTGAAAGTTGCCCTATACTCAACCTCGCAACTGGAAGTGGCCACAGTAGGCTGCTTCTTGCTCAACCAAGATATACATGAGCTACCAAGCATGAAGCAAAAGCCACTAGTGGAGACACAAGTGTCATAGCAACCAGCCCAATCAGAGTCAGAAAAAGCAAGCAAATCTGGCGGTAGTGATCCCCCCCTTGGGATAAAACAACCCAAGTAGCCGAGTACCACTCAAGTAGCGAAAGATGCGCTTAACTGCCTGCCAATGCTTGACTCCTGGGCAATGCATAAATCTGCTCATCTATGAGACAGCGAACTGAATATCTGGCCGAGTAATGCATAAGTAAATCAATCATCCAACAGCCTGCTGATAGAGAACAACATCAAATGCATCTCCAGCATCATGAAGACTCAATCATAAACCTGTCTCCATAGGAGTGGCAATAGGCTTACAGTCTTCAAGGCCAAAACGCTACAATAATGTGTCAATATATTTCGTTTGACACAAAGCCATTCCACCATCAACTTGCATAAACTGAATGCCCAAATAGTGATGCAAATGGCCCAAATCAGACATCTCAAATGAGGCATGCAAATCAGCCTTAAAATCAGCAATATGCCTCTCATGAGGACCAGTGAGCAGCATGTCATCAACATAAACCACAATGATCAGAAGTACATCATTAGCATGCTTAACATATAAGGTGCTTTCAGTTGGACTGTTCTCAAAACCATGTGCAATCAGATAGGCATGTATCTTTTCATACCAAGCACGTGGTGCTTGCTTTAAACCATATAATGCCTTTTTCAGCCTGCACACTTGGTTTTCATGCCCTTTTTGCACAAAGCCACAAGGCTGAAAAACATACACTTCTTCATGCAAGTCACCAAACAGAAATGTTGTTTTAATGTCCAACTGATGTACATTCCAACCATGATGAGCTGCAAGTGCACAGATGCTACGAACAATAGTGTTAGACGGCCACCGAACAAAGGACAATTGTACTTAGACAGAGGTTTTTAATGTAGAAAGAACCCTTCTGGAAGTACGAGGTAAAGAAAGATTCGCGCAAGCCTTGTAATAAAATTCTATTTAAAGCAATGAAAAGAACGGCAGAGGGGCGAGAGAAGGAGCCCCCCCCCCCCCCCCCCCCCCCCGTGTTTTGGGATTTGCAAGTATAGTGTTGTATGTATAGAACAGAGTAACTCTGTTCTGTTCCGTCTGCTCCATTTTCTCTCCTGTGTATGTGCTTGTGTGCATATGTGCGTTATACGCAGTGTTACGAATCGATACTGTGTTGCAGAGATTTCACCCGGTAATGATTGAAGTATTTCTTAAGCGTTATTCGAACTGGAACGCGTTTTTTTTTTATCGTTCTTATGTGGAGCACGGAAGCATAGAGAACTAACATGGTTCAGTTGTGAGTTATGAGTCTCTGTGAATGACTGGGTCGGTAGTATAATCTGTGTTAAGATTAGTACCGGTAGTGTTCTGAATACGAGTAGAATGATGATAAAGGGCGCGACAAGTTATGGTCAGTAGGTCTTGCGATTTGAAGTTGGTACTTGTTGGAAGCAGCCAGAGGCACAGACGCCACGGAAGCATGTAAAGACGGAGCAGGGAGCTAGGCGGATCAATTTTCCAAACAAATATAATTCTCATTATTTCTTCAAACATTCAACAGTGATTGCTATCACTAATTGTAACATATGTATCATAGAAAACCCCATTTTGTAATCCATAGCTCCATTTTGTGCAAGCCGAGGAGTCATCGAGCTTGAGGAGCTTAGGTAGAATACGCGTACCAATTTTTGTTATTTTTAGACATCGTTTACCCTTCCAAATAGCCTCTAGGACCTATTTTTTAACTAGGCCGGTCACTAGATGTGAAACCGGTCAAAGCTAGTCTAGAAACTATAAAAAGAGCTTGAGAGCTCATTTTTGAGGTTGGTTCATTGTAGCTTGGTTGAGATTAGAGTTCTTGTGAGCTTGTAAGAGTATTCTTGAGTAATAGAGCTAATTTCCCACCTTCCATTGTGTCTTGCTTGTCTCTTCATTGTGTGTGTATGTGTGTGCACCTTTGTGCTTCTCACCTTCACTCTCACATCATCTCACGTTCACGATCTTCATATCACTCCTATCTCTCCCACGGATTGACATTAAGGAGGTGAAGCTTCTTAACGTGGTTCTCACCATCGTGCTAGAGCAACACCAAATTTGGCGCCGTTGTCGGGGATCGAGTCTAGGACGAATGTGTGATGGTAAGAGTATAGCAAGAAGTGGCGTTGGAAGGTAAAAATTTTAGTTTTTGTTGTTGTTTTTACTTAGTTTTTAGTGTTTTTCACCTTCCCCATACTCCATCTTCATCATCGCATCATCATCTCCATTTCCAAAAAAATCAGAAAATTCACCATATCCCCCCATTTACCTCATTTCCCCTCATTTGTGCATGCGAGAGAGCGAGAGAGAGTTTTTGCGTTTGCATATGCTTGCATTTTCTTGAGTTTTCTTGCAGGTACAGGGCTTCAGAGCATTAGGAGAGCTTCCAAAAGGTAAAACATGTACTTTCTGTCAGAAATTTCCGAGTAGGGCGGACCATCGCGATGGTCTGCAACTTTCGGATTTTGAAGTAGGCGACCACACCACGAGGTAGGCGATCCTTGCGCACACACGGCACCATAGTTGCATTTCAAAAATTCGTTGTTTGGTGGACCATCGCGATTGGCTCGGACCATCGCGATTGTGTCGCACCATCGCGATAGGCTCACGCCATCGCGACGGCTCGGCCGGACCATCGCGACGGTTCGCTTTTTCGGACCATCGCGACGGTTCACTTGAGCCATCGCGACGGTCCACTTGGACCATCGCGATTGTTCAGCTGACCCCGGACCATCGCGATTGGACCACGCCATCGCCACGACAGTGCCACGTGTCACGATAGACCATCGCGACGGTTCATTTTTTGGACCATCGCGATAGCCCAAAATCGGACCATCGCGATTGGCTCAAGCCATCGCATCGCGGACCATCGCGACGGTTCACTTCGGACCATCGCGATTGTCCACATTTGACCGTTGACCGCGCCATCGCGACTGTCCGCCCGATCACGCCATCGCGACGGTTCAATTTTCGGACCATCGCGACAGTCCATCCCCGCGCCATCGCGATCGTTCACTTCGGGCCATCGCGACGGTTCACCTTTTCGCGCCATCGCGATTGTCCAAATCCCACGCCATCGCGACGGTTCGCTTGGACCATCGCGATTGCCCACCCCCATCGCAAATTTTGGACTCCAATTTTTGACCAATTTTGAGGGTATTTTTGAAAAATTTTTGGACCATTAGACTCATAGGAGACCCCTTAGCTCATATTTGAAGGAAAACTTGACTGTCAGTTTTTACCCCCAGGGCCTGAACGCTCACAACTCTTTCATCCGAAGTCCGTTTTTTGAGCTTAATAGCTCGTTAGAAAGCTCGTGACGAGTACTACGTGACCTCAACTGTTTTTTTCATAAAGGATACATCTATTTTTTGATAAACTATTTTGAGGTTCACCTAGTTTGGGACTAGGAAGCCAGGGGGTAAGTATTGAAATTTTGGGCAAAAAGGGGAGGGACTAAAAAGGTGTATATGCTCAAGTGTTTGATCATCTTGTGAATTGGTCTAATATTGGAATTTTCCAGGTCTAGCAAAGGCAATCAAGGGCAAGCAAGCAAGGCAGTGAAGACAGCAGAGCTTGGGAAGCACGGCTTCTTGGGCAACAGGGCATCAGAGCAACCAGAAAAGCCGACTCGAGGTTGGAAGATTACTCAACCCCCTCAGTCAATTCTTAGCTTAGGATAAACGGTAGCATTGTGGATTTAAGACGATAGGAACGCCTCAAGTTCAAGATACCTCATTCTTTCAAGTTTAAGACTTAAAGTAAAGGTGTGTGTGACGAAAACCTAAAGAAAAGAATATAAGTCTGACGGAACGAAAACTTAAAAAATCACGAAAGTCGAATTCCTGACGCATATATTAAAACAAGAATCCAGAGAAAATTAAAAAGAATCAAGAAAGTAATCCCCAAAGGACCATTGACGATCTAAGTGTGTAATTGAGTGAGCAAGGAAGGAAATTAATGAACCTTAGATCGGGCAAACATATAGGTAAGTCGGACAGAAGAAGCCTTAGATCATCAGAGGCTAGCGTGAGAACCACTGCACGATCTTGGGCTCAGCAATTGAATAGTAATTACCCCTACGAGAGCTCAGAAACTAGCGAATCAGAAATGGCATTTAGCACAGACAGACCAGAAGGAGGATCTCATGTAGCATACCTAGAAAAACCTGAAGGACCCTATAGAACGCAATTAAAGTTTCTCCGAACCAACCGATTAGGTGCTCGCATCTATGAGGATGGCTTGCAAAGGCAAGTGGTGCAACTGCACAACCCCGATCAACCCATTGGATTGGAAAGACCAGTGGTGAAGTTTGAGCGAGACGCTTACATAGACAAAGAAGGAACCATGTACGTCCTAAGTACGCAACCAAACGATACTAATGAGTTTGGCACAATTCAATTAGAAACAGAAACAAAATTTCAAGGAAAAGAACCGTTAGAAGAACCTAGAACACCTAGAGGGAAATCCGTATTAACAAGAGTACTCATCCCAGAGTGGATCCCTCAAGATAACAGGAGCGTCGAGTTATTTGTAAATAAAGTGACAGATGAAGCCTTTTGGAGGTACAGAAAGGAACACCCTGGTGAGATAGGCATCATTACGATTTATGAATTCAAGGACCCAGATACACCTGGAAAGGTTGTATACCTGGATGAGACTTCAGAAAGAGTCTTTGTGTTGCCTGAGCGCACTAAAAACACATACACATGGAGAGGTGAATCGATATTCCCTCCATCTAGAACGAACATGAACACAAGTCAACAAGGGGCAGGAACCTCCTCAGCCCATGGACATCAAAGAGAAGGAAATAACGAGAGACCGGAAGTAAGCTTCACTCACCCCATAGGGAGAGATAGAACAACCACGAACACTAATAGAGTGGAGAGACAAAGAGATCATGGAATACTAGGTGGTAGAGATGATTTTCCTCTACCTAGACCACGTGAACACGCAAGAGTATTGAGACCCACTCAATTAGTGAAATCAATGAAGAATTACTTTGATGGGACAGGAGATCCCTATGATCACGTTGCAGAATTTAAGCAGGTACTAAGAGCAGAACAAGTCGAGGACATGTTCACGCAATACAATGCATTTGGACTAACGTTAAAGAATACCGCTTTAACTTGGTTCCAACCTTTGCAACAAAGGCAATTTAGAGACATCCATCACTTTTTAGAGTCATTCATCACTGAATTCTCTAAAAGTGGGGTTAGACATGACACGTCTTCGTTGATTCATAGCTTTAAACAGACCCCTCAGGAAACTGTTAGACTGGCAGGTCGTAGATTCAGACAATATGTTGAACGATGTCCAATGCAAGAGCTACCCTCACAAGCTAAACAAGTATCACTGTTCCTAGATGGCTTGTTGAGCGCTAAACTACGCTCTTATGTGTACCTAAAAGAACCCAGAACGCTAGAGGAGTGTGTAAGAATATGTATAGACATTGAGGACAACTTAGGAGATGAATTAGAACTCTCAAAGGTCTATAAGGACTCAGATTGTTCTTCGCTAGCATCCACAAAATTGTCTAGCTCGATAGAGGACCTAGCAGAAAAAGTGGCCCAAAAACTAGGAGTTTCTAGTAAACAGGTGCCCAAGCTACCAACTAACGTACGTTGTTACACTTGTGGTGGAAATCATTTGGCAAATGTGTGTCCCAATGCACCACAACCACAAGCCAACCCTAGTGGCCAATATTGCACAATTGAGAGAAGATACACGAATCATACGGCTCAGGACTGCCCATACAACAAACAAACCGTGAGACAGAACTATCCGCAAGCATACCCGCAGCCAGGTAGGTATCAAGGCCAATACAATGCTCAGCCTTATTACTATAGGCCTCCTCAGAACTACCCATACCAGGCTCAACAGAGACCTCAACCCGTCTTAGCTCAGCAGCCACCCCCACCAGCGAATGTCATCTCAGTCAAATACGCTGCTGCAGAAGAGAACCTAAGTAGGGCCTTAGTGCCTTCTTCACCCTTGATCACCGAAAGTGACCCGAACTCAAACAGTTTTGACTCTACGCATGTAACTAGTCCACCCGCTTATTACACGGAGTCACCAGAACATGTGGAGACATATCATTATGATAGTCCTCCAATGGAACCTAGTTGGGAGCCAGACTATGCTAATGTGATGTACGCAAACCCAAACCCTCGGCCCCAATTGAGACAACAGAGACCACAGGGCCCTAGAGGACCATGCTTTAGGTGCCAAGGAGATCATTTCATAAAGGATTGCCCACATCCCCCAATAGCAAGGCAATCACAGTACTATAGCATCCAAGGCTTTTGTGCCGATTGTGGCAAAGAGCACATAATCAAGGATTGTCCTAAGAACCCAGTTAACGCTTCGAATGTGACACCGATCAACGTGATAGGTATTGTAAACAACGCAGATGGATCCAACCCTACATACGTGCCTATCCAAGCTATAACCAGAGCCCAGGCGCTCTTACAAAACCAACAACTTAATCAAGAGAAAGTAGCCGGAACTAGTGAAGTAGCAGAATCGAGTAGTAAAAAAACGAAATCGTGGAAAGATTCTAGAGAAAGAATAAAGAGAAAGTGGAGTAAAAAGATAAGTGAGCTGGAAGGAAGTTTAAGGGAATCTAGAGCCAAAATACAAGAATTGGATTTCACAAGAACTAAACCAAGAAATCCCAGCTCAGAAATCAGGATCAGTTTTAGCGGAACCCATACCGGAAGATCTAGACATGATGTTTCGTGCATATCAGGCTAGAATAAAAGAGGGACCTCAAGTCACGGAAATGAGTAAAAACTACCCTCGTGCCGATCTAGAAATAGAAAGAACTAAACTATGCATGAAGATGGTAGAACTAGCACAAGCTTTGTTTGAAGCCTCTAGATATCTTAATTGGAATAACATGGCAAAACCGGAATTACACTTTCAAGGACTAATGGAGAGGCTAGAATACTTGATAGAAAGCAAAGAGAAAAAGGATCAGCATAGGAACCCTATTGTCTCAGAGACACAGGAAAGGAATGCACCATCCCTATCTCAAGTACCCAATACAAAAAGTCAAGACAATTTGTCTTCCATACATAGGTACTCACATGAATTTTTGAGAGAAATACAAGAAGAGAAATGGAGAAAAGAACAAGGAACCCACCCTCCTATTCAAGAAATAGACGACTTGCAGGAACAATTTCCCCAAGACATCCCCTCTATATATGATGATGTAGAGGTGGAACAACTGAGTGAACCCACAGGATTTGAATCTAATTCGTTACAAGAATTACCTCAGTTCACAGGACCTTGGGAAGCAAAGTCTATTAGTATGAGAGCACCCACGATAATAGTGAGGAATGAAGAATCAGTGATCCCTAGGAACACGGAAGTGATCAAGAATACGAAAGTACAGTGTAGTCTCACTCTGGAGGAATTGTTAAAGGTAAAACCAGAATTGTGGAAGCACGTAGCAAATCAATTCCCTGAGCTAGCTACCACACCCTCTCAGATAGGATCACATAAGAAGGTACCAGAGATACCCGTGGAAAAGATTGGAGACGTAAGCGAAGGAGAGGAAGGTAACACATATCTTCCAATAACCCATCAGGGCTACACCACGAAAGCCATCTTAGATTCAGGAGCCGGAGTAGCCATCGCTACCACCGCTTTGTGGAAACGTTGGGGTAAGCCAGCACTCAGACCCACTAGGATGAAGCTACAAATGGCTGATGGACACATAGAAAAACCGATAGGCTTACTAGAAGGCATATCTCTCACCACTTGTGGTGTAGAATTTGAGCATACCTTTGCCATTTGTGACTTTGCGAAAAATCGTGCTTATGAGATGATATTGGGACGACCATTCATGCGTCAGTTGCAAATTGTACAAGATTGGGGAACTAATTCTTTGTACTTGCAACATTTAGGAGTGACTACTAAAGTCAATCTTAAAGACTATTCACACAGAGATGTACCCCCAATACAATGGAATACCATCCATAAGACACCAGTAGAGACGGAATCCGTGCACTCATTAGAATCAGAGCCTTCTTGGTTGCATGAGGATACCCATTTATGGATGTGTAAAGTAGCCAAACAAGAGGAAGAGCGGTTAGAAGCCAGGACCTTAGGTGCGGAACAACATCCACGAACCCTTCAAGATCCAGCCTACGCACCTGTAGTATTCCCAGATGAGGAGTTTGAACCCCATGGTTGGGCAGAAATACTAGCAACCATGGACGTAGCCATCAATGAAGAACAATGGACACCCCACTGTGACGAGGATGGCTATGACATTTCAGTCTTTACGATAGAGCCAATCACGGGCGATGCAATTTTAGAAGAGTGTGAACCTAGCACTGATGCATTTGAGGATGCAAGCGATTTTGATTTAGAATCAATTATCATGGACCCACCCTTTGCATCAGAGGAAGAATATTTCTACGAAGTAGAGACTCACACTCAGAGACACGAGGAACTTACAAACGAGGTAAGGTTAGCCACTCAAGTGACTGATAAGAGTGAAGGCAAGAAAAGAAAGAAGAAAGAAGCCATGACAGAAAAAGAAGAATCTTTATTCGAAGTACCCGAGAACTTCAAGAAATATGAAATCGAAGATAGAAGAATCATGGTACGAATGCCCAATAGAAAGGCGAATGATGGACAAGTATATGATAATCGAGAGAAAACCAAGAAAATAATAGTTGCCATAGAAGGAGAAGAAGAAAAATGCACATACATAGGGCATGATTTGACGACTGAAGAAGAAGAAGAGTTAGTTGCCCTATTGCGCGAATATAGAGATGTTTTTGCTTGGAGTTACAAAGATTTGAAAGGAGTAGATCCAGATATATGTTCTCATAGAATCCCTATGACTCCAGATGCAAAACCGACAAAACAGAAACCTTACACGTACAATGATAACTACGCTGCGAAGATTAAAGAGGAGATAGATCGCTTGATAGAAGCAGGATTCATTTACGAAATTGAGCATACCGAATGGGTATCCCCCATTGTGGTTGTGCCCAAGAAGAATGGAAAATTGTGTGTGTGTATTAACCTTAAAAAAGTTAATGCCGCAACGATTAGAGATAGTTATCCTCTTCCTATCACGGAACACCTATTGGAAAGAGTTGCGGGCAAGGAAGTTTACAGCTTTCTTGATGGATTCTCAGGCTATAATCAAGTAGCCATTGCTCCAGAAGATCAACACAAGACGGCTTTTGCCACAGAATGGGGCATATTTGCATTTCGTGTAATGCCATTTGGCTTAACAAATGCACCCGCCACTTTCCAGCGACTCATGTGTCATGTTTTTAAGGAATTCTTACGCAAGAGCTTGGAAGTTTATGTCGATGACTTATGTGCTCATTCAAATGTAAGACAGACACATATTCCAGAGTTAAGACAAATATTTGACAAATGTCGAGAATATCAGGTTTGTTTGAACCCAGAAAAATGCGTTTTCATGGTCAGGCAAGGCAAAATTCTAGGACACATTGTGTCAAAAAATGGAATCTCCACGGATGAGGAAAAGGTGAAGGTAATTGCGGATCTACCCAGACCAACTAATGTGAAAGAGGTACAGGCATTTATGGGCCATTGCGGTTATTATAGGAGATTCATACACATGTATGCAATCATAGCCAAGCCTCTGTACTCTCTTTTAACCAATTTTGAGTGGACAGATGAATGTGAAAATTCATTCAATGAACTTAAACGACGCTTGTGCTCAGCACCTATATTGACCACCCCAGATTGGAGTAAGCCATTCCATGTACATGTGGATGCATCCAATTACGCCATAGGATGTGTGTTAGCACAACCCACGAATGAAGGTAATATTGATCTCCCCATAGCCTACGCGAGCAGACAACTGAACGCAGCGGAAAGAAATTACACCACGACGGAATGAGAAGGATTAGGGATGATCTACGCTGTAAAGAAGTTTAGGCACTACTTGTTGGCCAACAAATTCAAGTTCTTTACAGATCATCAAGCCCTATTATACTTAGTCAACAAACCATGTAACACAGGACGATTAATACGTTGGTTTCTATTACTCATGGAGTATGATTTTGAAGTGGTAGTTAGGAAAGGAAAGACACACCTTAGAGCCGACCACCTTTCAAGATTAACCTCAGGAGAGGCTCCTCAAGGAATAGCCGATGAATTACCAGATGCATACTTGTTTAACCTTGAGATAGCACCAGAATGGGCAAAGCCGATAGTCCCTATTCTGACATACGGACCCAAGAATCCTAGGATAAAGATCAGAGAAGGAGAGATTACCAAGTCTCAGAGATACCAAATAATGGCAGGAAGCATATACAAACAGGATAACCAAAAGATTCTTGCCTGTTGTGTAGATGAATCAGAACATGCGAATTGGTTGCAATTAGCACACGTAGGTGCACTAAAGCAACATCATTCAAAACATCGAACATTACAGACTCTGCATAGATTAGGAGTGTATTGGCCTACGATGGAAGCAGATGTCTACAAATTGTGTAAGGAATGCCATGTTTGCTGTGAAAGACCACCAGTAGAGCATGCTACACTGTATCACGTGTCTCTCACGCCAGACTGGAGTGAACCTTTAGTGACATACTTGAGGACGAACACATTCCCTCAAGGAATGACCTTAGCTCGACAACGCAGTCTAGAGCAGGAAGCTCAAGACTACTCACTTATTGGCGATAATCTATACAAAAGAGGACGAGATGGATATGTAAGACAATGTGTTCATGAGAGCGATTATCTTAGCATACTAGAGACTGCACACCAAGGTGTTGCAGGAGGTCATTGTGGACCAGATAGGATAATCAAAGCCATTCTCTTTGCAGGATTATGGTGGCCCACTCTTCACATGGATGCACATACCTATGTAAAGAGATGTGACGTGTGCCAAAGAACTCAGTTTCCTACTCGCAGAGATGAAATGCCATTGAAACCCATGATGGGCGGACGTGCATTTTCAAAGTGGGGTATAGACTTTGTAGGACCCATTAACCCCCCTGCAAAAGGTACACATGCGGAATACATTATTGTTGCCACAAATTATCTAACCAAATGGGTAGAGGCAAAGGCCACAAAAAAGAATGATGCTCACACGACTGCAAAATTCTTATTTGAAAATGTCTTTACAAGATATGGATTGCCTATAGAGTTAGTGAGCGATCGAGGCACTCACTTTCTAAACCAAGTCATTGAATATCTGTTGCAGGATTTTATGGTGATTCACAAGAAATCTGCACCATATCATCCTCAGGCCAATGGTCAGGCTGAAAGCACTAACAAGATACTTTGTAACGTACTGACGAAACTCGTGAACAACAAACGTTCAGATTGGGACAAACAGTTACACCACGCTGTTTGGGCATATAGAGTGGCCTACAAGACCGTACTCAATGCAACTCCCTTTCAGATGGTTTTTGGTCAGAATGTTGTGCTTCCTTTGGATTTCTTGATACCGACCCTTAAGGTTGCACAAGAACATCAGTGGACCGGCCATGAATTATCAGCAAGAATAATGGACTTGGAACGATTAGGAGAAACAAGGCTGAGGGCAGCAGCAGGAATATACGCAGCAAAGAAGCGACAGAAAGCATATTTTGATGCACATGTGAAAGATAAAGGCCTAAAAGAAGGAGATTTAGTTCTAGTATATACGCTGAAACAGCACGCGCGGAAGTTAGAAAAGCGAGGTTATGGACCTATGATCATTAACAGACTCTCGACGAGCGGAGCAGTACAGTTAGCCACCTTAGAAGGAGATATAATGCCTAATTACATTAGTGGCTGTAGAGTCAGGTTATATCAAGAACCTCTTACTGAGGATATGCTTAGACGACTCACGTTGGCAAAGAAGCGTAAGGAGGAAGAAAACAGAATACGAGCCGAAGCTCAGGCAGAAGCCATAGAACGCATTAAGCGCATGAAGCTAAGAAGACAAGGACTAGGGAGAGAACATTATAACCATCTGGAAACATCACCCAGATATCCCATGGCCATGTGTCAAGTAAAGTCAACCACTCATCCTAGCATAGTGGACAGGAGACCATTCATTACAGTTAGGCTAGAGCACGGCAATCCTTGCCAAGAACTCAGAGCTTTAATTGACTCAGGTGCTGCGACTAGTGCGATTAGATGGTCCCACTATAAGGATTCAGGAATAGAAATGCGGCCAATTGAGGCATACCTCATAGGGCTAGGAGGCATGGAAACCCCTTGCATGGGTGAGGTGGACCTTCATATCCTCATTAAGGATTTGACGATGACAGCAAAGCTACTAGTGTGCCATGATGACGACCTGATAGAACCCCTAATCCTTGGCCAAGATTGGCTATACGATCACTCAGTGGACCTAAATCTTAGACAAGGCTCCTTACAGATTGGAACCTTAGAACAGAAGCGAGTGATACCGCTTGACTTCCCTAACGGCATTCCGCTTGACGGTTGTGACCCTAGACCCTATGAAATGCATGCGAGGGAAGACCGGAAGATCTTTAAGCAGACCAGTCACGTTACGTCTACACCAACCCACTCGGGCTTGGCAATAGACAGTTGTCAATCAGAAGGACGACAGAAGATCTTCCCTGGGACTTCCTGCAAACTAGAAGAGACAGTTACCCATCCACAAGGGCAGATGGACACAATCAGCGGGCAGATGGGCACAATTTGCGGTCAGGTGGGTTGCATCAGCGGACAAATGAGCACGACACCCTGCGGTGCTCATCCTTCCAAACTTGTTGCGGACTGGCCTAGATTAAAGTTAAATAAGGCATCACTTCCTAATGGGCAGGTCACGCAAGTCTTGGATCTCCCTTCTTTTCCAAAGCAGAGTGTCCATCCGACCTCTCAACCCCAGCAACAACTGAGTCAATCACGACGAAGGAACCCAGACCGACTGCAGTATCGGAGGAGACAACAAGGAAAGCAGCTTAGGCCACCCGAAGGAAGCGACACCAGACAAATATGGGTGCCAAAAGGACAAAAAGCACCAAAGACTTCCAACCAAGCAGAGATCAACAAGAAAAAGGCAAAACAGAAATAGAATCAGTATCCACCATCCCCTCGACCTTCTTCTACAGGTCCGAGCATTCGACAAATGTGGATCGCCAAAAAGTACCTTACCCATAGACCCACGCCCACGCAGATTTGGGTACCCAAAACATGTATCATAGCTCAACCCATAAGCCATGTAATATATAACCCCCACAACTCATTTCATCCCTCGATACCACCACACCCGACACCACCCTTTGCCCCTCAGCAGAAACCCACCACCCAATCCAAGATCCTTAGGAAATGGATACCGAAGCGTGTCCAACCGTCTCCCCCTAACCCCATGTCTGACGAAACTACTTCCCCGACTAACATACAACCGTGTACTAAATCACTAACCTTTAAACCTTGTATAAATTCACCCACCATCATCACACATCACTCGTAATCTCATCTCATCAAGAAATGTATGCATGATCTGAAACGTATAGGTGTCTAGAGACCTGCACCTATGCTGCAAGAAACATTGCATCCATCACATCACAGCACTTGGCTACACGGGTTACGCATCAGTTATGGAAAGGGATTGCGGTCTCACTTTAATGGGATCATAATTAATTTCCATGCTAATGTGTTAATCTTTTGTAGCAGATCTTTCTCACTAGCGCACCAATCACCATGCAAACCGACGAAGGAACATCAGGAGCAGGCCCCAGTGTAGCGGCAGTACCACTCAACGTGCTACGAGCAGAAGCCCACCCGACTGCTCCACCGCCAGAATTCCAAGGGTTTCCAGGGCCCATGCCTATCGATAACCCACCTATGGGCTACACCGAAAAGATACACAGGAACTCTCATTGGTTTCAGGGACTTGCAGGACCCCTTGCGGACGCGGACTTTATATTTGAATCCTCTCTGACATTTGATGACCGCACGTGGGGAAAATACCAGTTTTTCTCCAGAGAGTTCGAAGCCCTACAGAGCACCCAGGATTTAACTCATGTTTGGGCCAGAGCCGGCTTCACAGAATATTTTAGTGATCCTCTGCCCAAACCGGATTTTTACAGGTGCTATTACTTAATCACTACCTTGCTCGCATCAGAGAATAAGGACATCCCAGGAACCTTCATGTTGCCTACTCTAGTGGATGATCCACCTTACAAAAGGTTTTACCTATCTAAGGATTTAATCAGAGCGGCTATCAAAATTCATGGCACCCACACACCCACAGATCGAGAGAGATTAATTCCAGAACCGATGAAACGTGGGGATGTCACGAAGTGGGAGGAGATTTTGGCAATTACACCTGAGCTGTCAAAGCCACTAAGGATATGCATGCAACATTTCGCATTCCCAGCTCAGGACAGATTTACCATGCCCCATAAACGAATCTGGTTCGGATTATATTTGGCATGCACGGGACCTCAAACTGTTGATCTGGCAAGCTGGATCATAGACCAAATGTATCTGGCACAACACAGATGGGAGCGCAAGAAGGTGCTTAATGGATGTTGTGCGCTGACCAGAATTGTTTATATGTGCTTAGCTTATGACTTGCCCATCGAGCGTGCATTAACAGGAGAAGAACTGAAGGCATTCAAATGCACAACGAAGAAAGCCAGGAAGCCCAGTCGAACACGGGCAGGTAAGCGCATGAGAGGCACCATCCCCTGCCTTCAAGTGCCAGAGTCGCCATCACCACAACCCTCTCCAAAGCGACCACAGACAGAAGCTGCTCCCACAGTACAACCTATTCGCATCAGGTTGTCCAGACCAGTGGTTACGGAGGGCACCACTAGTACCGCCGCACCTCAGGCAGCTGCCACCACAGAACCCACCACCACAACAGCAGAAGCTCCCACCACTATTGGTGCGGAAGCGTTTTCTTTCCCGATACCACATATGGAGACAGACCCTATAAACACAACATTTGATTTTGAGATGCCTGATGCATTCTCAAACGAATTCCAGTATTCAGAGGCACAGCTGTTCTCCCAGGAATATGAACGCCCCAGCTACCCTACCACGCCGCGAGATCTGCCACAGGGACAAGCTGTGTCGAGCTCTGAAGAAGAAAGAACCGAAACAGACGACGATGAAAGCGACGATGAAGCCAGCCAGGGCTCACAAGACGGACAGACAGATGGCCAAGGCCAACAAACCGACGCGCACGGCGACACCAGCACATATGAAGAAGAGGCTTTCGAAGCCGCAGCGTACACGCTGGCCATAAAGAAATTATATCGCACGATGGAGAAAGTTTGGGCCCGGAAGAAGTTAACTGAAGAGGAGAGCCAGGCATTAATTGAACAGGAACTCATCTCCGGAGGATTCGAAGACGCATACATCAGAGGGTTCAGAGAGTTAGTCAAATCAGTAGGCTCCCATGAAGCACTCAGGTTTTTACAAAGAAAGCAACTACCACAGTTTGACCCCCGCCGAGTGCGACTACTTTCAAAGCCTGGAGAGTATATTCGCGTACCAACAGGAGCTCAGTCTTCAGCACAAGCCAGGGAGGCACGCCTCGTCCCCGAAAGTTCATTGACCGCAGAACCCATCCTTGTAGATTCCCCACCACGTACCACTGTTGTACATACCACCACTATCCTCGAAATAACATCCACACCTTCCACTCCCCTCTCACCTCATCTTTCACCAACCCATCCTGTATCCCCCGCACACCCACCTGCTCCCCCCACATCCACACTAGTCCAAGGCAGCATAGCCACACCCTTCGCCTTACCCATTCATACCACCATGCCCACACCCAACCCTCCGCATCCATATGTTAACCCCTTCACCCCTTCATCCTTCCCAGCGTTTCCCCCACCTCTAAGAACCCCATTCCCCTTTCTAACCCCACTAACCTTCTCACCAGTCTCACCTCCCCAACCTACCATAACCCCTATTTCCCCGTTTCACCAAGCTGCTCCAACCATCCCCCCTGTAAACTACTCTACATTTGTAAATCCCGTATTCACACCTACACAACCACCCACAATCACACCACTTTTCACAGTCACAACACTAAACACGTCCAATGACATGGACATATCACCACCCACGGCACCACCACTCACTTCACTCCCGGCACAAACATTTTTAGACACATCACAATTTTCCACGATTACCACTGCATCCACCTTCCCAACCCCATTCCCCACCCCCGCTGCATCTACTTCCACTGCATCCTCAATTAGCACTCCATTACTATTATCACCCACCATAGACACGGCACTGCAACACATGTTCACATGCATGACACAAGTAAGAGATGAGTTTGCATCTCTTGGCAACAACTATCAACAGCTGCAGAGGACGACGAATGAATTACAGTCGCAGCTTAATTCGTTATCAATTGAGAACGCCTCACTGAACAGTCGATACCAAGATTTACGAGAGGCCTATCACAAATTAGAACTAGAAAGTGAGGAGAAAACAAAAGAGGCCACCGCGGATTTGGACAACCTACTTCGAGCCCAGACCGTCCGCAATGCAACGCTCACTAGAAATATGGGCTTACTAAGAAGACACTTAGCCGCAGCAAAAGAGGAAAACCAGAGACTCCAAGAGCAGAATAGAGAGAATCTGGAAGCGGCATTGGACCATCCAGAACAACCCTTAAGTCCTAGCAAATTCAAAGCTATCCCATCTGAATCGATGAGGATGTTGCTAGATGATCATGTGCGATTGCTCGAGGACTATGATCGTATGAACGAAGAGCATCAAAAGTTAAAGGAAGATCACAAGCTGCTACAGCTCAGAGAACCGGCAACGCAACAAGTACACGTAGCAGCAGAATTACCAGCACCTGCGGACCCTGCCCCTGAAATTTTAGAGGAACTCAACGCACTCCGGGCCCAGGTAACAAATCTTGAATCTAGAATCGCAGCCTATGAAGCACCACCAAGGCCAAACTCCCCACCTGAGCTACCAGCTGAGGAAGAAACCGTCACTATCCCGGTGGAGGAGACATTTGAAGAGGCATACGAACCGATACCCATCCCAGGCGGACGTGTCACGGCCGAAGGCCAGATGACCTATGAATTACCTACCCCCGCGTGGATGAAGACAGTTGAAGAACTCGGAACGACACACTCGGCCAGAGTAGAGGCACAGCTACATGCCATGGCCATAATTGAAGAGAAAATTTTACAGTCACCATTCTTTGCTCAATTGGCCCCGCGACGATACATATCTGGGCATGAGCTCCAATATAAACCGTACTTCATGTTAATGGCCGAATACCAGTTAGCCATAGAGAAAGAAACAGGTATGAAACCAACGCATGCCACTCAATTCGAGCCAGAGGACTTGCCACCAAGGGCGCAGAGAGGTGAAATCCTTCAACCAGACTCGCGCAAAGATTTATTGCAAAACTATCCAGAGATGATGAGCACGTGGGTGAAAGCGCCGCTGCACCTAAAATTTAACCCGTGCTGGGGACCAGTACCACGACGCCGCTCTTGGACTGCATTTGCTATTAAAGTACAAAATAATAAGCAGTGCCAAGACTGGTTGAATTATCCCTATTTCAAGCCACCAATCGAGTTACCCACAGTAGGCTACATGATGGCGACGATCCGCCACTGGCTCCCTAGGTTAAAGCACATGGATGATATTGCCGCGCACATGACTGTCAAAATCTTTGACATGATGCAGATGATCTTTAAAGTCTTCCGACGCGTCAAGGCCCCCCATGTAAACACCCCGGGCTTTGAGCATGGCAACTTCGATTTAGTCTATGATATGAGCACAACGCCATCGCTACGGGTGTGTTATGCCTGGCACTGCAGGATCAAATACCTACCGGCATGCTACAAGCAGACATTCGAAGAAATGTTCACCACCGGCTTTTGGGAGTACCATTCAGAGGTATTTATAAGCAGGCCCACACATTTACTGCAATTATTCGCCTGTGATCGAATGGTGTACTCCACACATTACCAGCTCCCACCACCAGATGAGCCGCAACCTATTGATTGGGAGAAACTCGAGGATGACCTAGCCCGAGGCATTCGTATCTCCGAGCACACCCTCGCTCAGGACCTCCTACAGAACTACATCCGGCAGACCTCACAACAAGGTTCTGTCAGGGACGACAGAAGCGAGAGGGAGGGGGGTGTTGGAAGCAGCCAGAGGCACAGACGCCACGGAAGCATGTAAAGACGGAGCAGGGAGCTAGGCGGATCAATTTTCCAAACAAATATAATTCTCATTATTTCTTCAAACATTCAACAGTGATTGCTATCACTAATTGTAACATATGTATCATAGAAAACCCCATTTTGTAATCCATAGCTCCATTTTGTGCAAGCCGAGGAGTCCTCGAGCTTGAGGAGCTTAGGTAGAATACGCGTACCAATTTTTGTTATTTTTAGACATCGTTTACCCTTCCAAATAGCCTCTAGGACCTATTTTTTAACTAGGCCGGTCACTAGATGTGAAACCGGTCAAAGCTAGTCTAGAAACTATAAAAAGAGCTTGAGAGCTCATTTTTGAGGTTGGTTCATTGTAGCTTGGTTGAGATTAGAGTTCTTGTGAGCTTGTAAGAGTATTCTTGAGTAATAGAGCTAATTTCCCACCTTCCATTGTGTCTTGCTTGTCTCTTCATTGTGTGTGTATGTGTGTGCACCTTTGTGCTTCTCACCTTCACTCTCACATCATCTCACGTTCACGATCTTCATATCACTCCTATCTCTCCCACGGATTGACATTAAGGAGGTGAAGCTTCTTAACGTGGTTCTCACCATCGTGCTAGAGCAACAGTACTCGATAAAGTTGTAGATTGTTCAGAAGGATTTCATGGTGTGTTCGTGTTAAGTTACCAGGAGTGCGCTTTGTGTATTGACTCTCGATCCGGACTACTGCTCAACTGTTATAGCAGGTATAGTTTGGAGTACGGGATTCTAAGACGATGATAGCCTTGGTTGATCAGAAACAACTACTGAGCTAAGACGCGCGGACCGAGTGACGGGTGAGTGAGAAGTTGGGAAAATAGTATAGGGCCTCTGTCTAACAGACCCCTACCACTCCCAAGGACCCACTTGGCTAGAGTCAGTCTATTCTTACGGTGAGATTGAGTACAGAGAACAAGAGACTCGGAGATATCTGGTATGCAGGTGTGGAACCAGACTCTGGAATCCCCGAAGGACTGTTGTTTTGAATTAGTAACTAACGTCTGCGGTAGGTAGTTAACGGGTGAAGTTACAATAAGCGAGTATACCTTTAACATTTGGCGCCGTCTGTGGGAAAGTGGCAACTGATTACCAGTCTCTGCGGTAAAGTAGCATTTGATTACGAGTCACTTGTGAGACAGTGGCATTAGAGTGCTAACGGTTTGTAAGAAGCAAACATCCAGCAACATTTGCTTCACTGACAGTAGCAACAGATCCAGATTGTTGCAAACTGCTCAGATAGTATCACTGGGCAATGATACATGCTGGTCACTCGATCGGGCGAAACATATCCTAAGAATCGTCAGATTGAAGCACGAAAATCACAAAAGATAGCCTCGGGAGAAGCAGGCATAACTAGATCTGACCAAGTGGTCAAGAAAAGTGGAAACGTTACAACTGATTCCGGTCATATTCCGGTAGAACGGTCAACGCCTTCGATACATTCTGATGCTACTTCGACCCAGCCTATCGAAGATATAGCAAGTCCAGACTCTATCAAAACGCCGTTGGAACCTAGTTTAACAATATCAGATAAAGATTTAGAGTTATCCACGGTCAGAAATACGTTAGGAAAATTCGGCAAAAGTAGTAAAACAGGGCATTCTGGCCCAAGTTCGGTTCATTCCGGTGAGATTCCGGTGATAGAATCACCGATCGCTGGCAAAGGTTTAGCCTTTTCTGCGAAATCATCAGCTCAACCTTCGTGTTTGGAAGAAAGATTTCGAATATTAGACATCCAGAAGGAAGGAAAGCTGTTCGAAACAGAGATTCGAAGCATCCTAAGTCGAAACAGCACACCGGAAAACGCACCATCCGGCGATACAAGTCCCGATAGTTCACCCGATCAATCCCGAGATACAGAAGGAAACCCTGAACCCTTCACAATGAGCGGGCAACACCAACAACAACAACATCAACAACAACAGCTAGGACCACCAAGGCCGCCTCCAAGAGGAGTAACCTACACGAAATTCGGTGGATTCCCAGGAGACGATCCAGACGCCCACGTACGAACTTTCGAGATAAGTTATGCAGTTCTTAACCATCCACCAGATCAGGCGTATAAAGCCATTGTTTTTCAATCTACACTGATCAATGAAGCGGCGAGATGGCTCACGGAATATGATATCAATCATTTCGGTACTTACGATGCAGTACGAGATGCCTTTTTACAGCGATTCAGACTAAAGAAGAATCCTGCTGAAATCTTTGAGTATCTACAGAACAACAGACAGAAGGTAAATCAGACCGTCCAGGAGTACGCTACCCTCTTTAGAACACATTTACGGCAGATACCACAGGCTCACGCTAATCTACCTGATGATGTCATCTCTCAATGGTTTATCAATGGATTAACCCCACAACTGAAGCAGATCATGATCATAAGATGTGTCGGAGCTATGACCTTGGATGCCGTCATTGCAATGGCTCTACAGCTAGAATCCAAGGTTGGTGGATTTTCAGAAGACTTGGAATGGTTAAAAACAAACAAAAATATGGCTGAAGATATCACCAGGCAAGTATACTGCACCACATGCAAAAATTCGGGGCATACAAGTGCCAACTGTGCACTGAACCAAGTGTTTTGCGCTATCTACAACACTACCGGGCACACCACCGGAAACTGTGTCTACAACGCTAGAATACAAGGGACAGCAACCGTCAATGCAGTCATCCAAGAACATGGCCAACCAGTAAATCACTATGTGCCTCCGCAACTGAGAAACAATCAACAACAAGGATATCGGAACTACCGAGGACAGAGAAACAACACTTATAATGCCAACCGATGGCAGAATGGACCACCACCGGAAAACCCTGAGTTACCACCTCCACGCTGTCATTTTTGTGGCGAATTCGGCCACATTAGAAGGTTTTGTAAAGACGCAATGGAGTATGATCAAAGAAAGAAGGAACGCCAAAATCCAATGGCCAACATGGTAAAAATTACACCGATCGAGACACAGACTGCTACAGTCCAGACCCGTTCCGGTAAACAACTTCAGCCGGCAGTAGAAATCTTTGAACCAGGGATACAAGAACAACGAAGGATGTATAACAAAGCTAGTCATTGGACCACAACAGAACCACCAGTGTTCCCAGAACCTATTCCGGTGACTCAGGCTTCTTCATCAAAGGACGAAACAACACAAAAGGATACATCAGTAGGGCCATCATCATCAGAAGAGGCAACAGCAGACACTTCTGCGTCAGTAGAAACTTCAAGTCCAAAAGAACAAGACAATCAAGCTCAACAGGCCTGGGAAATTTTGTCCAAGGCATCCATCACGCTGCCTCTAGGCCAACTTCTGGCCTTAGTGCCCGGGATCCGACAACAGTTTTAGCAACAATTCAGCCCAGTACCTTCTTGCATTCCGACGACAGCCGCAGTTCAACCGGAACCTGATGCTGCGATTGATCACGCAGTGCCCTTGATCACAGTATGGTATAAGAATCAGATGATCACGCAGGTATTAACTGATGGAGGCTCAGGCGTAAACATTGCGACCGCAGCGTTATGTAAAAAGCTAGGCTGGACCGAAATTGAACCAGTTCAATTCTTTGTTCGAATGGCGGATCAATCGAGAGTCCATCCTGTAGGACTTGTGCGGAATGTACCCATCACTCTACAAGGTACAACTTTCAAGATGACTTTTGTCATACTAGATCTACCCGAATCCACTTTGGATTACAATCTTCTTTTCGACCGACCTTGGCTGAAGCATGCGAAGGTAATACAGGACTGGTCTGCACAAGAGCTTACATTCAAGGATGCCCATCGTAAATATGTGGTGAAACTAGATGCTATGCAATCTTGCGAACCTCACACCAGACCGTACTTTGCTGAACCAGTTCATATGCTAGATGGACTGTCAGATGATGAAGAAGAGCAATTTCTGAAGAGTAATGCCGATTTAATGTCTCTAGGAACTGTTGACCTACAATCCGTCATAGATAACTGGAACACGTCAGTATGTACAGTAGTAGCTATCACCGGAAAGTCGGTCCAGGAAGATACTTCCTCAACCCATGACGACGAATTACAACCACTGTTCAAGCCAACAGATGATACAGAGAAACCTCAACAATTTTATGTTCCAGAAGACCAGGTGATCACGTACAATCTAGGAGATAGAGACCACCCACGACCTGTGAAGATGAGGCAGAACTTACCGGAAACATTTAAGGAGGATTTGATTAAACTTCTTCGCGAATTCGCAGACGTCTTTGCATGGGATTACAAAGACATGAAAGGATTAGATCCGCGCATCTATCAACATAGGGTCATGTTGAAACCGGAAGTGAAACCAAAAAGACAACCCAGCTACAGAATGAACCCCCATTATGCATCACAGGTAAAAGCCGAACTTGATAGACTATTAAAAGTCGGATTCATTGTACCAGTAGAACACGCTGAATGGATCTCACCCATCGTGATCGTGCCAAAGAAAAACAAGCAGTTACGAATCTGTGTGGATTACCGGAAATTAAATGCAGCAACAGTACCAGATCCTTTCCCGATCCCCTTTTTGGATACCATGCTTGATAGAGTCGCAGGTCATGAAATGTATTCATTTTTAGATGGATACAGCGGGTACAACCAGGTTAGAATGGCTGAAGAGGATATACCAAAAACTGCCTTCATTACCAATTGGGGTGTCTTTGCCTGCACAGTAATGTGGTTCGGATTGAGAAATGCACCAAGCACATTTCAAAGATGTATGCAGGAGATATTTTCTCCTTACCTCACCTCTTTCATGCAAGTCTATCTCGACGACTTCTCAATCTTTGGGAAGATGATAGCACATTTGTTTCACTTACGATGTTGTTTTCAGAAGTGTCGAGAATATAGACTCTGCCTTAATCCCAACAAATCCGTGTTTGCGGTTTCATGTGGCAAACTACTTGGGCATATTGTATCTGCCCAAGGTATCCGAGTGGACCCAGATAAGATTTCGGCAATTTTAGAAGCCCCAATACCCACGACTCCGAAAGAAGTAATGCGCTTTATGGGACAAATACGGTGGCATGGCAGACACTTGCGGTGGCTTGCTCACCTAGCAGTACCACTGAACAGGCTAATCACAAAGACTCCCAGACAGTTTGAATGGACTGAAGAATGTCAAACTACATTTGATCGACTCAAGTATCTCCTGACGCAAGCTCCAATTTTACAACCACCGGACTGGGACAATCCGTTCCATGTTTTTGTTGACGCTTCAGATATTGCAATCGGCAGTATTCTGATGCAGCAAACAGATAAGTGGTTTCGCCCTGTTTATTACGCCAGTAGAAGACTGGCACCAGCAGAAAAGAACTATTCCACCACTGAAAGAGAATGTCTAGGATTGATTTACTCAATCAAAAAGTTCAAACATTATCTACTAGGCCGGAAATTTACCTTTCATGTGGATCATGCTGCCCTTGTGTATCTAGTAAGACAGCAGCACTTAGGAGGACGATTAGCACGATGGGTGCTACTTTTACAAGAATTTGACTATGATGTCATTCACCGACCCGGAAATGCACATGCCTTAGCAGATTTCTTATCACGCCTAGATTCCGTTGAAGCTCCGGTAGGAATAGATGACACGACTCCTGCGATTTATAATGCTGAACCACTACCTGATGAGACGCCCAACTTACAAACACCACCTACATACTATGATCAGATTCTAACTTTTCTCACCGAAGGACGCTTTCCAGCTGAGACTGCCAAGGCGGTTCGAAGAAAATCGCAGTTTTTAGCCGCCGATTTCGGTTAGTTGCTGGAGAACTATATTATACAGATCATACCGGAATCCTACTTCGCTGTATTCCACCACATGAAGTTAACTCAGTTATCACTTTGGCTCACTCAATTCCTCCCGGTGGCCATTTTGCAGCAGACTTAACTCACCGGAAAATTCTGCAAGGAGGACTCTGGTGGCCAACTATGTACAGAGATATCTCACAGTTTGTTAAACAATGCGATGCTTGCCAAAGAGCTGGTCAGCCTTTACAACGGCATCTTTTTCCCCTGCAACCCATCTTACCATTAGAACCTTTTCAGAAATGGGGTTTAGATTTTATCGGGCCAATTACACCTCCAGCAGTATCCAGTAACAATCGATACATACTGACTTGCACAGATTACGCAACTAGATGGGCAGAAGCTTGGGCTTTGCGGTCTGCTACAGCATTTACGGTAGCAAAATGTCTACTCACGGATGTCTTCCCACGATTTGGTTTACCACTGGAAATTGTCTCAGATCAAGGCACTCATTTTGTAAACAATTTAATGAAGGCACTCACACAGTCCTTCCAAGTCACACATAAATTTAGCTCTCCTTATTATCCACGTGCCAATGGATTGGCTGAAAGTACAAACAAATCACTGTTAAACATCCTCCGAAAATTGATCATGGAAGCACCGGAAAGATGGGATCAACTACTACCTGCAGTATTATGGGCATACCGAACTACATATAAAGTAACAACAGGCTTGACACCTTTCAAGCTAGCTTATGGCTTAGAAGCAATCGCTCCCATGGAAGTAGTCATCCCAAGTTTGCGGGTAGCAATCACTCAGAAGATGGTACCGGAATCTTCACTGACAGCACGAATGGACGCACTCAGAGAACTTGATGAGCACCGATGGCTCAGTTTTTTAACTATGCGCGAAGTTCAACTAAGGCAAGCTAAGACACACGATCGATATTTGAAGACGCCAATCTTTTCGGTAGGACAGCTTGTACTCTTCTATAACGCAAAATCGGACAGAGCAGCAGGAAAATTCAAACTACGATGGTTCGGCCCTTTCAAGATCTCAGCACAAGTAGGTCCGGCAACTTTTCGGTTGACTACGTTGACCGGAATTCCACTTCCAAAAGTACTTAATGGATCGAAGCTGCGGCCGTATTATCCCACTACCAGTACACCTTAATTATTCGGCGACGAGCCTAGTTTTGTATAAATTTTTATGTTTTGCTTTTAGCCGTCTTTTGTACAAATCTTTATGTTACCAGCCGCCCCTCCCTACCGGTCACTCAGTACGCACGCTAGCATGCAAACCGTATCATTCCCGCACCACACAATGATACTCACCCCCACACCGTGTTCTCCATATTTAACCCCCTCAGTTGCGCCAAAAAAAACCGCTATTGTGTTTTCGTGATTGTGTGTGTTATCTCAGTATTCTGTGTTTTCTGTAAGTGTGCATTGTGAACGCCATGGAAGCGCTAGCCAACTACGCTTCTTTTCGCGAAGGTATCCCTACAGACGTAGGCGAATACCTGCGATGCAGAGGGTTGGCCAACTTCGCTGAGTTGCCTTGGCACTCACTGGAAGCCCATCCCTTCTCCGCACAGATCATCCAAGCCATTGCCCAAAGCCCCACCACCGAACGACAGTGGGTCTTCCTTTCCCTCCCACATAGATCCGTCATCACCTTCCAAGCCTTCGCCGACGCCTACCGCCTCACCCCGCAAGGCCGCGAAAATGGCCCTACCATCCCTTTCGCCCGTATGACCAAACTCTTTCCCCGCTCCTCATCAAACGAATACGCCATTCTATGCCGCCCAGAACCCGAGCGATCCGCCCTACAGTTCCTTGTAGCCATCCTCAACTTGCAAAAACGAACATATGGCATCTCTCGCCCCTTCTACTCCGCCTTAGATTTAGCTGCCCGCGAACCTGTAAATTTTGCCTCTTATTTTTTCCTTAGAATCCATAAAGAATGTGTAGCTATCGTAAAACAGCTCCAAAAGGGTTCTACCCCCCGCTCTCGCCTTCCCCACATCATCTCCTTCCTCTTCCCAACCATTCTCGCCGCACAACCCCCACCCGCAGGCCCCGCACTTCGACACGAAGAATCCGCACAACCAATCGAGGACACTGAAGAAGAAGACGAAGAGATTAATCAGCTCTTCCGTACCAAGCGAATTCGGATTAGCTCCTTGGAAAGTGAAGTCCAAGGATTCGCCGGAAAAGATCAGGAGACCAAGCCAGACGACCAAGAGGAAACATACCACGACACCGCCACACACCACGAAACATCGACGGAGCAACCAGACCAGCAGGATCAAGCAGAGACAGAAATAGTGTCCACAGAAAAAGAATCTGAGCAGCACCAAGATGAACAGGAATCGACCACCAAAGCACTGGATCAACTCATCGACGCCATCAACCAGACAGAAACCATACAACAAACACTCGCCAAGGTAAACCCCTCAGATACCGTTCTCCCTACACCACCTCCTGCCAAACCCCTCCCCCCACCGGAACCACCCCTCCCACCCATCACTGAACCCGCAGCATCTTCCTCTTCCTCCCCTAACTACTCTCCGCCAAACTCCCAGCAACTACTCACCGACACATCCTCTCAACCTCGTCATCCTCCACCACCACCGCCACATAACGCATTCTCGGAACTTGCCGCCATGGGGCAGTTCCTCATCCAGTTATCACACCAGCTGCCCGCCCAGTTTACGGCAGCCACGGACCACCTGAAACTCGAATACCAGCACAAGGTAGACACCCTGGAAGCCGACATCGCCCCCCTCCAGGAAGAAGTTGATGTTGTAAAGACCGAGAATCATCAACTCCGGACACAGCTAGCAGAACTCCAAGCACGATTTTCGACAGAACAGACGCTAGTACAACAACGAGATGCAGCCCTGGACCAGCTAGCTGCCAAAGACCAACTCATACACGATGCACATGAGGAAATTCGAACACTGAAGGCCGCCCTTCAAGAACAAGAAGATATCAACGTATCTCTCGAAGAATTGATCGCAGACACGAAGATTCAATTACAAGAAACCATCCAGAAGATGCAGGACCAACAGAAAGAAGCCGACCAAGTTCAAGAGCAATTACGGCGAGCCGAAGAATGTGCCGACACGGTCAACCGTATTCTCAAACAACAATTACTACGGGAAGGCCAATACCAAAAAGATATCGCCAACGCCCGCAGAGAACGCGATGCGTATAAGAAAACTCTCAATTTCCAAACACAGCAATTTGAACGCCAAGACAACCAAATACGCAACCAGAAGGAGTGTATCAGAGAGATGCAGACCAAACTGACTGAAATAACGACAGCCCGAGATGCGGCATTAGCCAACGAATTTTATCTCCAGGAGGCTTTTCTTCAAACCCAAGCCGAAATTTTGTTAAATCAAGCCATAGCCCTCAGTGCAGTCAGAACCGACGCCCAATTATTAGAACCTACCACCTTAGTGCAAATGTTAGAAACCCTCAAAAAGAAAATTACCCGAACATTTAGGCTCGCCCGAAGTATGTACTTAGAAGGTCTAGTATCCGAACCATAGGAACTTACGGGTTCGAGTCCACCGTGCGTGCCAGTGTTAGACGGCCGCCGAACAAAGGACAATTGTACTTAGACAGAGGTTTTTAATGTAGAAAGAACCCTTCTGGAAGTACGCGGTAAAGAAAGATTCGCGCAAGCCTTGTAATAAAATTCTATTTAAAGCAATGAAAAGAACGGCAGAGGGGCGAGAGAAGGAGCCCCCCCCCCCCCCCCCCCCCCGTGTTTTGGGATTTGCAAGTATAGTGTTGTATGTATAGAACAGAGTAACTCTGTTCTGTTCCGTCTGCTCCATTTTCTCTCCTGTGTATGTGCTTGTGTGCGTATGTGCGTTATACGCAGTGTTACGAATCGATACTGTGTTGCAGAGATTTCACCCGGTAATGATTGAAGTATTTCTTAAGCGTTATTCGAACTGGAACGCGTTTTTTTTTTATCGTTCTTATGTGGAGCACGGAAGCATAGAGAACTAACATGGTTCAGTTGTGAGTTATGAGTCTCTGTGAATGACTGGGTCGGTAATATAATCTGTGTTAAGATTAGTACCGGTAGTGTTCTGAATACGAGTAGAATGATGATAAAGGGCGCGACAAGTTATGGTCAGTAGGTCTTGCGATTTGAAGTTGGTACTCGGTAAAGTTGTAGATTGTTCAGAAGGATTTCGTGGTGTGTTCGTGTTAAGTTACCAGGAGTGCGCTTTGTGTATTGACTCTCGATCCGGACTACTGCTCAACTGTTATAGCAGGTATAGTTTGGAGTGCGGGATTCTAAGACGATGATAGCCTTGGTTGATCAAAAACAACTACTGAGCTAAGACGCGCGGACCGAGTGACGGGTGAGTGAGAAGTTGGGAAAATAGTATAGGGCCTCTGTCTAACAGACCCCTACCACTCCCAAGGACCCACTTGGCTAGAGTCAGTCTATTCTTACGGTGAGATTGAGTACAGAGAACAAGAGACTCGGAGATATCTGGTATGCAGGTGTGGAACCAGACTCTGGAATCCCCGAAGGACTGTTGTTTTGAATTAGTAACTAACGTCTGCGGTAGGTAGTTAACGGGTGAAGTTACAATAAGCGAGTATACCTTTAACAATAGTCATTTGACAAGTACGTGCAAAGGTCTCATCAAAATCCATGCCTCTTTCCTATGCATAACCCTTTGCAACAAGCCTAGCCTTATACCTATCAACTGTACCATCAGGCTTACGCTTAAGCTTGTATATCCACTTAGTCCCAATGACCTTCTTGCCAGGAGGCAAGTCACATAAAGACCAAGTACCATTCTTCATTATATCACCATATTCAGATTGCATAGCAGCCATCCATTTTTCTGAATTTTGTGCTTCATCAAACGAAACAGGATTTGTCTCATCACAGAGACTAGATGCAGCCGTAGCATAGCAATCTGATGCAAAAGAGGTACTATGGGAGCCTGATCGAGTACGATATGACAGAGATGCATCTAATTTGCTATTACGCAAGGTCTATACCAGCCATTTTGGCATAGTTCTTGCCTTCTCAATATCAACTCTCTCATCAATAAGTGCATCCTGTAAATCTGCGTAAAAAATGGAATGATATGCATCATCACATGAAACCTGCAAAGGCTGATAATTTGCCTCATTAGGACTAGCACTAGACTATCCACCTGTAAAAAGAGGCAGCAAAGTATCATACATGTCTTTGGAGCTAACAGATGTCTCCTTTGTACATGAAAGCAATGGCTGAATAGCATCTTCCACAAAAACAACATCACGGCTAACCAAAATGCGTTTAGTCTGTGGATGATACAGACGATAGCCTTTACTTTCAGAACTGTACCCAACAAAAATACATTTTACTACTTTATCATCCAATTTTCTGCGATATTGTTCAGGCACTAATGCATATGCCAAACAACCAAAAACATGCAGATGTGCAACAGATGGCTTGCGATCATGCCAAGCCTCATATGGAGTGATAGACTACAGTGCTTTAGTGGGACACCTCTTCAGTACATATGCTGCACACATGACAACCTCAAGCCAAAAACTATGTGGTGAAGCCTGACTATTGACCATACACCTCGCCATCTCCATGAGTGACCTGTTCTTTCATTCAGCAACTCCATTTTGTTGAGGTGTATACGGCACTGTACACTGGTGTTTTATCCCAGATTAGACCAAAAATGCATTAAAATCAGAAGACATATATTCCCCCCCTCGATCTAAACGGAGGGTGCCCATTCTACACGTTGACAGATTTTCAGCCAAAACCAAAAACTGTTTGAAGCACATGAACACTTCGGACTTTGCCTTCAATGGATATACCCATGCATGCCTGGAAAAATCATCAATGAAAGTCACTAAGTAAAGATACTTCCCAAAAGAAGGTGTGTGTATAGGACTACAAACATCACTATGTACAAGCTGCAATTTTTTAGTAGCCCGAACTGAACCATCTTTTGGAAAGGATGAACGCTGCATTTTGCCCAAAATACAGCCTTCACAAACATGTTTTCCAGGTGCCTCAAGTTTGGGCAAAGAGGACACCATTTTAGATTTCTACAAGCATAGCAAACTAGCAAAATTCAGATGCCCAAAGCATGCATGCCAAAGCTTTGCATCTGACATAGCCTGAGAATCATGTACTGCACATGCTGAATCATTTATAGATCTTTCATAGTCTATGAGATTATATAGCCCACGACATAAAATGGGAGAAGCAATAATCACATCGCCATTTGATAGATCATGAACTGTACACATGTCCTCAACAAATTTCACAACAAGCCAATCTTGGCTAATGCAGAAACTGATAACATATTTTTCTTGATCCCTGGCACAAACAAAGCATCTGACAAAGTGAAAGAACTACCATCAGCAATAGCCAAAATGATCTTACCAACTCCCACAACAGGATAAGAGGAGTTGTTGGTGCATGTAACGATATTCCTTGTAGGGGCAGGCTCGAGTGAAGAGAAGAAACTGCGCTGCGAGGTAATATGTTTGGTCGCCCCACTATCAAAGTACCAAACATCTGAGTCTACCACAGACATGCACTGCTTATGAGAAGATGGGTCAAAACTGCAAATAGTAGTAAACACCCATTCTTCTTCTTGCACAAGATTAGCAGACTCCGTTTTTTGTGTAGAGGCTTCTACAACAACCATTCCAACCTCTTTCTTCTTTGCCTCTTTTGCAGTCATTTTTGGACAGTTCTTTATGATATGATCATTCCCTTTACAGTACTTACAAAACAATTTCTGCATTTCTGATTTTTTTCTCATCTTTGTTTTGGTTCTTCGAATGTGCAGCATTTGCAGATTTCTGGTTACTAGTAGAAAAGCTCCATTTTCCTTTGCCCTTCTGACTAGCCAGGTAAGCTTGATCTGCAACACGCATAATGGACCTGTTCTATCTGGACTGATCTTCCTGCAACAGAACAGAGACTAGCTCCTCAAATGACAAGGCATTTGGATTTCCTTTCATCATCAACCGAAGAGTAGAAACAAAACTCTGATATGAATCAAGAAGACCATTCAGAATGGTCTACACAAGTGAGCTATCTGGTATAACCTCATCAGTAGAAATCAACTGTTCCTTCAAGTCTTTGATCTTTGTTAGGAAACTGTCCATAGAATCACCTTCATTCATGTGCTCACTCTCCAACTGTTTTCGGAGGTAAGCAAACGAGCCTCATTCCTAGCTTGGTACAATGTGGTAAGTGTATCCCAAGCATCCTTAGCTATTTTGCAAGAGCGAATGTGAGGAATAATGGCACGTTTGACAGAAAAAGCTATCAATGCATGTGCCTGGGCATCATATAAGCCCATAATGGGTAGTTGGTACCATCCAACTTATCCTCAAGAGCCAACATACGGAATACATAACTGCTTTCAGCCATGACCGGTGACTAAAGTGCCTTGATGCAGAAAATTGACTGTATCTCAAAAAGTTGAATGGAACTACCCAAACGAGTTCTGCTAAACCTATAGAAGACTTTGGGACGCTTATACTGGTGGACAAAATAGGTATATAGCTTTGGCACAAAAAGACAAAATAGCCTACACAAGCATTGCGCTAGTGCGTTCGGAAGCCGAAACGAGCTAGATCGCGATCTTTGAAACACCCTGAGTATGCTCACAAAATTTTGTGCGAATCTGAGACTGCAATCGGAGGAGTATCGATGACACCCTAGATGAAGCGGTGACCTGCTCTGATACCAATTATTGGAGTTAGATGTTTGCGGAAGCACGCGAACAATACAAGGAAGAAGAAGAAGCTTGGGGCACAACACACAAGACTGAATGTATTACTAGAGAATGTACAAAGATAAGTAGCCCATTAGGGCAATAGGCATATATACAAGTCGAGGGAAAAAAACCTCCTAAAGAGGGAAAAAAGTGCCCCGGCGGTCCTAGTGTGTTCACACACATCACTACCTAAATATATCAACAGGCATGATTACATTCAACAAAAAAGTGGGACAATTCCTCCACCCTGCCACACTAGGTACACATTCCTCTATTAGATTTGACCATCTTGTCTCTCTTCCAATCCATAGCCCATTATGGATGAGTACCCACTCAAGATATGAGTGTTTTATACAAGTGGGAAAGGTCCATAGCCATTTGAAATTGTATCACCATTGACTGTTATACCAATTGAGCTTCCATATTCTACCAATTGAGCTTCCATATTCTGTTGGATTTTGAGGAGATCCTAGAGGTAGAGCCTTTAGAAGCTTTAAATTTATCCAATTACATATCTTCAACCACCTTAGTGATATCCAACCTTTTAATATGACAAGAGTCTATTCTTTTCCGATAGAGACTTGTGTTGACTTAAAAGACCTATAAAAAAGTAGAGGATAAATAAGAAAAAGGCAAAAGGATCAAACTTCAAAGTTGGTAGTTACCAAGCTATCAAGGGCATGAAGGATTGTTTCACACCAAGAGAGTAGTAGAGAAAGGACAAGTAAAAGGATTCTGAGGAGGTGAAGGATGAATCCTTTCCACTAAAAGTAGTAAAGAAGTTTTGAAAGACCATCCAAGAGTGTTACCAAGATCCACGTAGGGAGGTTTGAAAGAACCAAAACACCACACAAAGGTGTTTCATACACGACCAAAAGACCACACAAAAGTTTTTATAAACACTTAATAAACTTACAATGCACCACCAACTCCACCAAAGAACCACCAAAATGGAGAAAACCCACCATGAATCACCAAAAGACACCAAAAAATCACAGACGGTTTCAAATACCAAGGGTGGGATTGTGAGGGATTAGAGGTAGAAACATGGTGGGAAAATGGGCTAGAATAGCACCCTAAAGGCTCTATGAGCATAAACATGATGACCTCCTTCTCAATGAAGAAGCATACCATAGTGCTTGATGTTTTTATGATAAAATTTCTCCATTCTAGACGTTTTAAAGATTTGAATTATTTTGAAGTGCTCCTAAATGAGCATCTTTCACTAGATTGTATCATTGTTCATAATCAACACAACGAGCAAAAGATTCCCTCAATGTCTTTGTGTTATATGCTTCTTTATATAATTTGATAGTTCAACTAATATCACATCTTTGCTTCTCAATCATAAGAAGAACTTATAGTGGGGACATTGTACACGTGCTTGGAGCAGATGCAAGACATGCTTCTATGCTCAAGTAATATCACAAGTTTGCTTCTCAATCATAGGAAGAACTTATAGTGGGGACATTGTACACTTGCTTGGAGCAATGCAAGTGATTATGGAAATCGGAGAACCTCTGATGGCCCTAATCTTATGAATTGTCCATGTACACTTGCTTGGAGCAATGCAAGTGATTATGGAAATCGGAGAACCTCTGATGGCCCTAATCTTATGAATTGTCCATGTCTCCTATCTCTTATCTTTGCCATTTTTGTATATTTGTTCCCTCAAATGTTTAATATCAATCTTATTCTCTACTTGAAGGCTTATTCCTTTGTGCATCAATAAGAAACTTTTTTTTTGAACACGACCAATTCAAGTGATTAGAGCCATCCAAAAAAATTTCAATCGCCTTAATCACTTGCATCCGTCATGTTATGTCTTTCTACTTTTCTTTTGTCCTTTCATTTACTTAAAGCAAAGACGACTCATTTTTATCCTTTGTTTCTAAAATAACTATTCTTAATGCATTTTTTCTAATAAGGGTTTCTTCTAGCCAAAACATGTGAAGCAAACCATGTGGCATCGTGCTCTACATTAATCAACTCTTGCAGCTCTCATTGAATATGAAAACATTACCGCAGCCCCATTGAATATAAAAGCTCTACTCAAATATTTCCCACATTCTTTTCTTGGTAGTAGGTACCTCGGCTTTGGCTTGCCCCAACTGAGTTGAATGTTTATTTAGAGCTTCACATATTTTATTAGCTGTGCTTATAGATTCTACACAAATTAGTTCGCAAGGTAAATGTGGATTTAGTATCATCTAGCTATTTATCTCTACTAGAGCTCAATTTCTTGAAAGTTCCAAACACAAGACTGCCTCCTAATGACAATCTTGCAACAACTTGTAGAATGCTTAGAATATGATATCATGGATCTATTCCTCAAAAAAAGAGAATAGTCGAATGCCTCCATAGCATCTAGCCTAGAGCAAAAAGAAAACAAAGCCACATCAAAGATATTTTCATCTCAATATGAAAAAGCTTTGGATTCCCAAAAAAATAATGGAACCTAAGAATAATCACCATCAAATGCGGTTAAATGTAGGAACTAAGGGTGAGTATAAAAAGTCTTCAAAGCATCAAAATTCTTCATGTGAAGAAGAAAAAATCAAGGAGAATACCCAACAGTACCAACAAAGAAAAGAAATGTAATCCTCCACCAAAAATAGGATCATCATTTGACATAGATATGGTTACCTATAATATAGTAATATCACAAAAGAATCAATCACTCAAGTGGATACCAATGAATTAAAAAAATATTCATCAATATTCATGACCAATCAAGATGCTCACAACAAAGAATATTATTACGTATGAGCAATAACAAACACATGTTAAGACTGAAAGATAGAACAAGTGCAACTTAAGGGAGGTCAATTTGTCTTTCAAGATAAAGAATTAAAAAATTAATTGTTCAAATTATGTCAACACCAAACTAAAATGCAAGAAACCTCTTTAGGCACCAACTTACAAGTTTGTACAAGTAGGCCCACTTACAAGGTTGTGCATAGCAAAGAGCATTATTTGATCATTCATGTGCATGTGTAGTTTAATGTGTCCATTTTTTCTATAATACTATCATAATGAAACCATCATGAAACCTCCATTTCTGAAAGTGAAACTTAAAATCATTGTTTTTAGTGATCAAATGGCATCTTTATCTTCAATTTCCATTCACACACAAAGTGTGGTTCACCACTCTAGCAATTTCACTGAGTCCTGTAGGCAATACTACCATGATGATTGTGGCCTATAGGCTTATGAGTGTACACAAGACAAATATACATTATTTTTCTCATTACTTTCATTTTTTACGTGTAAGCTCCATTTATAATCACACCAAGAGTTTTTAATTTTTGAAAGGCTTCCGATAGGTACATGAGAATTCCAAAAGCTAAGAATATTTCAAAAATTTTCTTCCATCATAGATTCATAATTGCGAATAGTCAAAGATGGGGTTATGGATAGCATGGATTGTCATTTTTTAGAGTAGGCTAGGAACTTATTCCTACACCACCTAAGATTTTTCAAGATAATACCATAGACATGATAAAGGTGACTACTAATGGGTGAAGCCTACAATTTGATGAAGAAAATTCCAAAGTACAAGATGAGGAAGAAATAGCATAAGGAAATGTGGATGGTATTGATTTTCCCACCCAAATAAATTCCTCCAATCAGCCTTCAAATATATAAATTGGTGTACAAAATGCCAATTATATGTTCTATATATACCACCATACTAATGGACCTATTCTTGAGTGTCCCTTTTATATCATATAGAGTAGGTTCCATCCCTTCCTTGATTTTGTCTTCACCATTTTAACTTTCTTTTCTTGGTCTAACAAATGCATTAATGATAAGCTCTTAAATGTCCCTACATACAAAAGTTTCTTCCCCTAAGAGAGCATCCCTAGGAGAGATATCCTCTCACCCTATAAGCCCAACTATCCCAATAGTTATACACCCATCAAGGCTATTTTCCAAAAAAAATTCAATTATCCAAATTATGATTCAATGGGATCGTAAGCAAGAAGAAAAAATTAAAAGAACACTATTGTTGATATATTTTGATAGTGATGTGTGTGAACACACTTAAGAACATTGGGGAATTTTTTTCCCTCTTTAGGAGGCTTTTCCCCCCGGCTTGTATATATGCATATAACCCTAACATGTTACTTAGCTTTGTACATTCACTTGGTAATTCATTCAGTGTTGTGTGGTGCTCCAAGCTTCTTCTTCTTCCTTGTGTTGTTTGTGTGCTTCTGTAGACCTCAATCTCCAACAACTATCAAAGAGAGATTTCCCATTTATAAGAACTAATAGAGAAGTTTCAACTATTGAAAAAAGATATGCAAAAAAAAAGAGAAAACTTTAAAAAAATTGGAAGAAGCTCAATCAACTAGATCAAAAACATAACAAAGAGAAAACATGTTAAAAGATCAATTGTATAATAGGATACAGGGGATTCAAAGGTTAAGATGTCTTAATGATCAATCACTGTAAAATATTCTTTCAAATACTCCTCTATAAGCACCAACAAAAAAAAAGAAAAATCATTGATGCCTTATATGAATTAATACAAGTAGAATTCATAGCATTCAAATCCCCCATATTGGATAATGAGGATGCTGCCCAAAACATCATTGAAATTTTTAAGCTTGAGCAAGAAAAAAATCAACAACAAGTAGCAGTCTTGAATGGAATGCTTGATAAGGACACACAAGAAGCTAGTCTATTAAGTGAGGACTAGAAGATAACCCTATGCTAGATGTGGCTAGGAGAATATCAAACTTGGAAATCGATTGACTAAAGTGTGAGGCTAAAATACTTTTCTCAATTGAAAAATCAAAATTTTGAAGGAAGAAAATGAAGAATTGAAAAAGAAGTCAAGAGCATACACATCTGCTTTAGAATTCTGCAAAACTAAATTTGAAGAAATTAGCTAATTTAGATTATAGAACATGTGGAAGATTCATGGGAAGATGATACTCCTCTCATGGAAGAATCCAATTATGTTTAGCCCAAATACAAAAGATCCAAGTCTACCTTTCATGTAATATGTGTTAGAGGGCAAACTATTAAAGGCCCATATTGTAAATTTAATCAATCCTAGATTGTCTATATACAACACATGCGCCTTATATTGTTTTGGTTGAGTAGTACAAAGATTACCTAGAAAGCAAATAATACCTAGAAAGAAAAATACAGTGCCAATCAGATGATAACTTCATGTAGAGATTATGAATTTCTTAATCCATACACATCATGTTAAAGGGTTTTTAAAGAACATCTTTTATTTATGTAGTTACGCCTTGATTACTACATAGTCATGTGGTGGAGGTCATTTTATCATTTTTTGAAACTCTAAGCTGAGCATAAAAATTGGTCAATTGTGGTTAGCATATCCAATATGTTTTCTCTCAAAGGATGGAGTTGAAAAAGAAATAGATGTTAGATGTATTTGACTTCCTTCAACAATCCCTTTCAAAAATCGCAAAGATCCCATAAATCTAACTCTCGATACTACAAATATGTTGCAAGTTTGAATCTTCATGTTCGAAAAAATTACATATCAAATCAATGGCTTCAATAGATCTCTATTTAAAGACACACAAATTATTGTTTGGTCTAAACCAAGCATCACCATTAAACTAGTTGTGGACTCATTACACAAGGTTGATGTTTCTAGCATCCCACTCACTACATGCAAACATTCAAAGGGGATTTTTTTCATCAATTTGACTTTTTTGAAAAACACAATTTCATCTTTTTAAGCACCATTTCACATGTTTTTGCTTGAATTTTTACACTAGCACAATGTTGAGGAATTTTGTCGTGACGTTACAAAATTTTATTTCCAAAGATCGGTCAATAGATTCATAGAAGTTGTTGTTGGTTCAACTTGGACACACAAAAGATGGATAATGAACAATAAAAAGTGGATCTAGTATATTATTATTAAAAAGGGTCCAAATATACTATGGTGACTGCAGCTTGGAAATCACCAAAATTAAAGTGCTCAAAAGCCCTAGAATTTTAAGGGACAACAATGTTTGAAAGGTGTGACCTTTAATAATTGTATTTACAAGTGTAGCACGGCGTTTTTTTAGTACCCTACACAATGTTCCATAGACCTTTTGCTACAAATACATGAGGATCATATATTCCCATAATGGGTAATTAGTATCATCCAAATTGTCCTCAACAACCAACATATAGAATACATCATTGCTTCAACCATGGCAACTGACTAAAATACCTTGATGCAAAAATATGATTGTATCTTAAAAAGCTGAACAAAACCACCCTATCAAGCTCTGATAAACCTATAGCCAACTTCGATGCACTTGTACTGGCGAACTAAAACTTGTATATATGTTTGGCACAAAAAGATGAAATTCCATGCGCATGCACTATGATAGTACATTTGAAGGCCTAAACAAGCTCAGATTCAAATTTTGATACCATAACATGAATGTTTTTTGAACTCCTAATCCCCTTGAGTATGCTCAACAATTTTCATGCGATTTTGATACTGCGATTGAGGGGTGTTGATGACGCGCTAGATGAAGTGATGATCTGCTCTAATACCAATTGTTGGAGTTTGAGGTCTATGGAAGCATGCAAACAACACAAGGAAGGAGAAGAAGCTTGGAGCACAACACAAAATAATGAATGTATTACCAAGTGAATGTACAAAAATAGGTAACTTGTTAGGGTTATAGGAGTATATACAAGTCGAGGGAAAAAACCTCCTAAAGAGGGAAAAAAGTGCTCGAGGATCCTAAGAGTGATCACACACATCACTACCAAAATCTATCATTAGTTCTTGAGACCTCTCCACCTATATCTATAGTAGACTTGGATATTTGGTAATTTGATAGTGGTGCAACTAAACATATTACCTCGCATAGTAGTTTCTTCATTTCCCTTAAGCTTGTCCTTACAAGGAACATTGTCACATGTGCTAACGAATCCCTTATCCTATAATGGGAGTTGGGAAGATCATTCTGACTACTATTGATGGTAGTTCTTTTACATTGTCAAATGATTCATATGTGCCAGGGATTAAGAAAAATATGTTGTGAGTTTCAACATTATCCAAGATTGGCTTGGTTGTCAAATTTGTTGATGATAGATGTACATTTCATGATCTCTTGATCATTTATAAATTTTTGTGTCAAACATTACATTATCCCTCACATTGTCTATTGCAAAAAAACAAAGGATGCTAAGGATACACTTACACTTACCACTTTATACCAAACAAGAAATGAGGCTTGTGTTGCTTACCTAAAAAAATTGTTGGAGAGTGAGCATATGAATGAATGAATGAGTTTCTATGGATAGTTTTTTGACAAAGATCAAAGATTTCATGGAGCATTTGATTTCCAGTGATGAAGTCTTGCTAGATAGTTCACTTATTTAGACTATTCTTAATGGTCTTCCAGATTCATACTAGAGTTTTGCTTCTACTCATCAATTGATGAAAGGCAATCCAAATGCCTTAAAATTTGAGGATTTAGTCTTTGTTTTGTTGCAAGAAGATTATTCCACTCAAAACAGGTCCATTATGCATGTTGAAGATCAAGCTTTCTTAGTTATTCAAAAGGGAAAAGGTAAATGGAGCTCACTTAGTAGTAAGAAAAAATCTCATAATGCGACATAGTCAAAGAAGGAGGACAAACATGAGAAGAAAACAAAAAAGTAGAAACACTTTTGCAAATACTATAAAGGAAACTATCATGCCATAAAGAGTGGTCCAAAACTGGCTACAAATTATGAAAAGAAGAAAGAGGTTGGAATGGTTTCTACAGAGGCCTCTACACTAAAAGCAGAGTTTGTTAATCTTGTGCAGAATGAAGAATAGGTGTTTAGTACTACTTGTAGCTATGAACTATCTTCTCATGAGTAGTCTATGTCTGCAGTAGGCTCAGATGTTTGGTACTTTGATACTGGGGCAACCAAACATATTACCTTGTAGCATAGTTTTTTTAGTTCACTTGATGATGTAGAGAGTACACGCTTGGAAGAAAAATGAAAAGAAGGGTGTACTCACAAAAGAAAGAGTGTGCACGACTCAAAGCAAGTAGACCAAGAAATCGGTAGGCTCACATGGATTAGAAATGAGCTTGCCAAGAGCATGGAGTAGGCTCTTCAAGCTGCTAACCAAGTATAAATGGGGGGAGAGGCCCTCCTTATATAGATTTGGGAGGGGCTCTCCAAAGTACATCTCATGTGGGATAATTTCCCTTAAAGGAGAATGAATACAATGGTAGGAGCAAATGGCAAGGTACCCAAATACAAAAGAGATACAATACAAAATGGAAATAAATTAAAAATGGTGTGCCTCCTAGATACAAAATGGAGATGCACTCATGCACATACAAATGTAGATGATGTAGGAGCAATCATGTTGTCAGCACCTCCTCTACAGTTCCATTTTGGAGTGGATAACTGCTATAGAGGTCAACCAAGTGCTGGACCAGAACTACAGGTAGAGCCTTCATGAACATGTTTGTCAGGTTCTCCTCAGAGGTACACTACTCAAGAATAACCTCCTGATATAAGAGCTTCTTGCGGATGAAGTGGTACTAGATCCCGATGTGCTTCATCGGAGTGTGTAACACTAGATTCTTGGCTATGGCCAAGGCTAATTGGTTGTCCGTGTGGATGTATGTCATAGTAACCTACAAAGCAACAATGTCAAATAATAATTATCAAAGCCAGATGGCCTCACATGCTGCAAAGTTGGATGCTCGACACTTAGCCTTGATGAATGACAGAGCAACTATAGGCTTCTTCTTACTTGCCTAAGAGATAGGTCTTGAGCTAAGCAAGAATATGTGCCTAGAAATAGACTGTCCAAAATCAAGATCACCAACCCAATTCGAATCTTTTTATCTGGTGAGACTGATGCCCCTCTGTACCAAAGACCATGATGTCGAGTGAAGGCAAGGAGTCTCTGAGAGCATCCCAATGTGTCTGACAAGGGTGATGTGCAAACTAACTAAGTAACCAATTGCCTAGGTAATATATGGTCTAGTGTTGGAAAGGTAAAGTAATGATCTCACAAGTTATCAATAAGTATGCACATCCACAAGTGATAATGAATCCTCCATTGTGAGCTTGATGTTTGGATCAAGTGGTGTAGATACTGAGTGACATTGTTCCATGTTATATCTAGAAAGAAGATCAAAGAAATACATTTTCTGTGATAAGAATGTGCCTTCTTTTGTTTTCCAAACTTCCATGCCTAAGAAGTAGTGAAGTAGACCAAGATCTATCATGGAATACTCAAGGTGAAGCTGTGTGATGGTGAATTGTATGCTTTCTTCATTTGAACCTATCAAGATCAAGTCATCTATATGGGGGATGTTGATGGAAACTAGGGAATCTTTTTGATAGATGTATACGTTTTCATCAACATTGCCTCTTTGAAATCCTTTATCTTGGAAGAACTTGTGAATCTTTTCATATCAGGACTTGGGAGCTTGCTTAAGTCCGTAAAGTGCTTTGTGAAGCTTATAGACTTGATCTTGCTTTCCTTTGATCTTGAAACCTTCAGGTTGTTCAACATATACTTCTTTTTGAAGATCTCCATTGAGGAAAGCACTTTTGACATCAAGTTGGTAGATGGGCCATTTGAAATGTGCACTTAGTGCCATAATGATTCTTATGGTGGTAAACCTTCCAATAGGGGAAAAGGTTTCTTCATAATCAATGTCATGTTGTTGCTTATATCCCTTAGCTACAAGACTTGCTTTGTACTTGTCCAATGTTCCATCTGATTTATACTTAACTTTATAGAGCCACTTAACTCCTATGACTTGATGATTTGTGGGCTTAGGAACAAGTGTCGAGTTGTTGTTCTTCTCAATTGCATCCGTTTCAACTTACATAGCTTCTTCCCAGTCAGGTTGTCCTTGAGCTTCTTTATAGTTGGAAGGATCTTGAATCTTTTGGATCTGATGCATCAATGCATAATTTACATAATGACTTTGTTATCACTGCTAGTTTTCAATGAGCATTTGTGATCTTCTTGGTTGGTTTGAAGTACTTGCCTCTGAGTTGTGTTTGGAAAAGATTGTATCTCCCTCTGAAGTGTAGATGGGTGGACTAAGACTTGTACTTGAATCTTTAATTGATTATGTTGAAGCTTCATTGAATATTACATCTTTTGAAATTGTGATGGAGTGGTTTTCAAGATCATACAATCTATACTCTTTTGATTGTTCACTGTAGCCAATGAATATATCACGATAGTATGCACTGCTTTTGCCCAAAACTTGAAGAGTAATTCTTTGTTGTGAAGCACGGTTCACACCATTTCGATCACACTTTGAATCTTCCTTTCAACGAATCCATTTTGGGATGGAGTGTGAGGTTGAGCAGCTTGTCATTTTATCCCCTTTTTCTTTAGAAATTATCAAAGTTGTGATTGATAAATTCACCACCGCCATCTGATTGAATAGTTTTGACTATCTTGGGTGCTTTGTTCTCAACTTGGGTGATCCATTCTTGAAACTTAGAGAAGGTGTCTACCTTTGACATCAAAAAATATACCCAGATGTATCTTGAGTCATCATCTACTAGAAGAAGTAGTAGATTGATCGAATAATAGAAGGATTATTCATAGATCCATATAGATCAATGTGGAAGAGGGCTAAAGGGTTCCTCGCTTGTGTGGAAGCCTCTTTGGGAACATGAGCCCTATGTTGCTTGCCTTGGGTGCAAGCTTGGCAGACATCGTTGATGTGCCCGATCTTGGGCAATCCTTTAACTATTTCTGATGTGAAAATCCTTGATAAATATGAGGTGTGGCCATACCTTTGATGCCAGAGGCTAGAAAGCAACTCCTTAGAGAGAAAGCAAGAGATTTTGTATAGCCTTTTTTCTTCTATGCCTTGTGTAGTAATGTCTTTGGATTTAGGGTCAATCACCTTGACAGAAATGTTATCAAATAACACTTGTTTATCGTGATCGATGATGGCCTTAACTTCTAGTAAATTCATGCACAAGTTAGGGACAAATAATAAATTTATTAATGATTTACACTCCCCTGGATCATTAGTGATTTTTACTTTGTCTTTCCCTTCAATGGGTAGACTTTTGTTGTTGCCTAGGTACACTTTGCCAGTATGGTCCTCGATCTCTTGACAGGATGCTCGATCTTTGCACATGTGAAAGGTGGTTCCATTATCAAAGATCCATTCTTGAGATGAACTTGAAGTAACTAGGGCACTAGCTTTAGTTGAAATAAATAGGTCTTCACTAGAACAGTGAGACCTATGTTGAGAGGGTTTTGACTAATTCCTTGAGCTAGAGGGCTTTGAGCTGTTTTTCTTATTGTAGCAAAATTTTTCAATGTGCCCTGTTTTTCCACAAAAGTTACAGGTAAACTTCTTTGGTGAAGTGTTGAAATCTTGTCTAGGTGAGTTGCTAGTATTATGACTAGCATGTTTTCCTTTGTGGGGTCCCTTAGCCTTCATTGTGGTCTCTTGTGAGGAAGCCGACTTTGGTTGTGAGTCGTGCAGGAGCAAAATTCATCGAACTTCTTTCCAAGTTAGAACTTGGTCGTGATTATAAAGGGTGGTTACAAATGTCTCATATGATCTAGGGAGCTTATTGAGAAGGTGGATGGCCATATCTATGGATCTATTGGTGAGTGTGAGAAGAGTTATGATGAATTCAGGTAGAAAGTTGAATGCATGCCTCTCTCTCATTCTTTGTCTTTCTCAGTTTCTATTCACTTCTTCAAGAGAACTAGGAGCAATCATCTCCAAGAGAGAACTTGGTATACCAAGAGGCATAATGCCTTGAAGTTATAAGAGTAGCATGGATTTCAGCAAGTAGAAATGGCATAGGATTTTAGATAGAGAGCATGTGGCCTGTTCAGCAAGGCTTGAGAGCTCATACGAGTGTGAGTAAGGCTAATCACACTATACATGTGTTCATATATCGCTTGTGATCAAGCCCAATCTACTACAAACTAGCATTGTTGCAAGCTTTGCGCATGATTTGAACAATATTAGAATGGAGAGCATCACTAGGTGTTGTTTTATCTACTATAACAATGGCTAAAACAGGGGCTGAATATCTACAATGCTTAATTACAATACTTAATCAAATGAAAAACCTAAAAGTTAATAAGCAACTCCACCAAATTCTTATAAACACTCCATATGTAGGGATGAACTATACTCGTAGTGATCGAAAGAGGACCGAAAAGAATATCAACTCGTAATGATCTAACAAGGACCAAAAAGAATGTCAATAATGATTGTGGGTGGGTGGGAAATATGGAGGAGAAGGAAGGTTGGGAGCGTGGGCAAATGGGAAAAATGCGGCCCAAAAAAGTCCATAAAATGATGGTAACACGTTCTTCAAATAGTTTCTGGTTTTGGCTGAAAATTTATCAACATGTAGATTGGGTACCCTCTGTTCTAATCAATGCATTTCTGGATGAATGTGGATAAAACATAAGTGTGCAATTTCATATACACCTCAACAAAATGGAGTTGCTGAAAAAAAGAACGTCTATCATGGAGATGGCGAGCTCTATGGTCCAAAGTCTTCACAACATAGTTTCTGAGGGTGTTAAGTGTATAGCATATGTAGTTAGCAGGTTTCCACTGAAGCACTCCAATCGATGGAGTGTTTATGTGCTTCAAACATATTTTGGTTTTGGCTGAAAATCTGTCAACATGTAAAATGGGCACCCTCCGTTTTGATCAAGGGGGGGGGATATATGTCTTTTGATTCTAATGCATTTTTGGTTGAATGTGGGATAAAACACCAATGTACAGTGCCGTACATCTCAATAGAATGGAGTTGGTGAGGTGTATGGTCAAGAGTCAGGCTTTACCACATAGTTTCTGGCTTGAAGCTATCATGTGTGCAGCATATGTACTTAACAAGTGTCCTACTAAAGCATTGTAGTCTATCACTCCATATGAGGCTTGGCATAGTCACAATTCATATGCTGCTCACCTACATGTTTTTGGTTGTTTGGCATATGCATTCGTGCTTGAACAACAACACAAGAAATTGGATGATAAAGCATTGAAATGTATTTTTGTTGGGGATAGTTCTGAAAGTAAAGGCTATCGTTTGTGTTGGAGTTAGACATCTGTGGAAGCACGTGAACAACACAAGGAAGAAGAAGAAGCTTGGAGCTCAACACACAATATTGAATGTATTACCACTAGAATGTACAAAGATAAGTAGCCCATTAGGGCAATAGGCATACATACAAGCAGGGGAAAAAACCTCCTAAAGAGGGGAAAAAGTGCCCTGTTGGTCCTAGTGTGTTCACACACATCACTACCTAAATATATCAACAAATCCCCCCTAACATTGATGCGGTGAACAAGCAGCTGGCACTCATGTATAAAAAAGTGCCAAGCTATGTGGAAATCACTCCACAAAACTAAGTAAGCCCAAAGCTTTGCGAAAAGCTTCAAACTTCTCTCTAGGCAGAGCCTTCGTGAAAAGGTCTGCAATGTTCTCTTGCGTGGGCACATATTCCAAATTGAACTCCCCAGCAAAGAACCTCTCCCTGACATAATGATAATGCACCTCAATGTGCTTAGTGCGAGCATGGAACAGAGGGTTCCTCGCAACTGCCAATGCGCTCTGACTGTTAGTGAAGTTGGTGGTGGCAGAAGACTAACCAACACCCAAATCAGCCATAAGGCGTCTAAGCCACACACACTCAACAGTCGTTGTGAAAGCTACCCTATACTCAGCCTCACAACTGGAAGTGGCCACAGTAGGATGCTTCTTGCTCAACCAAGATATACATGAGCTACCAAGCATGAAGCAAAAGCCATTAGTGGACACATGAGGGTCATAGCAACCAGCCCAATGAGAGTCAGAAAAAGCATGCAAATCTGGCAGTAGTGATCCCCCCTTGGGATAAAACAACCCAAGTAGCCGAGTACCACTCAAGAAGCAAAAGATGCACTTAATCACCAACCAATGCTTGACTCCTGGGCAATGCATAAACCTGCTCATCTGTGAGACAGCAAACTGAATATTTGGCCAAGTAATGCATAAGTAAATCAAGCATCTAACAGCCTGCTGATAGAGAAGAACATCAAATGCATCTCCACCATCATGAAGATTCAATCATAAACCTGTCTCCATAGGAGTGGCAATAGGTTTACAGTCTTCACGACCAAAACATTGCAATAATGTGTCAATATATTTCGTTTGACACAAAGCCATTCCAATATCAACGTGCATAAACTAAATGCCCAAATAATGATGAAAATGCACCAACTCAGACATCTCAAATGAGGCATGCAAATCAGCCTTAAAATCAGCAATATTCTTCTCAATAGGACGAGTGAGCGGCATGTCATCAACATAGACAAGAATGATCAGAAGCACCACATTAGCACGCTTAACATATAAGGTGCTTTTAGTTGGAGTGTTCTCAAAATCATGTGCAATCAGATAGGCATGTATCTTTTCATACCAAGCATGTGGTGCTTGCTTTAAACCATATAATGCCTTCTTTAACCTGCACACCTGGTTTTCATGCCCTTTCTGCACAAAGCCACGGGGCTGAAAAACATACACTTCTTCATGCAAGTCACCATTCAAAAATGTCGTTTTAATGTCCAATTGATGTACATTCCAACAATCATGAGCTGCAAGTGCATAGATGCTACGAACAGTAGTCATTCGACAAGTAGGAGCAAAGGTTTCATCAAAATCAATGCCTCTTTCCTGCACATAACCCTTTGCAACAAGCCTAGCCTTATACCTGTCAACTGTACCATCAGGTTTATGATGGAGAGTGTTAATCTCCAAAAGAACAAGTTGACCTTGAATTTAGACCACCTCTATATCAAGAACAACTTCAAACTCCACTTAATTTAGAGAACATTCATCAATTTATCAAAAAATTGACTATTCTGGAAAATCCAACTTCTCAGAAAAGTCTGTTGCAGATAAACCTTTGATTGACTAACCATTCGTGTAAAGTTTTTGATAAAACTTTGTAGGTTGCTTCGGCTTAAGGTCGCGCACCTTCTGCAACTTAAATCTCCTCAAATTACTGAGTATACTTCGAGAAATAACTCAAACACTTTACCTATGTGTAAAACTGCTTCTCTACAATAGCGACTTTGACACCTGTAACTTCTTAGCTTTGGTTCTCCCAATGTCGAATCCGTTTTGTCAAATCCTTTTAGCTGTAGATAGCTTATCTCTTAACTTAGATTTTGAGCTATCATTTGTGTAAAACTTTACACTGTGCACTGAGCACTGTCCATTTATCTGAACTTGAAATATGCGCCTGTTTTAGAAGTCACTCAAACTTTTCTACATACAAATGTTCCTAAACAGAATTCTCTCAGCTTAATCACAATTGGAAGCTAAAACTTTGTACAGCAGTCGATCAACTCTAGACTTAGACTTGTACAAAAGCATTCCACAAAAGATCTACCATAGAAGGAGAAGACACAAAAACTTCGGGTGCAATTTTTCTTCTATTTCTCAGAAAAACAATTAAGTTATGAGAGAGACTTTTTTACTCATTCCCATGAGCTCTAATGAGTCTTACAACTTCTCAATGCACTATTCTCGTACTCTCTCATCTCTTCTCTATTGTCCCGACATTTTTCCAAAGTATTTATAGGCAAATATGTACAAGCTTATGACTAATCAAAAGTTTAAGTGATCTATGTCTTCACTAATGTACATATGTGTACATGTCTTTCAACCTCTAACTATATCCATTTTCTATGCTTCAAGAATTGATTTTATCTCCATCCTTTGTATTTCAAATCTTCAATTGGTGATTGATCTGCACCAACAGCTCCCCCTCAATCATCAATTGAGGTTTCTCTTATCTTCTTTATGCCTGCCATGTCTTTGAACTTCTGTAACTTTGGTCCATCTAAGCTCTTTGTAAGCATATCAGCTATCTGATCTTTTGTTGAAGTATGTATAACTTCAATCTCTTTATCCATCACCTTCTCTCTTAGAAAGTGATATTGTATCTCAATGTGTTTGGTCCTGGCATGGAAAACAGGATCAGCAGCTAGATATAATGAACTCATGTTATCTCCATAAATAATAGGTATGCTTTGTATAGTGTCAAAACTCTTCATGAGAGTCTTAAGCCATATCACTTCCTTTGCAGCTTCAACCATTCCTTTGTACTCTGCTTCTGTAGATGACAAAGCAACTGTATGTTGCTTCTTTGAGCACCAAGAGATTAACTTATCTCCCACATAACACATGTACCCATAGGTTGACCTTCTATCATCTGGATTACCTGCCCAATCTGCATCACTATATATTTTGATATTTGTATCTGATGTAAAACCATAATACAAACCCTCTTTGAGTGTACCCTTAATGTACCTCAACACTCTTTGACCTGCAATCCAATGTTCTTTCCTAGGACAATGCATGAATTGAGACAACACCCCAACTGCATATGATAAATCAGGCCTAGTTAATGTAGCATAGATAAGACTACCAACCAAACTCTGATATTGTTTCATGTCCTTGAATTCTTCACCTCCAAATCTGCTTAATTTGTGATTCACCTCCATTGGAGTAGGTGCTACTCTACAATCATTCATTTTAAACTTGGTTAACAAGTTCTTCAAATACCTTTCTTGAGTCACATACACTCCATGTTGAGTGTATGAAATCTCCATGCCCAAGAAGTACGACAAGTCTCCCAAATCACTAATTTTGAACTCTTTCTCCATTTGCTTCTTTAGGCTTTGTATGCCTTTCTCATCTGTACTTGTAAGAATTATATCATCAACATATATTGTTGGCAGTAGCCTTGGTACACCAGGACGTACAAGACATGAAAGTCAAAGAAGGGAGTCAGAGCGAAGGGACAGCACAAGCAAACAGGGCAGTCAAAGAAGATCTGGCAAGTAGGCCAATATTTTTTCAAGACAAAGAAATGGACATGCAGGGAGAAAGAGCAAGTAGGGAGCTCGAAGATATGTCTGACAGATCACTAGAAGAAATCCCTACAACAACAGTGATTTTTATCACTAACCATCATTGTAAATATCATTTCACATTTTTGTAGCTCCATTTTGTGCAAGCCAAGGAGTCCTTGAGCTTGAGGAGCCTTAGAAGTAGTTGCGTACCAATTTTCGTATTTTTTAGATCTCGTTTGAGCCCCCAAATAAGCCCTAGAACCTAATTTTTAACTAGGCCGGACACTAGGTCTGGACAGGGCCAAAAGCTAGTCAAAAACTATAAAAAGAGCTAGAGAGCTCATTTTTGAGGTTAGATTGTAATTGGAACGAACTTGTAAGAGCTTATGAAAGTAATCTAAAGAACTCCATTGATTCTCTCTCTTTGTCTTGCTGTGTGTGCGCGTGTGTGTGTATGTGTGTGCATGCTTGTGTGCTTCTCACTCACGCACTTGTGCCGACACTTGCTCGAGGTCTTCATACCATCCTCACGTCTTCCCGGATTGACATTAAAGGAGGTGCTACTCATCACTGAGCTACACCAAATTTTGGCGCCGTTGCCGGGGATCGAACTTTGAGGACGAGCGTGTGATGGTAAGACGTAGAGTTGACGCGTTGGAGTTGTAGGTATTTTCTTCACTCTCATAGATTTTCTTTTACTTTCTTCACCATCTCCATCACCATCATCATCATCACCATCTCCCACGTCCATCTCCATCATCGCGAAAATTTCAATTTTTTGACTATATCCCCATCTCCACCTCATTTCCCTCATTTCACTTGTGAGAGAGAGCGAGAGAGCGAAATTGCATGTGCTGTTTTTTGCATGTTTTGTGAGCTTTCTGCAGGTACAGGCCGCATCATCATCCCCAGCACCCTGCGCAGGTACGGAAATCTGAGTAACTGTCTGTGTGTCGCCGAGCTCTGTCAATCGCGACCGACAGAAAAATTGCTCTAATTGCTAAAAAAAGTGCATATCCATGACCTACAGGCTAAGGGCTTCCCAAAAATGTGTTTAGTTTTTTGAAATTCCACAGATTTCTGTCAATCGCGATCGCTCTGTCAATCGCGATCGACAAACCACGACGGACAGATCTGTCAATCGCGACCGACACGTCAATCGCGACCGACAGCCCACGACGGCTCCGTCAATCGCGACCGACAGAGTCAACGACCGATTGACCACGACCAACTGACCATACGCGTGACACGTGTCAATCGCGATCGAGTCATCAATCGCGATCGACACAGTCAACGACTGTTTGACCACGATCGACAGACCCTCGCGACCGACCTGTCAATCGCGATCGACACGTCAATCGCGACCGACAGAGTCAACGACGCTTTGACCACGATTGATTGACTTTTCGCAAACCCTGTCAATCGCGACTGACCAGTCAATCGCGACTGACAGCCACGACGGACCTGTCAATCGCGATCGACACGTCGATCGCGACTGACCTGTCAATCGCGACCGACAGACTTTGCGAACACGTTAGAAGGGCAAATTAGGTCAAATTTTTAAGGCAAAGTGATTGGGTTAAATTGTGATTAAGTGTGGGACAAACTCTAGGGTGTAGTATTGCATTATTAGGCCGTGCCACAAGCTACTCGAGTATTCCTGTTCGACTGTTAGCTTGTATTGAACCCTGATTTAACTCCCTAAACCCTGAACAGTCCTAACTTTTCCATACGAAATCCAATTTTTGAGCTCTTGGGCTTGTTGGAAAGCTCGTGGCATATACTACGCGCCCTCAACTGTTTTTTATAAAGATAATGCATTGATTTTCAGGGAGGGTATTTTGAAGTTGACCATACCCAGGGGGCTCCCAGTCAGGGGCCTTTAGAATTATTTTCCTAAAAAGTCACAATGCAAACATGTGTATATGTTACATGAATGAAAATTGTGGGTTGTGTCCTTGAATCTAAGCATTGAGCTAACCGTGGGACTTTTATAGGTCCATCGAGAGCAACAGAGAGCGTACAAAGCAAGGTTTCTTCGCAAGCTTGAGAACCGGGTTCTTGAGCACCATAAAGCAAGGGATCAACAAGTAAGGTTGGATTATTCTCAACTCCCTCTGTCATTTCCTAGCTCAAGCTAAGAACGAGTAGAGATAGGAGTAAGTCAGGGCAACGATAGGCAGTTATCAAGTTGAAGACTATTAAGGAACTCAAGTTCAAGCTAAAAACTTAGTTACTGTACTGTCGATAACCTAAAGGAAAAGAACCTAACGTGGAACGATCAACCTGAAATTACGAAGAACACTCAAGTACTCCGACGACGTGATATCAGACAAGACCATAAACACAATAATTAACTAAAAAGAATCAAGTGACTGGCACCAATTAATCGGCAACGAGGTTGTACTCTGGAAAAAAAATTGGGCTAATCAGTTAGGCCTATGAACCTTAGATCAGGACGACACCTAGCACGAGAGAGACAAAGCCTTAGGTCTTCAGAGGCTAGTGTCAATCACACTGCAAGGTCTTGGGCCCAGCAGTTGAGCCACCACTCATACTACCCTAGCTCTGAGACCAGTGAGTCAGAAATGTCTCAAGGCATGGACAGACCTACGGGAAGTTCAGGAGTGCCTTATTTGTACAGGGTAGAAGGCCCTTACAAAACACAGCTGGAATACCTTAGGACCAACCGACTAGGTGCGAGCATCTATGAGGATGGCCTAGGAAGATCTGTGGTCCAGATTAAAAACCCTGACCAATCCATAGGACTAGAACACCCAGCTGTCAAGTTTGAAAATGGCGCATACCTGGACAAGGAAGGAACTATATATGTTGTCACTAGTCACCCTGATAGGACAGATGACTTCGGGAATGTAATCTCAGAAGCAGACTTAGGTGACCTGGAACAAGGGAACATGGGTGCGGAACCTAGAACCCCTCGAGGTAAATCAGTTCTCACTAGGATTATCACGCCTGAATGGGTCCCCCAAGACAACAAGAGCATAGAGTTGCTCCTCAATCGAGAAACTGATGAAGCCTTTTGGAGGTATAAGTCTAATCAGCCAACAGACATAGGAAATATCATGATCTACGAGCTTAAGGATCCGGATAGCCCAGGCAGAGTGACCTATTTAGATCATGCTTCAGAACGGATCTTTGTGGTGACAGAAAATGATAGGCATGCTTACACTTGGAAGGGTGAATTTATTTTCCCTCAACCAAGATCGAATGTATCCTACGGTCACCCGGGGGCGGGAACTTCACAAGCTCATGGTACGCAAAGAGACAGAAGTAGGGATAGACCAGAAGTAAGTTTCGCCAACCCTGTAGGCAGAGAAAGAACGAGAACGGAGACGAATAGGGTAGAACCTCCTGAGATACATAGAGCCCACAGGAACCAAAGAAATGTAGATGGATTCCCTCTGCCGAGGCCTAGAGAGCACGCCAGAACTTTGAGACCCACCCAGCTAGTTAAGTCCATGAAGAATTACTTTGACGGCACAGGAGATCCCTATGATCATGTGGCAGAGTTCAAGCAAGTCTTGAGAGCTGAACAAGTGGAAGATCTGTTCACGCAGTACAATGCCTTCGGTCTAACCCTTAGGAACACGGCACTTACATGGTTCCAGCCATTAGATGAGCGTCAGTTCAGGAGCATAGACCAACTCCTAGAGGCTTTCATTGTAGAGTTTTCTAAGAGTGGCATACGACACAATACTTCCTCATTGATCCACAGCTTCAAGCAAACCCCTCAAGAGACTGTGAGACTTGCAGGAAGAAGATTTAGGCAATACCTTGAAAGATGTCCTATTTCGGAGCTACCCACATCTGCTAAACAAGTAGCTTTATTCCTTGATGGATTGTTGAGTACGAAATTGAGATCCTATGTGTATCTGAAGGACCCTAGGACTATAGAAGAGTGTGTACGCATGTGCATTGACATTGAGGATAACCTAGGGGAAGAGCTAGAGCTTTCCAAAATCTATAAAGATTCAGATAGCGCATCTAGCCACTCTTCCATGCAATCTACATCAATCGAGGAACTTGCTGAGAAGGTAGCTCAGAAATTAGGTGTGACTAGCAAACAAATTCCAAGGTTTGCTCCTGTAAAAAGGTGCTATACATGCGGTGGTGACCATATGGCGAACGTCTGTCCCATTATGGCTCAACCCCAAGTAAACCCTAGTAGCCAGTACTGCACCATAGAACGGAGATACACCAACCACACCGCGCAAGATTGCCCATACAACAAGCAGACTGTTAGGCAACCCTACCCGCAGCCCTACCAACAAGGCAGATACCAAAACCAAAATCCACTACCACAATATGCTAGACCCCAACAAACCTACCAACCACAATATCAGGCCCAACAGAGACCCCAACCAGTACTAGCGCAACAGCCCCCAAACCCCACTAACGTGATTCCAGTAAAGTATGCTGTTGCAGAAGAAAACCTGAATAGGGCCATAGTACCAGTAACCCCATTGATCTCGGAAAATGACCCAAGTGACCATAGCTTTGATTCTACACATGTCGATAGTCCCCAGGCTTACTACATGCAGTCTCCAGAACATGGTGAGTCTTACTATAGTGAAGAACCAAGTGAACCTAGTTGGGAGTCAGACTACACGAACGTCATGTATGCAAACCCCAACCCCAGGCCTCAACCTAGGCAAGTAAGACCTCCATTCCCAAGAGGACCGTGCTACAGGTGCCAGGGAGATCATCTCATCCGTGATTGTCCCTTGCCCCCACCTACACAACCCCAGTCAGTGACTATCCAAGGTTTTTGCCAAGATTGTGGAAAAGAGCATCTTTTACGAGATTGCCCTAAGAACCCCAATAATATGCCAAAAATCACTCCTATCAATGTGATTGGGTTGGTTGTAGATTCTTCAGGAAGCGTCACTTCCACTGCACCAGTGCAGGTAGTCACCAGAGCTCAGGCTTTGCAGCAAAACCAAGAGACAAACCAGGGTAAGAACTCAGAGGCTAGTGAAACCGAGAGCATAACAAAGAAAAGGACTAGAGCATGGAAAGATAGTCGAGAAAGAATGAAACGACAATGGGCCAAAAAGATGAGTGAGCTTGAGGAAAGCATAAGAGAAACCAAAGCGAGGATAACTGAACTCACAGCTCAAACTCCCTCTCACATCACCCCGCCTCCACCACTCCCATCTCCATCCGACTCACCACCTTCCCCATCGCCTCATCAAATCCCACCACCCCCTAGAGTAGGATCAGTCCTAGCAGATCCCACTCCTGAAGACCTAAACATGATGCTTAAAGCATATCAGGCCAGAATCCAAGAAGGGCCAAACGTCACGGATCATGACAAGTGCTATCCTAGAGCTGACCTAGAGATGGAAAGAACCAAACTATGCGCGAAAATGGTCGCATTGGCCCAGACTATGTTTGAAGCCAGTCGCCTTTTCAATTACTCGGGCTCAGCCAAGACGCAATTACACTTGGATGGATTCCTAGAAAAGTTAGAGAGGATAATCGCCAGATCTGACAAGGAAGAAAAGAATCAGGAGAAAGAAAAAGCAAGCAAAAACCTGAGCCATTCCCCATCGGAAGTTTATGCAGCCAATTCCACTAAACCAGACAACTTCCCCTCCTTAGAAAGATTAGAGAGGCTAACTGCACAGCCAGAAAAGGAGCCTATCCCTCAAAAAAGGGAAAGGGCAAGAGAACGGATAAGCCAGCCTCTTCAGGAAGCTCATGTGCCTCCTCAAGGAGCCGATCTTCCTCCCCAAGAAGCTTGTGCCTCAGCTATCTATGACACCGAGGAAAGAGCCAACGATAGAATACGCCCTCCTTCCCAGATAGCATATGTACCTAATTCTACGGAGCCAGATACTTCTTCTTCGATGAATCGGTTTGCACCGGACTTCCTACGAGAGATTCAAGAAGACAAATGGGAAAACGAAAGCGAGGTCGCCCCTCCTTTTGAACTTGTGGACGATGCACACGACCAATTCCCACAAGACATCCCATCTATTTACGGGGAGCATGAGAGTGTTCAGTCTCACGAAAGATTGGACTTTGAGTCTAATTCCATACAGGAGTTACCCCACTTCACAGGCCCATGGGAAGCAAAGTCCACATGTATGAGAGCACCCACAGTCATGGTAAGGAACGACGACTCAGTCATACCTAGGAACACAGAGGTAGTGAAGAACACTAACGTGCAGTGTAATCTCAAGTTAGAAGAGCTACTCAAAGTTAGACCTGAATTATGGGAACATGTAGCCAAACAAGTACCAGAGATAGCCAAACCTCGTTCCCGGGTAGGATCCCATAGGACAGTGCCTGAAATTCCCTTGGATAAGATAGGAGATATGTGCGAAGGTGAAGAAGGGAACACCTATCTTCCCATTACCTACCAAGACTACACCACAAAGGCAATTTTGGACTCAGGTGCAGGAGTTGCAATTGCCACCACCTCCTTATGGAAGCGTTGGGGCAAGCCAGCACTCAGGCCGACGAGAATGAAATTGCAGATGGCCGATGGCCACATAGAGAGACCCCTAGGATTGCTAGAAGGAATAACTCTCACCACTTGTGGTGTCGAGTTTGAACATAGTTTTGCTATCTGTGACTTCAATAAAAATCATGCCTATGAGATGATTTTGGGAAGGCCATTTATGCGACAATTGCAAGTGGTACAGGATTGGGGAACCAACTCCTTGTATTTGCAACACTTGGGGGTTACGACCAAAGTCAATCTCAAAGATTATTCTCACAGAGATGTCCCTCCTATCCAATGGAATCCCATCCATAGAGCCAAAGATGACACAGAATCGGTGCATTCCATAGGATCTGGATCCTCATGGATGCATGAAGATACCCACTTATGGATGTGCAAGGTAGCAGTAGAAGAAGAGAAGAGAGAGAAAGCCAGAGAGGTAGGTGCGAAAGAAACCCATAGATCAACCCAAGACCCAGCCTATGCACCTGTAGTTTTTCCAGACGAGGAATTTGAACCCCATGGCTGGGCAGAAATTTTAGCAACAATGGACGTAGCCATCAATGAAGAACAATGGACACCTCACTGTGATGAGGATGGTTATGATATTTCAGTCTTCTCCATAGAGCCGATCATGGGAGAGGCAGTTTTAGAAGAATGCGAACCTAGCCCTGTTGCATTTGAGGATGCAAGTGACTCCGATCTAGAGTCAATCATTATGGACCCACCATTTGCATCAGATGAAGAATACTTCCATGCAGTAGAATTTCAACCCCAGAGGCATGGAGAGGTTACAAATGATGTAAGATTAGCAACGCATATGACCCCTAAGGAAGAAGGGAAGAAACGAAAGAAGAGAGAAGCCTTACCAGAAGAGGAAGAATCTTTGTTTGAGGTCCCAGAAAATTTTAAGAAGTACGAGATAGACGACAGGAGAGTCATGATAAGAATGCCTAAACGAGAAGCACAATCAGGAGAGGCCTATGATAACAAAGAAACCACCAAGAAAATAGTAGTGGCCATAGAAAAAGGAGAGGAGAGATGCACGTATATAGGTCATGACCTAACAGAAGAAGAAGAGTACGAATTGATAGCCTTGCTAAGAGAATACAGAGATGTATTCGCTTGGAGTTACAAGGATTTGAAGGGGGTTGACCCAGATATATGCTCACACACCATTCCCATGACCTCAGATGCAAAACCCTCTAAGCAGAAGCCATATACATATAACGATAACTATGCTGCTAAGATCAAGGAAGAGATAGATAGATTGGTTGAAGCTGGATTTATCTACGAAATTGAGCACACCGAATGGGTATCCCCCATCGTAGTGGTGCCCAAGAAGAATGGCAAGCTGCGTGTGTGCATTAACTTGAAAAAGGTTAATGCCGCCACGATTCGAGATAACTATCCGCTTCCCATCACAGAGCATCTCTTAGAAAGAGTGGCAGGCAAGGAAGTGTACAGCTTCCTTGATGGATTTTCGGGCTACAATCAAGTAGCCATAGCTCCAGAGGATCAGCATAAGACAGCCTTTGCCACAGAATGGGGCATTTTTGCTTTTAGAGTAATGCCATTTGGGCTTACCAACGCACCAGCTACCTTCCAGAGACTGATGTGCCATGTGTTTAAGGAGTTCCTAAGGAAGAGTTTAGAAGTCTATGTTGATGATCTTTGTGCTCATTCCAACGTTAGGCAAACTCATATTCCTGAACTCAGACAAATCTTTGACAAATGTAGAGAATATCAAGTCTGCCTAAACCCAGAAAAGTGCGTTTTTATGGTCAGGGAAGGCAAGATTCTAGGACACATAGTGTCAAAGAATGGCATATCTACCGATGAAGAAAAAGTGAGAGCCATAGCAGAGCTACCTAGGCCAAAGAATGTCAAGGAAGTGCAAGCTTTCATGGGGCATTGTGGTTATTATCGACGATTTATACACATGTATGCTGTCATTGCAAAACCCATGTACGGACTTCTGACAAACTTTGAGTGGACGGATGAATGTGAGAATTCCTTCCAAGAGCTTAAACGAAGATTGTGTTCAGCACCAATCTTGACCACACCAGATTGGAATAAGCCATTCCATGTTCACGTGGATGCGTCCAATTATGCTATTGGATGTGTGCTCGCACAACCTACTGGTGAAGGTAATATGGATCTTCCAATTGCCTATGCCAGTAGACAATTGAATGCGGCTGAACGAAATTATACCACTACTGAACGAGAAGGATTAGGCATGGTATATGCAGTTAAAAAGTTTAGACATTATTTGCTTGCAAATAAGTTTAAATTTTTTACAGACCATCAGGCATTGTTGTACTTAGTAAACAAACCATGCAATACGGGAAGATTAGTAAGATGGTTTCTCCTGCTAATGGAATATGATTTTGAGGTTGTGGTAAGAAAAGGAAGGACTCATTTGAGAGCAGATCATCTCTCTAGGCTCACATCGGGAGAAGCCCCACAAGGAGTGCCAGATGACCTCCCTGATGCTTACTTGTTTAATCTGGAAGTTGTACCGCAGTGGGCCAAGCCAATCGTACCAGTATTGACCTACGGGCCTAACCATCCAGTGGTAAACACACGGAATAGAGAGGTTGTAAAAGCCCAAAAGTATCACATCATGGCCGGAAGCATGTACAAGCACACAGATCAAGGGATCTTGGCTTGTTGCGTAGAAGAAGATGAGTACGCTAAATGGTTGCAATTAGCACATGTAGGTGCATTAGAGCAACACCATTCGAAGCAACGAACCTTACAGACTCTAAAGAGATTCGGAGTGCACTGGCCAACTATGGAAGCGGATGTCCAAAAGTTGTGCAAGGAATGCCCAATCTGCTGCACTAAACCACCAGTGGAACATGCCACTCTCTATCAAATATCCATTGTGCCAGATTGGAGTGAACCTCTAGTATCATTCTTGCGGACAAACACATTCCCCCCAGACACGACTCTAGCTAGGAAAAGGAGTTTAGAACAAGAAGCCCTGGATTATTCACTCATAGGTGATAATCTATATAAGCGCGGTAAAGATGGTTACCTGAGACTGTGTGTCCATGAAAGTGAGTATCTTAAGATCTTAGAAACTGCTCACCAAGGTGTAGCAGGAGGACACTTTGGACCAGATCGGGTAATCAAGGCAATACTATTTGCGGGCTTTTGGTGGCCTACACTTCACATGGATGCACATACCTATGTGAAACGGTGTGATATCTGTCAAAGGACTCAGTATCCTATACGCAAAGATGAGATGCCACTGAAACCTATGATGGGTGGACGTGCATTCTCTAAGTGGGGAATAGACTTCGTAGGTCCTATTAATCCCCCAGCGAAAGGTTCTCATGCAGAATACATCATTGTGGCAACAGATTATCTCACCAAGTGGGTAGAGGTAAAAGCTACAACCAAGAACGATGCTCAAACAACTGCCAAATTCTTGTTTGAGAATGTATTCACGAGATATGGACTACCCATAGAGCTTGTAAGTGATAGAGGCACTCATTTCTTGAACGAAGTGATTGAAAATCTACTCCAAGAATTCTTGGTAATACACAAGAAGTCTGCCCCTTATCACCCTCAAGCTAATGGACAAGCTGAGAGTACTAATAAGATTTTATGCAATGTACTGACAAAACTAGTGAACACTAAACGCTCTGATTGGGACAAACAGCTACACCATGCTGTTTGGGCATACCGAGTTGCCTATAAAACGGTACTCCAAGCCACCCCCTTTCAGATGGTATTCGGCCAAAACGCTGTGCTACCTTTGGACTTCCTGATCCCCACATTGAGAGTAGCACAAGAACACGAATGGACAGGTCACGAGCTCTCCTCTAGGATCTTTGACCTTGAACGATTAGGAGAAACAAGACTAAGAGCCGCTGCAGGAATATATGCCGCCAAGAAGAGACAGAAGGCATACTTTGATGCCCACGTGAAGGATAAAGGCTTGAAAACAGGAGATCTCGTCTTAGTCTATACACTAAAACAACACGCGAGGAAGCTAGAAAAGAGAGGCTACGGACCTATGATCATCAATAGGATCTCCACGAGCGGAGCAGTACAATTGGCCACATTAGAGGGTGATATTCTCCCAAATTATATTAGCGGTTGCAGAGTCAAGTTGTATCAGGAACCCCTCACGGAGGAAATGCTTAGCCGACTCAACACTGCTAAGAAACGCAAAGAGGAAGAAAAGAGAATTAGAGAAGAAGCTCAAGCAGAGGCTTTAGAACGCATCAGAAGGATGAAACTACGAAGGCAAGGTAGAGTTCAGCCTGAAGCGAATGACTATGCAGACCAAGGATTTCCCATGGCCATGTGTAAAGTCGCAGGAACAAGCTCGCATAGGATAGTCGATAGACGTCCTTTCGTAACCCTAGATATAGGACAAGGAAAAAGTGCAAGGACTGTAAGAGCCTTGATTGACTCAGGTGCAGCCACTAGTGCTGTTAGAATGTCTTACTGTCAAGAGTTACAGTTAACCGTCCAACCTATGGAAGCATACCTCATAGGATTGGGAGGCGTGGAGACCCCTTGCATGGGCGAGGTGGAACTCCCCCTCTACCTTCACGAGGAGGCAATGACCGTTAAAGTACTAGTGTGTCAGGATGAGGATCTCACTGAGCCTCTTGTCCTGGGTCAAGATTGGATTTATGACCAAGCAGTCAATCTAAACCTAAGAAGTGGACTTCTCCAGGTTTGGGTCAATCATAGTCGAGTTACGGTAGAATTAGACAATCAAGCACTCAAGGAACTAGGAAAGGCACAGACTCCTGGTCCTTCCAGGGGTACACATGAAGATGACCATGCTGTTCTTGTCCAAAACTATGTGTTGCAGAGGAATGATATTCGTAAAAAAGGAGTCAGGGATGCAAAGGAACTCCCTTCTTTTCCAAAGGCTAGAAAGAGGCAGCAACCCAAGGTGGATCAGAGGCAGAAGAAGCAGGGTACTACCTATGTCAGCGATCAAAAGTACCTGCGCAGCAGAACAGCCCAACAAATAGATCAGGTATGGGTGCGGAAAGGCAAACGACCAGTTGCACCACCGTCAACTACAGGGGCAAAGCCTCTTATTAGTGACCAAAAACGCAACGCTAATAAGAAGTTGTTCAGAAAATCTTCTGCTAAAGTAAAATCTATTTGGGTGCCCAAGAAGTCGATGAAGGCAAGCCCACAATCAAGACAAATTTGGGTGCCTAAGGCTTGCTTGATGGCACAAATAGCTACGCTGAGGCCACAACTCAAACAGCATAACGCAGCGACGCATACTACCAGATTTCACTCGTTCTCGACACTCATGTACACACCAAAACCCAAGAGCGTACATGTAATCAATTGTAAATGGGTCCCAAAAAGGCCTCATCTGCAAACCACGACATCGAGAAGGCTCTGTAGAGACTCTCCGAAACCGAAGGCAAAGCCCATTCACTGCATTTGGCAGCCTAGGGCCTGTAATAAACCCCCCGACCCCAATTTATAAATTCATAACCCACTTACTAACTGCAATAGTTTCCTAGGACAACACAATCACTAACTACACACACTGCCTTCATGCACTTACTAACCACTAACTCACCATCCATCTCATGTTAATGTTGTAACGGGGACAACAACAGATTTATTTTGTCCAGTCCGATGTTAACACTTGGTTCTATATTCTCACAGAACCACTCAGCAAACAGGCCATGGCAGAAGTAGGTACCAGCTCTCAAGCCGGATCTGGTCCCCAGATAGTGGACATAGAAACACTTCTCCTTGAGCCACGCCTCACTGCAAGACCGCAAGAGCTTCAAGATGTGCATGTGCTCCCCATCCAGGATCCTCCTCAAGGACACACTTCTCAAGTGGGTAAGCATGCGCATTGGTTCAGTGATGTTGCTGGACCACTGGGCGATGGAACCTACTTCTGGGAAGCAGAATTGGAGTTCAATGGCAAATGGGGTCGATACCACTTTTTCACACGCGAATTTGAAAGCTACCAAAATGCTGAAGTCATGAGATCAGTTTGGGTCAAAGCAGGTGTGGAAAGTTATTTCAGGACTCACTTACCAAAGCCGGATTTTTTACGATGCTCTTATCTGATCAGTACCATCACGCCAAGCAGAGCCAAGGGCGGCGACAGCACCTTTGTGTTGCCATCACTGCTGCCGGGTAATGAGCTCAAAAGATTCAAGTTGAGCCTCAATCTGGTAAGAGAAGCGTTGGGTATGTACGGCATGCACATCCCAACAGAAAAGGAAACCATGGTCCCAGGTCGAATGAAGCACAAGGATCTGAATAAGTTGAAGGATATGGTAGCCATGACACCTACCATTGCGCTTCACCTGCGCACCATCATGCAACACTTCGCGTTTCCCGCCCAAGAACGATTCACAATGCCCCCGAAAAAAATATGGTTCAGTTTATATCTAGCAGAAACCGAAAGCCTGCCCATCAATGTGCCACACTGGATCATAGACCAGATCCACCTAGCGCATCAAAGGTGGAACAAAAAACAGAAGAATGTGCTCCACGGGTGTTGCGCTTTGACCAGAATAATCTATAGATGCTTGGCTTATGACGTGCCTGTTCAGCGGGCACTCGTATGGTCCCGAGTCCAAGAATTCCAAAGAAGACTATCAACAGCAGGCCCCCCATCCAAGAAGATGAGGGGGGGAGTCCAACTACCCTGTGCTCAACCAAGGGGAGCTACCGCTACACCAGAAATCACTCCTCCCCAGACACGACGAGTTAGGCCATTCACAATCCGGTTACCAAGACCAAGCACGGAGGGGCCTAATCTGGTGTTTCCACCCATTCCATCCGATTTGGAATTTCCGCAGGGATTTACTCTTGAGGACCTCACGGATGAAGAAATTGCCAGATTAATCTATGACTCTAACCTCGAAGCGGAAGCAGCGCGAGCTCAGGAACCACGACCCAAAACAACATCGGCCCCCACCCAACCACAAACTATAGAAGTCGATGCAGATGAACAAGAGGCAGGAGGAGATGAAGAAGAGGCCGACGAAGAACAACACCAAGAATATGACGAACTCTCCGAGTTAGCAAGTGCCCCAGCATATTCGGCACAAGTCAAGAGACTATATCGAACCATGCGACTGGTTCAGGAACAGCATAAGATGTCTCTAGAACAGGGCAAAAGACTCATGAACGACTTGCTAGCGGAGGAAGGTGTGGACGAGTTGTTCATTGAGTCTATGAACCTTCATGCCGACGCTGTAGGACTGGACGAGGCCATCCATGAGGCTATGGCCTACATCCACAGGTTTGAAAAAAGAGTTCCCGTTCGTCCCAGGAGGTCCGGGAAGCAAATTCACATCAATACATCAGCACCAGGCGAGTCAGCGCAAGCAGAAGAATATCACGAAGCACCGTTGTCACCACCATCCCCACCTCACACTACACAATTCACTCCACCACAGGGCACTAGCACTACCACATCCACTACCACTACCATTGTCATGGGCATCCCACTCTCCCCGGGAATCCAAGTCGGGGGAGTCACCATGCCGACCTTCACCACCCTGTTCACCGATGTCACATCCACTCCACCCACGATTCCCATCTACACCGTCACTCAAACAGTTGACACGATGGACACATCACCAGCCACAGCACCGCTCCCTCCCCCCATGCCACCATCACCCATACCTCCTCCACCCACATCTCCACTTACATCCACAGCATTCACCTCTCCCATTCCCGCCCCCATTCCCCCTGCATCATTATTTAATGTAAATAACATATTTTTTGCATTAAACCAATGTGTATATCAGCTCCAACATGAGTACAAAGCTCTGGACAACCGGTATCAGCAACTGGAAACGCACCACCAGAACTTACAAACACAATTTCACATTCTACACACAGAAAATGCAGAACTGAATCAACGCTACGCGGCGCTTGAGCAGGCTCACCAAACCTTATCGGCAGCACCCCAACCATCGACAGAATCAGGTGCCAAACAACTAGAGGCTTTACTCGAGGTATACCAAGCCGATAATCTCAAAGTTCGGCGTAACTTGGCACTTCTCAGAAAACACATGGCGGCCGCCCTTGAGGAAAACAAGAGACTGCAGCAGCAAAATGAAGCAAATCTAGAAGCTGCAATGGAAGGCTCTCCACACGAAATTGATCCAGAGCAATTTAAAGCTGTGCCCTCAGAGACAATGAAGACCATCCTGGACGGCTATGCAGATCTATTAGAAGCGCATGATGACTTGGAAAGGGAACGTGACGCGTTGCGCAATCAACTCCAAGAGCAACAGACAGTACCCAAAGTCACAGAAACGACCACGACTTCAGAAGAAGTCATGGCATTGAAAGAGCAGGTGGCTGAATTACAGGCACGATTACTCACACATGAAAGGCAACCCTCTCCAGTGGTCGAACCTGAACCCGAGGATTTGGTACCCATCGAGGTAGATGAGACGTATGAGGAACCTTACGTTCCTATGCCAATGCCAGGTGGTGAACAAACCGCAGAAGGAATGGATACGCTAGAAATCGAAGTACCTGAGTGGCTCCAAACACTAGAGAAAACGGCATCAACTCATGAAGATCGAGTCGCAGTTCAAATCCAATCTATGGCAAAGATAGAGGACACTATTATTAAATCAGAATACTTCCGCAGCATGTCCCACCATAGATGGATCGGAACCAATGATGATCAATACGTGCCCTATTGTATACTCCTGGCGGACTACAATGCAAAAATCCAACACAAATGTGGCAAACCTCCAACGTTTGCTACACAATTTGGGCCAGATGACATCCCAGAGAGTGCTAAAAAAGGATCCATTCATCAACCCACTTGGAGGATCCGACTCCTCGAAACCTATCCGGAGATGGTTCGCACCTGGACGAATATGCCCCTTTTTATTAAATATAACCCTTGTTATGTTCCTGTACTCCGCAGGCGCACATGGCCAGAGTTTACCATTGCAGTCAAGAATATCAAGGGATGCGCCAAATGGTTAAACTACGTCTATCTAGCACCCCCTCAAGGGCCTCCCACCGTCAATTACATGATTTCCACTATACGGCACTGGAGCCTCCGATTGAAGAATACCCCTGATGTAATGGCCCAGATGTGCATGAAGATTTTTGAGTTAATGCTTATTACATTCAGGACATTCAAGAATATCAAAGACCCACACTTCTCAGGCGTCGGATTCCTTACAGGAAACCAAGATTTGGTATATGACATGAGCACCACTCCTTCCATAGAGGTGATATATGCTTGGCACGCTAGAATAAAATACCTCCCGGCCTGCTTTAAACAAACATTCGAAGAGATGTTCATAACAGGGTTCTGGGAATACCACTCAGAAATATTTGTACCCAGACCCTCACATCTCCTCCATTTATTTGCTGTGGAGCGAACCATTCACTCAGAGCAGTTACGGGTGCCACATCCAGATGTCCCAGGGCCAGTCAATTGGGATGCATTGCTGACAGATCTAGCAAGGGGACTCAGGTTAGAAGAACACCACCTCGCCGCCGATGTTGTACAATACTACGTACAAAAAGCAGCTAGACAAGGGTCTGTCAGGGGCGACAGACGCGAGAGTGGGGGGGGTGTTGGCAGTAGCCTTGGTACACCAGGACGTACAAGACATGAAAGTCAAAGAAGGGAGTCAGAGCGAAGGGACAGCACAAGCAAACAGGGCAGTCAAAGAAGATCTGGCAAGTAGGCCAATATTTTTTCAAGACAAAGAAATGGACATGCAGGGAGAAAGAGCAAGTAGGGAGCTCGAAGATATGTCTGACAGATCACTAGAAGAAATCCCTACAACAACAGTGATTTTTATCACTAACCATCATTGTAAATATCATTTCACATTTTTGTAGCTCCATTTTGTGCAAGCCAAGGAGTCCTTGAGCTTGAGGAGCCTTAGAAGTAGTTGCGTACCAATTTTCGTATTTTTTAGATCTCGTTTGAGCCCCCAAATAAGCCCTAGAACCTAATTTTTAACTAGGCCGGACACTAGGTCTGGACAGGGCCAAAAGCTAGTCAAAAACTATAAAAAGAGCTAGAGAGCTCATTTTTGAGGTTAGATTGTAATTGGAACGAACTTGTAAGAGCTTATGAAAGTAATCTAAAGAACTCCATTGATTCTCTCTCTTTGTCTTGCTGTGTGTGCGCGTGTGTGTGTATGTGTGTGCATGCTTGTGTGCTTCTCACTCACGCACTTGTGCCGACACTTGCTCGAGGTCTTCATACCATCCTCACGTCTTCCCGGATTGACATTAAAGGAGGTGCTACTCATCACTGAGCTACATATATACATATGTAAATGAACCCATCATCACTTGCTTTGACAAGCAAGCTACTATCTGCTTTAGATACTTGAAATCCAAGTTCCTTTAAGAACTTTACAAGCCTATAGTTCCATGCCCTTGGGGCCTGCTTCAAGCCATATAAAGCTCTCTTGAGCTTACACACACAATCTGGATATCTTCCATCTCTGAATCCTTGAGGTTGCTCCATGAAAACATCATCTGAAATATAACCATTCAAAAAAGCATTCTTCACATCTAATTGACACAATTTCCAACCTTTACATGCAGCAATTGCTATAAGTGTTCTGATGGTTGTCATCTTTGCCACAGGACTATAAGTCTCATCATAGTCAATACCATATGTTTGAGCAAACCCTTTTACAACAAGTCTAGCTTTGTACCTAGACACACTTCCATCTGCAAATCTCTTTGTCTTATAGACCCACTTACATCCAATGATCTTCTGGCTATTTGGTTTTGGAACCAAATCCCATGTTTAATTCTCCATCAATGCATCATATTCTTCCTGCATAGCTTTTTCCCAAATTTCTTTACCTTTTGCCTCTTCATATGTAGAAGGGTCTTCATCTGCTTTACTCATGTATGCATAATCCTTAGTAGTCAAGAATGAAGTATCATAGCTATACCTTGTAGGTTGCCATTTGTGCCATGTAGACCTCCTAAGTTCTCCACTTCTTGATGTTTCTGGTTCTTCACATTCAAGATCAAATATTGGTGTTTCTTCAACTTCAACCTGCACTTCATGATTCTCTTGTTCATCAAATATCTGAACCTTTGATTTACCTTTCCTTTGACTCACAATTTCTTCATCATCTGTATTAATATTGATAGTACCTGCATACCAAGTACCTTGCTCATCAAATGTAACATCTTTTGATACAAGAAAATGTTTTGTGGATGGATTCCACAACCTGTATCCCATCTGCTTATCATCATAACCAATAAACACATATTTTTCAGCTTTAGGTTCCAATTTGTGCCTTAATTGTGATGGCACATATGCATAGGCCAAACATCCAAATACTTTGCAATGATCTAATGTAGGTCTCTTACCCCACCATGCCTCATATGGTGTCATACCCTGCAAGGCTTTACATGGTAGCCTATTGACCAAATAAGTAGCTGTATTTACAGCCTCAGCCCACAAATAATTTGGGCAATTTTTCTCCTTCATCATGGATCTTGCAAACTCAACAAGAGTCCTATTCCTCCTTTCTGCAAGACCATTTTGTTGAGGAGAGTACCTGCAAGTAACCTCTCTTTTTATACCTGCATTCCACAAGTAATCACTGAACTCATTAGAGAAATACTCTCCCCCTCCATCAGACCTTAGTCTCTTCAATTTATGTCCTGTAATTCTCTCTGCATACACATGATAATGTTTGAATGTATTAAATACCTCTGACTTATCTTTGATCACATAAATAGTGACCCATCTGGTAGCATCATCAACATAAATCACATAATACCTTGAACCATTGATACTGAAATTCTTTGATGGTCCCCACACATCTGTGTGTACCAACTCAAGTTTCTCTGAATACATAAACCCATGCTTAGAATAGGATTGCTTATGAGCCTTACCTAATTGACATGCCTCACATCTATATGTCATATGTTGACCTGCAACATTAGGCAATCCAAGCACTGAACCATTATTAATCATGTCTTTAATACCTCTTTCATTGAAATGTCCAAGCCTCTTGTGCCAAAGATCTAACTCAGAGATCTTATGTCCTCCATAAGTGACCAACATTACCTTGAATCTTCAATGTGAACAATCTTCCTTCTTTCTTCCCTGAAACAATTTGTTTATACCCATTGCTAGGGTCTTCCACAAACACTCCTTCATTAGTGAACCTCACTTCATAACCTTTTTCCACAATTTGTCCTACACTTATCAAATTCTTAGGAATTGTAGGAACATACAAGACCTTACTCAATAAGGTGCTACCATACTTGGCCTTCACTGATCCAATTGACTTCACATTATGCTTTGTATTATCACCTGTGTGAACAACATGATTAGATACCTTATTCTCCAAGTCAGTCATCAAGGCTATCTTACCACTCAGGTGATTGCTACACCCTGAGTCAATGTAGAAGACTCTTTGATCTTCACTCTGCCTTTCACAAGTTGCATTCATTATCAATGTTGAATCTTCCTTCTGATCTGAAGCATAATTGTAGTAGGTATTGTTATATTGTTGACTTTGGAAACCTCTACCTGCATTTCTTCCAAAGTAACCCCTACTACCTCTACCTCTGAAATTACCTCTTTGATTTCTCCCACCTCTTCCTCTTGAATTATAGTTCTGATTGTATCCACCATTACTCTGAGTGTTATGCCAACAATCATTGGCTCAATTATTTGTCTTACCACAAATCCAGCAAGCTTTGGCTCCATCTTTGTTACTCTTGCCTCTTCCTCTACCTTTGCCACCTCCTCTTCCTCTTAGGAAGTTGGCTTGACTAGTTGTGCCTTCTTCTTCATTTGTTTGTTGTTTTCCTTTGTTAGCTTTCTTCTTGTCTTTAGAGTACATTGCATGACCTGCACTCTTGTCAACATCTCCTTTGATATCATTCTCAAAAGTTAGCATATGTCCTAACAATTGATTCAAATCAGGAGTGAAATGATCCAATGAAAGTTCTGTAGACAAAATAAAAGGCTTCCACTTCTCATCACCTCTTAGTCCTGTGAGAATTTGCCTTACCAATTTATCCTCTTCAATGTCTTCATCCACTGCTCCTAATGCATCTACAATGTCCTTCATCTTTGTCACATAATCAGATATTGATTGTGAAGCCTTCTTCTTGAAAGTAGTAAACTCTGCCCATAAGGATGCCTTTCTTGACTTTGTAGTGTTCTGGAAATGCTCCTCCAAAGCATTCCATATTTCAATTGCACTTTCAAGACCTCTAATGTGAGGTAGCAAGTAATCATTGACTGCCATATAAATGATACTCCTAGCTTGAGCATCTCTTTTCATCCAATTCTTCAAATCTGACAACTCCTCTCTAGTTAGAACACTAGAATCTCTGAACTGTGGCTTTTCTTCTTCTCCTGTAATGTAAGCTATCAAATCTTTGCTCATTAAATGAGCTTCCATCCTCATTGACCATGCAGGATAGTTTTCTCTATCCAATTTCTCTATCTGAAGAGAATCTCCCATCCTTACTTCACCTGTACTAACAGATCTTTAAGCTTTATGAGAGATAAATGTACCTTGACTTCGAATATTACTCCTTCTGATCCTTTTGACAACTTCAATGTGTCTTCCTTCAAGCTTTCTTCAATCTTTATCCTTTTGATCCTTCAAGATGTAAAGTTTGTATGTCTGCAGCAATCAGAGTCTCCTTTTCCTTGATTTTGATGCTTCTTCCTCTGATACCACTGATGGAGAGTGTTAATCTCCAAAAGAACAAGTTGACCTTGAATTTAGACCACCTCTATATCAAGAACAACTTCAGACTCCACTTAATTTAGAGAACATTCATCAATTTATCAGAAAATTGACTATTCTGGAAAATCCAACTTCTCAGAAAAGTCTGCTGCAGATAAACCTTTGATTGACTAACCATTCGTGTAAAGTTTTTTATAAAAAGAAATAACTCAAACACTTTACCTATGTGTAAAACTGCTTCTCTGCAGTAGCGACTTTGACACCTGTAACTTCTTAGCTTTGGTTCTCCCAATGTCGAATGCGTTTTGTCAAATCCTTTTAGCTGTAGATAGCTTATCTCTTAACTTAGATTTTGAGCTATCATTTGTGTAAAACTTTACACTGTGCACTGAGCACTGTCCATTTATCTGAACTTGAAATCTGCACCTGTTTTAGAAGTCACTCAAACTTTTCTACATACAAATGTTCCTAAACAGAATTCTCTTAGCTTAATCACAATTGGAAGCTAAAACTTTGTACAGTAGTCAATCAACTCTAGACTTAGACTTGTACAAAAGCATTCCACAAAAGATCTACCACAGAAGGAGAAGACACGAAAACTTCGGGCGCAATTTTTCTTCTATTTCTCAGAAAAACAATTAAGTTATGAGAGAGACTTTTTTACTCATTCCCATGAGCTCTAATGAGTCTTACAACTTCTCAATGCACTATTCTCATACTCTCTCATCTCTTCTCTATTGTCCAAAGTATTTATAGGCAAATATGTACAAGCTTATGACTAATCAAAAGTTTAAGTGATCTATGTCTTCACTAATGTACATATGTGTACATGTCTTTCAACCTCTGACTATATCCATTTTCTATGCTTCAAGAATTAATTTTATCTCCATCCTTTGTCTTTCAAATCTTCAATTGGTGATTGATCTGCACCAACAGTTTACGCTTCACCTTGTATACCCACTTAGTGCCAATGGCCTTCTTGCGAGGAGGAAAGTCACATAAAGACCAAGTACCATCCTTCATTATAGCATCATATTCAGATTGCGTAGCAACCATCCAATTTTTTGAATTTTGTGCTTCATCAAACGAAACAACCTAAGTCTCATCACAGAGAGTAGATGCAGCCATAGCATAGCAAACTGATGCAAAAGAGGATTTATGAGCGCCTAATCGAGTACAATATGACAAAGGTGCATCTAATTCACTATCATGTAAGGCCTGCACCAGCCATTTTGGCATAGTTCTTGCTTGCTCAATATCAGCTCTCTCATTAATAATGCATCATGTAAATCTGCATCAGAAATGGAATGCTCTACATCATCATATGAAACCTGGAAAGGCTAAGAAGTTGCCTCATTAGGACCAACACTAGACTGTCCACCTGTAAAAAGAGGCAGCAAGGTATCATACATGTCTTTGGAGCTAAGAAATGTCTCCTTAGTACATGACAGTAATGGCTGAATAGCATCTTTCACAAAAACAACATCACGGCTAACCAGAATGTGTTTAGTCTGTGGATGATACAGACGATAGCCTTTACTTTCAAAACTGTACCCAACAAAAATACATTTTTACTGCTTTATCATCCAATTTTCTACGATGTTGTTCAAGCACTAATGCATATGCCAAACAACCAAAAACACACAGATGAGCAATAGATAACTTGCGATCATGCCAAGCCTCATATGGAGTGATAGACTATAGTGCTTTAGTGGGACACCTGTTAAGTAAATATGTTGCACACATGATAGCCTCAAGCCAGAAACTATGTGGTAAAGCCTGACTCTTGACCATACACCTCGCCATCTCCATGAGTGACCTATTCTTCCGTTCAGCAACTCCATTCTGTTGAGGTGTATACGACACTATACACTGGTGTTTTATCCCATGTTCAGCTAGAAATGCATTAAAATTAAGATATATATTCTCCCCCCCTCAATCATAATGGAGGGTGCCCATTTTACATGCTAACAGATTTTCAACCAAAACCAAAAACTGTTTGAAGCACGTGAACACTTCGGACTTTGCTTTCAATGGATATACCCATGCATGCCTAGAAAAATCATGAATGAAAGTCACGAAGTAAAGATAATTTCCAAAAGAAGGTGTCTGCATAGGACCACATACATAACTGTACAAGCTGTAATTTTTGAGTAGCCCAAATTGAACCATCTTTTCGAAAGGAGGAACGTTGCATTTTGCCCAAAATACAGCCTTCACAAACATGTTTTCCAGGTGCCTCAAGTTTGGGCAAAGAGGACACCATTTCACTTTTGTACATGTGTAGCAAACTAGCAAAATTGAGATGGCCAAAGCGTGCATGCCAAAGATTTGCATCTGACATTGCCTAAGAATCATGTACTGCACATGCCGAATCATTTACAGATCTTTCATAGTCTATGAGCTTATACAGCCCACGACATAAAATGCCAGAAGCAATAATCATGTTGCCATTTGACAGGTCATGAATTGTACATCTGTCATCAACAAATTTCACAACCAAGCCAATCTTGGCTAATGCACAAACTGATAACAAATTTTTATCGATCCTTGGCACAAACAAGGCATCTAACAAAGTGAAAGAACTACCATCAACAGTAGTCAAAATTATCTTCCCAACTCCCATAACAAGATAAGAGGAGTTGTTGGCGCATGTCCCTGTAGGGGCAGACTCAAGTGAAGAGACGAAACTGCATTGTAAGGTAATATGTTTGGTCACCCCACTGTCAAAGTATCAAACATCTGAGTCTACTGCAGGCATGCACTGCTCATGAGAAGATGGGTCAAAACTGCAAATAGTAGTAAACGCCCATTCTTCTTCCTGCACAAGATTGGCTGACTCTGTTTTTGGTGTAGAGGCCTCTGCAACAACCATTCCAGCCTCTTTCTTCTTTGCCTCTTTAGCAGCCAACTTTGGAAAATTCTTTATGATATGATCATTTCCTTTACAGTACTTGCAAAATAGTTTCTGCTTTTCTGATTTCTTTTCATCTTTGTCTTCCCTCTTTGATTATGCAGAATTAGCAGATTTCTGCTTACTATTTGAAGAGCTCCATTTTCCTTTGCCCTTCTCACTAGCCAGGAAAGGTTGATCTACAACACGCATAATGGATCTGTTCTGCCTGGACTGATCATCTTGCAATAGAACAGAGACTAACTCCTCAAATGACAAGGCATTTAGATTGCCTTTCATCATCAACCAAAGAGTAGAAGCAAAACTCTGATTTGAATTAGGAAGACCATTCAGAATGGTCTACACAAGTGAGCTATCTAGTATAACCTCATTAGCAGAAATCAATTGTTCCTTCAATTCTTTGATCTTTGTTAGAAAAATGTCCATAGAATCACCTTCATTCATGTGCTCACTCTCCAACTGTTTTCAGAGGTAAGCAACATGACCCTCATTCGTAGCTTGGTACAATGTGGTAAGTGTATCCCAAGCATCCTTAGTTGTTCTGCAAGAGCGTATGTGAGGAATAATGGCATGTTTGACAAACAAAGCTATCATTGCATGTGCTTGGGCATCTCTGCCATCCCAACGAATTAACTCTGCAATAGGTGCAGCAAGAACTACAACACGAACAGGAATATGCAGAATATCATCATCTTCGACACCTTCTGCATCAGCTTCAATACCTATAGTTGTAATAGTTGTAGGTGTGATAGAACATTTTTCAACACTCTGCACAATGTTCCACAGTCCTTTTGCAAACAATACATGTCGCATCATATAAGCCCATAACGAGTAGTTGGTACTATCCAACTTATCCTCAACAACCAACATACAGAATACATCATTGCGTTCAGCCATGGCCGGTGACTAAAATACCTTAATGCAGAAAATTGACTGTATCTCAAAAAGTTGAACATAATTGCCCATAGGAATTTTGCTACACCTATAGCAAACTTCGAGATGCTTATACTGGCAAATCGAAACTGGTATATATCTTTGGCACAAAAAGATGAGATAGCTTGCACAAGCACTATGATAGCACCTTCAAAGGTTGAAACGAGCTCAGATCGCGATTTCGGCACCACATAGCGAAGCTGTTTTGATCTTGAAAACACATTGAGTATGCTCACCAAAATTCGTGCGATTTTGAGACTGCAACCAAAGAGGTGTCGACGATGCCCTAGATGAAGCGGCGACCTACTCTGATACCAATTGTTGGAGTTAGACGTCTGCAAAAGCACGCAAACAACACAAGGAAGAAGAAGAAGCTTGGAGGTCAACACACAATACTGAATGTATTACCACCAGAATGTACAAAGATAAGTAGCCCATCAGGGCAATAGGCGTATATACAAGCCGGGGGAAAAAACCTCCTAAAGAGGGAAAAAAGTGCCCCGACAGTCCTAGTGTGTTCACACACATCACTACCTAAATATATCAATAGTTTGTATCATCCACAGACTAAACAAATTTTGGTTAGCCGTCATGTTGTTTTTGTGGAAGATGCTATTCAGCCACTACTTTCATGTACTAAGGAGACATATGCTAGCTCCAAAGACATGTATGATATTTTTCTACCTCTTTTTACAGGTGATAGTTTAGTGTTGGTCCTAATGAGGTGTTGAGAAAAGGGGAACAACATACCCTAACCGCCTCACATGGAAGTGAGAGGCTCTTCCAAGAGGAGTTGCAAGAGGTGTAGGCAACGCACACACACCCACGTCCATGAACAATGGCACCATGGCGAACGTCAAAAGGAACAAGGGAGGGCAATGCTCACACACAAGACAACCCCAAGTGCCAAACCCACACACATGGATCAACGCCTAGCACACAAGGAGAAATGTGGAAGCCAAATGAATCTTCTTTCCATTAGCATGGAGGCCAAGGGACCCTTTTTACAAATGAGGCTCTTCTTTATATAGAGAAGAAGAGAGGCATATGTGAATAAAACATGTGGTCAAAAGACCACATGTGCTAAATCAAAAAGAGGATCTTCATGTGATTTTGGGAATTTCAAAAAATAACCACCTAGAGAGAGAGAGCGCGTGGGGAGTTTCTACGTGGGTTTTTTGTACATGTGCCAAAAAGCTACTTTATTGATAAGGCTTCAATATCATAGTCTAGAGGAAATATCAAAAAGGGGTTTTAGGAGAGTGTTCATATGGACATCTCCTAATTACAAAAAAGGGATTTTTTAAGAAGGCTAAAGGATGCCATAGTATGAGAAAAATTATGGGCAACCCTTAGAGCAACACTCCTCCCCCTCCTTGACTTTGTCGTCCTCGACAAAGTTAAGTGAAGAGCATACATAACTGAACCGACCCAAGGTAGAGTCTTTCAAGTCTGGAAATCTTCAAGTCTTCAAAATCTACAATTCCTTAGTCTGCAAAGCTTTAAGCTGATTTTCAAATCTACAGCACCTTCAATCTTCAAGCCTTCAGTCCTTTCTTCAATCTGCAAATCTTCAGTCGTCAGAGCTAGGCGACACAATCCCCTTGGGAGGCAGTCAGCCCAGCATGCATCCCCCTGTGCAGCCCTTTGTAAGGCTGGAAATGCCTTCTCAAGAAGCTCCCAAACCTGAAATGACATAAAAAAGCAAGTAGACTGCATCTAATAATAAACATTCACTCCAATTTTAGTTTCCACTTCAGGGATATCCTCTTCTGCAAGATTTTCTTCTAGAGAGAAATCCTCTAGAAAATCTTGTTGTTCCTGTAATCCAAAAAATACAGCTAAAGAGCAAAGAACCCCGCAAGAACCCATGTCCCTTATCCCTTATATTCTTGTGATGCTTCAATCATATTGTTATTCCTAATTATGCTATTTCCAAGTGAGTGTGAGACATATTGCAATGTATAGCATGAGATGAATGTGTTTTCATGATTAACTTATGTTCCTGCCATCATTTATACTATACTCATATCACCAAGCTTGCTAATTAGCATGAGTATTATGTGTTCACAAAATGATTAGACAATACTGCAACATTATGACTCCAAGCATTCATGATATTCAAACAACTTATCCAAAGCTATTCTTGCAAAGTACAGTAGCAAATCATCTGAGTGTGTTGGCTTGCAATGCATTAAGTGAGCATTGTAAAACCAGAGAATTACTTCTGTGGCAAAAAACAATCACTCAATCCTTTGTGACTTTCACACCTAGTACAGAACAGGTCTGAATCCACACAGTGGCTCCTTATGGCCAACAGCTTTACTAGGACAAGATAGCTTCAAGAAACTCTTCAAATTTTTTGCTTATAATATTGATCAGGCATTCAAACCCTTAACACAGAGAGCATAAACAGTCCAAGCATTCATGAAATGCAATTATTTATCAAACAGTAGAGTTCTTGCTTGGTGTAATTTTGGTTATTATCCCCCTCAAAGCCTAGAAGGATAAGGAGCAGGGCACCCTTGTACCCCCTATCATGTAGAGAAGAGGGTCTTGCCTTATAACAGTGGTGATAGTGTGCCTCACTACTGACATTCCTTTATATAAGATTGAGGCCAATGAATCAAAGAACACCAAGCATACCAAATAGTTCCACCCTTAGTTACGCTTATCAAGTCCAAATAGTTTTTGTAGACTTGTTTATGGGAAACATAAGAATCAAGCTCATCAAAAGTAGCACATTCAATTCTCATGCAATATATTCAAACACATTCTGGGACTACATTTATGCATAAATTCTTCAGCAATAGACTTCCATGTATCTTTCAGAGTTCGTTGCCATGTCCTGATTTTGCAAACAATCACTTCCCCAAGTTATTGAGAAAATGCAATTAGGTATCACTCAGAAGATTCATATCACTCATACAGAAATCCTGTGATTGTTCCTACAAAGTGAACATTGAATTCCTGAGTTTGCATTCATAAGCTATGTGGTGACCCTAAGGTGGTGGGGAAGGGAACTTAGACTCCACAACATGAACCCCTTTCTGGTTTGCAATATCCATGGTAGAGTCGTCCTTTTCAGCTGTTAAGAGAAGGCCTAAAATGCTTAAATCCACAATCATTATATAGACAATCATACTAGAGCCTCTAAAAGCCTCTAGTTAAAAATTGTGCAACCACTACGGTTATAACATGAGAAGATGGGGTCATACCTGCAATCTAACACTCCCATGGCAACATTGAAAGGGAGTAAATAACATGAGTTCATAGTGTGCAGACATGAAAGACCAACTTATTCGTGCCTTCAATAGTGCCCAATGGGTACTACCTCCAACTATAAGTGGCTGGCACTCATTTTATATGTATGGGTGGACCAAAAAGTGCATCCTTTCTAACTTAGATTGTTAAGTGGATAGATAGGAAACCACCTTTGTAATGCAAGTTGGAAGAGAGGCATTGCAATGAGACACTTTACTAGAAATAACAGCCAAGCCAACATCAATCAAGAAAACCGAGGATATGAACTCAAGTCTTACACATCTGTCATTCTTGCCAAGCCAACATCAATCAAGAAAACCGAGGATATGAACTCAAGTCTTACACATCTGTCGTTCTTATGGCATACACATAATCAGTTAACAGTGAAAATATAAGAAGACCAAAAGATCTTGTGGCTGAACTGAACACCTGAAATTGTATGAAACAAACATTGTATAACACTATTTTTTTCGGTCATACCCTGTGAGTAATTGTAGGAGATGGGAACACAACCTCTATGTGGCATTCACAAACCTAACAAACCTATGAGATACATCATGTATTTCATCATGAGCAGCCCCTATACCTCTAGACAGGAAAAATGTCTTGCAGCAGGTCCCCTGAGTATGAGGGTCATCATCAACCTTGTTTTGCCCTGAAACACTTAGGGAAGAGTCAGGGTGATCACTGAAAATGAAAGCATACATATCATGTGAGAGGATATCCAAGAGAGCCCTAGAATTTGGGTTGTTATGGGGCCACCGTAGCCCATCAAGAAGGATTATGTAAGTCTGAAGCACCCCTCAGAGGCAGCTTTACTAATGAGGCATGCCTTCAAATCTCTATTTTTTGGGTAGTCCTAAATATCAGTGGTGTGGCAATCTGTAGGCATTTTTCTTGGAGTTCCCATTGGTTCCCACATGGTTATTCTAGATCAAGTGAAAAAAAAAATTAGAAACCCAATTTTTGACACAACACAAATCTACTACACATCTACTTTGAGCAAGAAGATCACTCCATAGAAGGGAAGGAAGAGAACCCATGGAAATTAATATCATACACCCTTGGTTGCAAGAAGACATGTCTATATTTGAGGTCCATACATACATCCCAGTAGAGCGAAACAGGGTACCAACCTTTACATGAGCGATAGAACCCAGGAAAAATATTAATTGAGCTTGACTTCACATACCCTAATCCTGGTTCAAACATGATCCAATATGAACATGATCCCCGTGGAGGGCAGTCACATGAACCTCAAAACACATTGCCTACAACCTATGGTGAGCTTTATCTGGACATATTTCCCCTCTCTATACCTATTCTGGTTTGTGACCTGCCATCACAACTCTCACAGGTGATACTATTCGAACCCTCCAAGCTGTTGTGAGGCATAACTACTGCATCATTGAGCTCCTCCAGGTCAAGCTTCCGACGCCCAATCTCTTGATCTAGTGGCAAAGGCTGAGTGCAAAAATACCCCCAACCGTATTAGATGGAACAGAAGAAAGGAACCCCAAGAAGTATATCTCGACTTTGATCGTGCTTGTGCACAGCAGGTCGCAGACATGACTGAGAAATAATAGATGCTTGTCAATCTTGATGAGGAGAAGCCATAATTGAATCGAGAGGGAAATGTAGTCAACATGTTCAACTTGAACAATGGGAAGGAATGCGTGCATAGGAATCGTTGCTCAATGCCCATATCACACACAGTTCGGTAGCTGAACCCTAATGGCTGAAGAGAGAAGGAGAGGGATCCAATTTCGTAAGCTGGTTGGCAATTGTACATCATGTGGTTGTGTAGTTTATGGAGAGAAACAAATGGAGCTACCTTTAGTCATCATAGCCATCATCGAAGCAGAAAATCTTTACCGTATTGCCACTACATAGACAACCAAAAAATTATTTCTTCACATTGTCCCACTGAGCATGTAGAAGTAATCACAAACACAAGGTCTTATGAAGTTGATTAGAACTACGAAAAAGAAGAACTTTGGTCAAGATGAACTCGGTTGATATACAGAGGGAATCATAGAGGGCTCACCCCACCCCCCCACCATTCAAGCAAGAGCGTTAACTTCTGAGATTTAGGAAACCCCATGATGAATGTAGCCGAAGTAGAACTGGACACTGGCACAACGTTGCATGGACACTCCACATTGAATGCTAAAGGAGTCGAGATCGATCCCAAACATGTAGAAGAGATGGTGGCGAAAGGGGGCTCCACAGTGCTCCATCCTTCACATGATGGCGAGCATGAAGGGCACATAACTTCGTGCATCAGGCTGAAGCTCTTGATCTAGGCATACTCATCATGAAAGGACCAGGTTGCTCTGTCGTATACCCCAGCCATAGCTATCGTAGAGGTAAGAGAGGAGCGCTGCAGGGACACGCTCCACACAGACACCTGCGAGGAGGATGAGAGACACCTACAAGGAGGATGAGAGGGAGATGAAACTTCCTCCATCCCCCTCACAAAGAATTTGTTCGGAGGAGTGACAGATCTTCCCCCCGAAATTATGGGTAGAGAGAGGAAGCAGGGAGGCGTAATTGCTTGCCATACCCATCGCACGGTTCAGCCATGACTGTCATGAAAGAGCAGAGATAATGGACATTAAATGACACGGACGAATGAAGATTTCACCCCCCAAAAATCGTGAAAGATTAAGTGCTTCGTCCACAAACATTTCTTGTGCATTTGGCATACCAAGTCTACCCCCACTTATTTCAAAGAGAGAGGAAGTAGTTGAGTTACACCGCGTTCATCCAACAAAAATCGTACATTCAGAATTTAAGAGGCCCAACAAAAGAAAAGTGAGAGGGAGAAGGATTGAGGGCTCCCTTCCATTCGAATATTTGCTCGTGTGTATTAAGAGAGGACTTAGGGGAGTGCATGAGAATTTTGCAACTCAACAAGGGTATCCAATGCTCTCAAGTCATTCGTGAAAAACTTACATAATCTCTTTTTATTTTTGTTTTTCTCAAAAAGGAAGAGAGGGAGGGGAAAGAGAGGATAAATCCCTTCCCTCAATCCAAAGCAATCACTTACTGTAGCGGTGCAGGGATGGAAAGTGATGCCAAAGGTGAGTGTTTGTGAGAGAGTCTATGAGTGTGAGAGTGAGAGAGATAGAGAAGGGGATTAGGGGCTGTTTTTTTGTGAAACAAACAGAAATAAAGATCTAAACTACTCAAAAATTAAAAGAAGAGAGGTACCCAAGGCCAACTGAAGGCCACACAGGTCCACAACTCAATCCAAGTGTGAGGTGCATCCACAAAGTGTAGGCACGGCAAGCTTGAAAAAGCCCAACGGCTAAAAGGCCGACGTCCCCGGCAACGGCGCCAAAAATGTTGAGAAAAGGGGAACAACAGACCCTAACCACCTCACATGGAAGTGAGAGGCTCTTCCAAGAGGAGTTGCAAGAAGTGTAGGCAACACGCACACACCCACGTCCATGAACAATGGCACCATGGCCAATGTCAAAAGGAAGAAGGGAGGGCAATGCTCACACACAAGACAACCCCAAGTGCCAAACCCACACACATGGATCAACGCCTAGCACACAAGGATAAATGTGGAAGCCAAATGAGCCTTCTTTCCATTAGCATGGAGGCCAAGGGACCCTTTTTACAAATGAGGCTCTTCTTTATATAGAGAAGAAGAGAGGCATATGTGAATAAAACATGTGGTCAAAAGACCACATGTGCTAAATCACAAAGAGGATCTTCATGTGATTTTGGGAATTTCAAAAAATAACCACCTAGAGAGAGAGAGCGCGTGGGGAGTTTCTACGTGGGTTTTTTGTATATGTGCCAAAAAGCTACTTTATTGATAAGGCTTCAATATCATAGTCTAGAGGAAATATCAAAAAGGGGTTTTAGGAGAGTGTTCATATGGACATCTCCTAATTACAAAAAAGGGATTTTTTAAGAAGGCTAAAGGATGCCATAGTATGAGAAAAATTATGGGAAACCCTTAGAGCAACATGAGGTAACATCTCAACCTTTGCAGGTTTCATGTGATGATGCAGATCATTCCATTTTCAATGCAGATTTGCATGATGCACTTGTTGATGAGAGAGCTGATATTGAGGAGGCAAAACTATGCCAAAATCACTGGTGCAAACTTTGTGTGACAGCAAATTAGATGCACCTCTATCATATCGTACTTGTTAAGGCTCTCATAATGCCGCTTTTGCATCAAATTGCTATGCTATAGCTGCCTCTAGTCTCTGTGATGAGAATAAGCCTGTTTCATTTTATGAAGCACAAAATTCAAAAAAATTGGATGGCTGCTATGCAATCTAAATATGATGTTCTAATGAAAAATGGTACTTGGGTCTTTATGTGACTTGCCTCTTGGCAAGAAGGCCATTGGCACTAAGTGGGTATACAAGTTAAGTGTAAGCCTGATGGAACAATTGACAGGTATAAGGTTAGGCTTGTTGCAAAGGGTTATGCATAGGAAAGAGGCATTGACTTTGATGAGATCTTTGCACCTACATGCAGAATGACTATTGTTCATAGCATCTGTGCACTTGCAGCTCATCATGGTTGGAATGTACATCAGTTGGACATCAAAACTGCATTTCTGAATGGTGACTTGCATGAAAAAGTGTATGTTTTTTAGCCCCATGGCTTTTTGTAGAAAGGGCATGAAAACCAAGTGTGCAGGTTGAAGAAGGCATCATATGGTTTAAAGCAAGCACCACGTGCTTGGTATGAAAAGATACATGCCTATCTGATTGCACATGGTTTGGGAACAGTCAGATTTACTAGCCAGATTTACATGCTTTTTCTTACTCTGACTCGGCTAGTTGCTATGACACTCGTGTTTCCAGTAGTGGCTTTTGCTTCATGCTTGGTAGCTCATGTATATCTTGGTTGAATAAGAAGCAGCCTATTGTGGCCACTTCCAGTTGTGAGGTTGAGTATATGGCAGCTTTCACAACAATTATTGAGTGTGTGTGGCTCTTCTGCCACCACCATCTTCACTAACAATGAGAACGCATTGGCAGTTGCAAGGAACCGTGTGTTTCATGTCGCACTAAGCACATTGAGGTGCATTATCATTATGTTAGGGAGAGGTTCTCTACTAGAGAGATCAACTTGTCATATGTGCCCACACAGGAGAACATTGCAAACCTTTTCATGAAGGCTCTGCCTATGGAGAAGTTTGAAGCTTTTTGCAAAGCTTTGGGCTTACTTCCTTTTGTGGATTGATTCCACATAGCTTGGCACTTCCTTATACATGAGTGCTAGATCCTTGTTCAGTGCATCACTCCTAGGGGGGATTTGTTGATATATTTAGGTAGTAATCTATGTGAACACACTAGGACTGTCACGACACTTTTTTCCCCCTTGAGGAGGTTTTTTTCCCTCAGGTTGTATATACGCCTATTTCCCTAATGGGTTAATTAACTTTGTACCTTCTAGTGGTAGTACATTCAGTATTGTGTGTTGTGCTCCAAGCTTCTTTTTCTTCCTTGTGTTGTTCGCATGCTTCCACAGACCTTTAACTCCAACAACTGAGAAGGGAAAAGGTAAATGGAGCTAGTAAGTAGAAATTTGTTGATGCTGCATAGTCAAAGATGGAAGACAAAGATGAAAAGAAAAAAAAAAGAATAAATAGTTTTGTAGATAATGTAAGGGAAACGATCATGTCGTAAAGAGTTGTCCAAAACTAGCTACAAAAGAGGCAAAGAAGAAAGAGGCTAGAATGGTTGTTGTAAAGGCCTCTACACCTAAAATAGAGTCTATTAATCTTGTTTAGTTTGAAGAATGGACATTTACTATTGTATGCTACTATGACACATCTTCTCATGAGCAATGTATGTCTGTAATAGGCTTAGATGTTTGGTACTATGATAGTGGGACAACCAAACATATTACCTTGCAATGCAGTTTCTTTAGTTCACTTGAGCTTGTCCCTATAGGGAGTACTATCACATGTGCTAACAACTCCTCTTATCCTATAATGGGAGTTGGTAAGATCATTATGAGTACTACTTATGGTAGTTCTTTCACATTGTCGGATGCTTTGTATGTACCAAGGATGCCCAAACTTGAGGCACCTTGTAAACATGTTTATGAAGGTTGTATTTTGGCAAAATGTAGTGTTGCTCCTTCCCGAAAGATGGTTCAGTTTGAGCTGCTCATAAGTTGTAGCTTATTTATAGTGATGTCTATGGTCATATGCAGACACTCTCTTTTGGGAACTACTTTTACTTCATGAATTTCTCCAAGCCTGCATGGGTGTATCCACTGAAAGCAAAGTTTGAAGTGTTTATGTGCTTCGAATAGTTTTTGGTTATGGGTTCTGTCAGCATATAAATTGGGAACCCTCTGTTTTGATCCAAGGGGAATACATGCCTTCTTATTTTGATGCATTTTTGGCTGAGTGTGGGATAAAACATCAGTGTACTACATTGTATACACCTCAACCAAATGGAGTTGCTAAAAGAAAGAACATGTCTCTCATGGAGATGGCAAGGTGTATGATCAAAAGTCAAGCTTTACCACATAGCTTCTGCCTTGAGGCTGTTATGTGTGAAATATATGTACTTAACAAGTGTCCCACCAAAGCACTACAATCTATCACTCCATATGAGGCTTGGAATGGTCGCAATCCATCCATTTGTTGCTCATCTTTGTGTCTTTGGTTGTCTAGCATATGCATTATTACCTGAACAACAATGCAAGAAATTGGAAAATAAAGCACTAAAATGTATTTTTGTTAGGTACAGTTCTAAAGCCAAAGGTTTTCATCTATATCATCCACAGACTAAATGCATTTTGGTTAGTCGTGATGTTGTTTTTGTGGAAGATGCAATTAAGCCATTACTTTCTGGTACCAAACATATTTGAGTTAGCTCTAGAGATGTGTATGACACTTTGCTACCTCTTTTTATCGATGGACAGTCAAGTGCTCATCCAAATGAGGCAATTTCTTAGTCTTTACAAGTTCCACATGATGTTGTAGATTATTTCATTTTTTATGTAGATTCACATGATGCACTTGTAGATGAGAGGGCTAATATAGAGAGGCAAAAACTATGCCTAAATGGCTGATGCAAACTTTGAAAGATAGAAAATTATATGCATCTTTGGCATATCATACTCATAGGCTCTCATAGTGTTTCCTTTGCACCAGATTGCTATGCAATGGCTACCTCTGGTCTTTGTGATGATAATGAGCCTATTTCTTCTGATGAAGCACAAAATTCAAAAAATTGGATGGTTGTTATGCAATGAGAATACGATGCTTTTATGAAGAATAGTACCTTGTCTTTATGTGATTTTCCTCCCAAAAAAAAGGGCTATTGGCACTAAATGGGTGTAAAAACTGAAACATAAACCAGATGGAACAATTGAAAGGTATAAGGCTAGGCTAGTTGCAAAATATTATGCTCAAGAGAGAGGCATTGATTTTGATGAGACCTTTTTAGCCACTTGCCGAATGACCACCATTCGTAGCATCTATGCACTTGGAGCTCATCATGGTTAGAATATACATCAGTTGGACATTAAAAGTGTAATTTTGAATGGTGACTTACATGAAGAAGTGTATGTATTTCAATCCCATGTTTTTGTGTAGAAAGGGCATGAAAACAAAGTGTGCATGTTGAAAAAGGCATTATATGTTTTGAAGCAAGCACCACATGCTTGGTATGAAAAGATATGTGTCTACTTGATTGCACATGGTTTTGAGAACATTCCAACTGAGAGCACCTTACATATTAAGCGTGTAGATGATGTACTTCTACTCATTTTTGTGTATGTTGATCACATGCTACTCACTAGTCCTAATGACTTTGTGTCAAAAATAATATATTGACACATTATTGCAGCATTTTGGCCTTGAAGATTGCAAACCTATTTCACTCGTATGGAAACAGGTTTATGGTTGAGTCTTCATGATGTTGGACATTCATTTGATGTTTTTCTCTATCAACATGTTGTTGGATGCTTGATTTACTTATGCACAATTTAGCTTGATATTTAGTTTTTTATCTATTAGATGAGTAGGTTTACGCATTGCCCAAGTGTCAAGCGTTGGTAGGTGGTTAAATGCATATTTTGCTACCTGAGTGGTACCAAACTACTTGGATTGTTTTATCCCAAGGGAGGATCGTTACTGCTAGATTTACATGGTCTTTGTGACTCTAACTTGGTTTATTGTTATGACACTCATGTGTCCACTAGTAGTTTTTGCTTCATGCGTGGTAGCTCATGCATATCTTGATTGAGCAAGAAGTAGCCTATTGTGGCCACTTCTAGTTGTGAGGTTGAGTATAGGGCAACTTTTACAATGATTATTGAGTGTGTGTGTGTGGCTCATACATCTTTTGGTTGATTTGGGTGTTGGTTAGTCTTCGACCATCACCATCTTCATTGATAATTAGAGCGCATTGGATGTTCTGAAGAACCTTGTGTTCCATGCTTGCACAAAGAACATTGAGGTGCACTATCATTGTGTAAGGGAGGGTTCTATGTTGGAGAGATCACTTTGGCATATGTGCCCACACAAGATAATGTTGTAGACCTTTTCACAAAGGCTCTGCCTAGGGAGAAGTTTAAAGCTTTCTGCAAAGCTTTGGGCTTACTTCCTTTTGTGGATTGATCTCTTTCCGCATAGCTTCACACTTCCTTATACATGAGTGCTAGTTCCTTGTTCATTGCATCACTCCCAAGGGGGATTTGTTGATATACTTTGACAGTGATGTGTGTCCACTGGGGCATTTTTTTCCCTCTTTAAGATGTTTCCCCCCTGACTTGTATAAATGCCTATAACCCTAAGGATTTACTTATCTTTGTACATTCAATTGGTAATTTATTATGTGTTATGTTGTGCTCCAATCTTCTTCTTCTTCCTTGTGATGTTCATGTGCTTCCATAGACCTGAAACTCCAAAAACCTAAATGTGTGAAATTGAGCAAGGATGATTTCCCAAAAGAAAAAGGAATTCATCACCAAAATTCCTTATCAATCCGTTGTTGGTAATCTCATGTGTGCTATGGTAGCTACGAGATGAGACATTGCATTTGTAGTGGGAGTTGTGAGGAGATATATGTATAATCCTTGCAAATTTAATTGGGAAGCATTCAAGATGATTTTGAGATATCTAAGTGGCACTAAAGACAAGTTTCTATGCTTGGGTAAAGGAAAGGCATCCTTTATTGGTTATACAAATTCTGATTATGTTAGTTGTGTAGATAATCAAAAGTCTACATCATGGTACATTTTTGACTTTGTTGGAGGTGTTTTCTCTTGGAGATATTGTCTCTAAGCATGTACAATTGTTTCCACTAGAGAAGTAGAGTATTTTGCAGCAAGTGAGGCATGTAAGGAAGCATTGTGGCTTTCTCATCTTGCTTGTGATATGGGTCTACCTTAGCATGTACCTCGTTCGCTTTGTGATAGTCAGAGTGCCATTGCTTTTACTGACCAAGCACATTGAGGTTAGGAATCACTTCATCAGAGACTACTTAGCCATTCAGCATGTTATTCTTGAGAAGGTTTATAGTCGAGATAAATCTACACACACTTTAACTAAAGCTCTACCACACAATAGCTTTCGACACTATTGTGACTTGATGGGGTTACTTGATTCTTGATCTTGCACAGCTACTTGTACACTATGTAACATGCCCCTCATGTGGGAGGTATATTTTGTATACTTACACTTAGGTATTATTTATCATTCTTTATTTTTTCTCCCCTAGTCACTTTGTCCATACTGGCCTTTTGTGAGAGATTGCTACCATTAGTGTTTATGTGAAAGGCCAAATGGCCGTCAGACAACTTTGTATATGATTTGTAACAAAACATATAGACCCGGTCAGCCGCAGACTACATGTTTGAGCACATTTGTAAAACCTAGGAAATATGTGTTTGTGCTCTGTGTGTAGTGTATGGTCTCTATGTATCTTTTGGATCCTATGTGGAGTACTGTGTGTAGCATTTGGAGCTTGGTTTTGTAGCATGAGAATATCATAATGAAGCCCACGTGAAGTGGAATCCACCATGGTACATCACGATCGCACCACTTTAGCACATTTGATAGACATGGTTATCAATGCATGTGTTTATGCATCACTGCCATCTCAATGAAGTTTCTCTATAGTAGGTGCAATACGGGCCATGCACAATAGGAAATTGAAGATCATCATCTTCAACACCATATGCATTACCTTCAATAATTGAATTTGTAGGTGTAATAGGACATTTTTCAACACCCTACACAATTCCACAACCCTTTTGCTAGCAATACATGACACATCATATATTCCCATAATGGGTAATTAGTGCCATCCAACTTATCCTCAACAACCAACATATGGAATACATCACTTTTTTCAGCCATGACTAGTGGCTAAATGCCTGATTTGGAAAATTGAATGTATCTCAAAAAGTTAAACAAAAATACCATGTCAAGCTCTACTAGACATTTAGTAGACTTCCAAGTGTTTGTATTGGTGAACTGAAACCTATATATATGTTTAGCACAAAGGACAAATTGCCTACATATTTGCTATGACAGTGCATTCAATGGCCAAAATGATCTCAAATAAAAATTTTGATGCCATAGTGCAGAGCCATTTTGAACTTCTAATCGCCTCGAGTATGCCCACCAATTTTCATGTGATTTTGAGATTGTGATTGGAGGAGTGTCGATGACAGCCTAGATCTGATACCCATTGTTGGAGCTCAATGTATGCAAAAGCATAAAAACAACACAAGGAAGAAGAAGAAGAAGCAAGCACAAACCTTTCTAAGTATACTAACGTTGTGTTCCAAATGAGGTACCTCAAAATCTGGTGGTTGAGATAAATATACCTTCTCCTTGAGCATCCATTCAGAAATGTTGATTTGCATCCATCTCAAATATAGGCCACTCTTGTGAATTCTAGTCATTTGAGTCATTGGTGCAAATGTCTCTTGGACATCAAATCCTTTTACTTGCAATAATCCTTTTGCAACAAGCCAAGATTTGTTCTTCTATATAGTAACATCTCTTTTGTAGTTTGCTTTCAACTTCATTCCAATTACCTTTTTCTTTGGTGGTAAATCAAACAATTCCCAATAGTCAATTTTTAGTATGCTATCATACTCAATTATCATACTCGGCCTTCATTGCTGCTCTCCACTTGAGGTCTTTGAGTGATGCATCTAAAATTGTGGGTTCTTTTATTGATCCCATAATTTCGACATACGAGACAATATGATGTGAGACTCTTTGTTGCTCCTCAATCCTCTTTGATCCAAACATAATCTGAAGATGATTCTCAAACATCCGTTTGAGGGTTATGATCATCAAAGAGAAATTGTACCCACTTTGCTAGTGGCTTATGTTGTGTGGTAATATTGGGTTTGCTTTTTGATGGATGAATGTTGTTATCTGATGCCTCTTCCTCATCAATTCTGGCCTATTTATGGGATGACACAATGTGAGTTATTTCTACCATTGATGAGACACTGGATTTACCTTTATTATTTACTATGTGTGGTCACTCATCAAACACCACATTATGGCTAACAATGATATTCTTTGATCTCTAGATCTCAAAGTTTGTATGCTTTAAACTCTTCACTATATCTGAAGAAGAAACATTTTTCACAGTTTGCTTGTAACTTAGTTCTTTTTTATTCATGTATATGTGCATAATAGAAAAATCCAAAAATTTTGAAATGCATCATTGAAGGATTTTCAATAGATTATGCTTCTTGAGGAGTAATGCCTACGGTTCTATTAATTGCCTCCACCCAAACTGAATCGGGCATACCTTGAGATTTTAACATGTAGTGTACCATTTAAACTATTGCCCTATTTTTTTCTCAAAAACACCATTTTGTTGAGGTGTGTGAGATGTGGCAAGCTTTCTCTTGATTCCATGAGCATTGCAGTAGTTGTTATATTCTATTGATAAGAATTCTCCTCCTCGATCAGTATGGAATTTCTTTGTTTTTCTACCTTATTCATTCTCAACAATCTTATGCCACATTTTAAATTTGCCGAAATCATGAGTCTTCTCTCAAATAAAATACACCCACATCTTTCTACCATATCTATCACTATCAGCAAAAAGGAGAGAGACCCTCCCACAGTAGGAGTAGAAATTATACCATAAAGAGTGGCATGTACAAAATCTAGATGAGCTTGAGCCCGATTGGTTCTCTCTTTTGGAAAATTTTTTCCTTTGTTGCTTGCCTATCATGTAAGCTTCACATCATTCCTGCATATCTAAAAATGTAGGTAAATTCCCTACCATCACTTTTCTCTACATCTTTTTGAGAATGAAAAATACAAATTGCCCAAAATAGTGATGTCAAAGTCTACTTGTTTCTTTGCCTTCAACATGATTAAGGGCGCTCAACTTATACAAGTTATCTTTGTGCACTCCTTTTCCTACAACATTATTTGTTCCATTCAACATTTTTGCACCATCCTTTTTGAAATGTACTTCAAGAACATGATCTATTATGGCAAAAAATTATAGCAAATTCCTTTTTAGTGTAGAAATAGGGGGTTTCCTCTCAACACTTGTGGCAACAAGTTCTAGTTCCTTTAGTTGGACATTTCGAGTGGTTTCCTTCCACTACATTGATGGGTTTCTATAGAGGCACTAAGGAACTATAGCAGTCCTTCTTGTTGGTCATGTGGAGAGACGTTCCATTATCTAATGTATATATCCATATTTCATCCACATGATTTAGGGTAGATGTACATCCCTCTTCTATGATAACCCATAATTCAAGTTCTATGTCATTTGTAGATTCCCTATTCTTCTATGTGGATTTGGAAGTACCATTTCTTTTGTCAGCTTACTTCTCCCTACAATCCCTAATGGCATGACCCTTCTTTTGACATCATAAATAGAATTCCTTGAACTTCTTCTTCTTTGGATTCTTTTTATACTATCGAAAGAGCCTTTCCCCTTTGTATTTTGAAAATGTTACATCATTTCAGCCTTGCGTCTTCTTCAAATGTGCTTCTTCTTTAAGAAGCATTATAGAAAACTCTTCAAATCTAAGAGGGGAGGGTCTAACCAGAGTGTTAAGTTCAATTACCATCCCATCATATTTGGAAGAAGGATTCAAACACATCTACAAGCCAGTTCTTCATGTGTTATCAAAACACCAATAAGAACTAGTTGAGCTTGTAAATGTTTCATTCACATGGTTAAGTCTTCAACCTTCTTCTATCAGGGGAGCACTAGATTGTGCCCTCTCATTATAATTGAGCAAGATTTGGGAAATATACTTCTGATTAAAAGATCACCATGCAAGGGAAAGAATACAAGGATATATAACTATTACAAGAAGCATTAAACTCAAGAAATGATTGGTAGGAGATCATGGAACCACAACCTAAGAGGGAGGATTAGAAAGCTATCCTCAACCATGGCTTTTGGGGCAAGTGGTTAGCCCATCACACTCCTAGCTAGTAGGTCATGAGTTCAACTCTCCTTGGATACAACAATAGGTATCAGAGCCTAGGAGGTAGGCTTATGCAAGGTGGGTAGATTCCACATGGCTTGTGGGCACCTAATGGCCTCTAGAAAAGGCACTTGGGAGCATTGTATCTGAAATGATATAAAAAAATAGTGTGCATGATCTTAAGAGGTTAGCCCAATAAAGATTAGAGTGTATCCCCCAATCAGTAGGTCAAATTGAGACGTGTAAGTGTTGGAGTTAGAGGTTTGCGGAAGCACATGAATAGCACAAGCAAGCAGAAGAAAAGCTTGGAGCACAACACACAATATTGAATGTATTACCAAGTGAATGTACAAAGGTAAGTAACCCATTAGGGCTATAGGCATGTATACAAGCCAAGGGGAAAAACCTCCTAGAGAGGATAAAAAGTGCTCGAGTGGTCCTAAGTGTGTTCACACACATCACTACAAAAGTATATCAACAAACCCCCCTATGAGTGATGCGATGAAGAAGAAGCTGGCACACATATATAACAAACTGCCCAACTATGTGAAAAGAGATCAATCACAAAAGGAAGGAAGCCCAAAGCTTTGCAAAAAGCTTCAAACATCTCCCTAGCCAGAGCCTTTGTGAAAAGCTCTACAACCTTCTCTTGTGTGGGCACATATGCCAAACTCATCTCTCTAGCAAAGTACCTCTCCCTAACATAATGATAGTGCTCCTCAATGTGCTTAATGCGAGCATGGAACACAGGGTTCATCACAACTGCTAATGCACTCTAATTCTGAGTGAAGATGGTGGTGGTAGAAGACTGACGAACACCCAAATCAGCCAAGAGGCATATTAGCCACACACACTCAATAGTCATTGCAAAAGCTACCCTATACTAAGCCTCACAACTAGAAGTGGCCATAGTAGGTTGCTTCTTACTCAACCAAGATATGCATGAGCTACCAAGCAAAAACCACTGGTGGACACACAAGTCTCATAGCAACCAGCCCAATTAGAGTAAAAAAAAGCATGTCTAGCTAATGTCTGCTTGGTACATAAAAGTAATGGTTGAATTGCATCTTCCACAAAAAAAAAAACATCACAGCTAACCAAAACAAATGTATTCTATGGATGATATAGAAGATAGCATTTGCTTCTAGAACTACACCCAACAGAAATACATTTCACTGCTTTATCATCCAATTTCTTGCATTGTTGTTTAGGCAGTAATGCATATGCCAGACAGCCAAAGACATGCATATGAGCAACATATGGCTTACAACCATGCCAAGCCTCATATGGAGTGATAGATTGCAGTGCTTTGGTGGGACACCTATTAAGTATATATGTTGCACACATAATAGCCTCAAGCCAGAACCTATATGGTAAAGCCTGACTTTTGACCATACACCTTGTCATCTCCATGAGTGATGTGTTCTTTCTTTCAGCAAATCCATTCTGTCAATGTGTATATGACAGTATGCAATGATTTTTTATCCCATGTTCAACTAGAAATGCATTAAACTCACAAGACATAGAGTCCCCCCTCGATCAAAAAGGAGGGTGTCCATTTTACATGCTAACATATTTTTAGCCAAAACTAAAATTTGTTTGAAGCACATAAACACTTTGGATTTGCTTTCAATGGATACACCCATGCATGCTTGGAAAACTCATCAATGAAAGTCACAAAGTAAAGGTAGCTCCCAAAAGAAGGTGTCTGCATAGGACCACAAACATCACTATGAACAAGCTACAATTTCTTAGTAGATCCAATTGAACCATCTTTTGGGAAGGAGAATATTGCATTTTGTCCAAAATACAAACTTCATAGACATGTTTAAAAGTTGCCTCAAGTTTGAGCAGAGAGAACACCATTTCATATTTCTACATACATAACAAACTAGCATAATTTAGATGACCAGAGTGTGCATGCCAAAGCTTTGCATCTTACATAGCCTGGGAATCTTGAACTGTACACGTTGAATCATTGCAAAATTTTGCATAATATATGAGCTTATGTAGCCCACAACATAAAATGCCAGAATCAATAATCACATCGCCATTTGAAAGATCATGAACTGTACATTGTCATCAACAAATTTGACAACCAAGCCCATCTTAGGTAATGTTGAAACTGACAACATATTTTAATTGATCCCTTGCACATACAAAGCATCTAATAATGTGAAAGAACTACCATCAGTAGTAGTGAAAATGATACTACCAACTCCCATCATAGGATAAGAGGAGTTGTTAGTGCATGTGATAGTATTCCCTATAGGGGCAAGCTCAAGTGAACTGAAGAAATTATGCTGTGAGGTAATATGTTTGGTTGCCCCAAACATCTGAGTCTACTACAGACATGCACTGCTCATGAGAAGATGGGTCATAATTGCATACAGTTGTAAATGTCCATTCTTCATTCTACACAAGTATTCCTTGTAGGGGCAGGCTCAAGTGAACTGAAGAAACTACGTTGTGAGGTAATATGTTTGATTGCCCCACTATCAAAGTACCAAACATTTGAGTCTACTATAGACATGCACTGGTCATGAGAAGATGGGTCATAACTACATACAATTGTAAATGCCCATTCTTCATTCTACACAAGATTAGTTGACTCTATTTTTTTGTAGAGGCCTCTCCAACAGCCATTCCTGCCTCTTTTGCAGCCAGTTTTGAACACCTCTTTATGACATGATCATTTCCTTTACAATATTTGCAAAACTGTTTCTGTCTTTTTGTTTTCTTCTCATCTCTTTCTTCTTTCTTTGACTGTGCATCATTAGCATATTTTTGCTTACTAGTAGATGAGCTCCATTTTCCCCTGCCCTTCTAACTAGCAAAGAAAGCTTGATGCAACGTGCATGATCGACATGTTCTACCTAGATTGATCTTCTTGCAACAAAATAGAGACTAACTCCTCAAATGTTAAGGCATTTGGTTTTGCTTTCATCATCAATTGAAAAGTAGAAGTAGAACTCTAGTATGAATCCAAAGACCATTAAGAACAATCTACACAAGAGAGTTATGTGGTAAGACCATTAGCAAAAATCAATTGTTCCTTAAAATCTTTGATCTTTGTCAAAAAACTATCCATAGAATCTCCTTCATTCATGTGCTCACTCTCCAATTGTTTTTTGGAGGTAAACAACATGAGCCTCATTCCTTGCCTACTATAAAGTGGAAAGTGTATCCTAAGCATCCTTTACTGTTTTGCAAAAGCAGATGTGAGGGATAATGGCATGTTTGATAGGAAAAGATATCAATGCATGTGCTTGAGCATCTCTACCGTCCCAACAAAGTTTATTTGTAGTAGGTGCAACATGAGCCACAAGACAAATAGGAGTACGAAGATCGCCATCTTCAATGCCATCTGCATCACCTTCAATAATTGTATTTATAGGTGTAGTAATATGTTTTCCAAGACCCTACAATATTCCACAATCCTTTTGCTACCAATGTAGGACACATAATATATGCCCATAATGGGCAATTTCTACCATCCAACTTGTCCTCAATAGCCAACATATGGAATACATCATTGCTTTAGCCATGGCCATTGGCTAAATACCCTGATGTAGAAAAATGAATGTACCTCGAAAGGTTGAACAAAACCACCCTATCAAGCTTTGCTAAACCTATAATAGACTTTGACTTGCTTGTAATGGCAAACAGAAACCTATATATATGCTTGGCACAAAAGGATGAAATTTCCTGCACAAGCACTGTGATAGTGCATTCGGATGTGGAAATGAGCTCATATCAAAATTTCATTGCCACATAGCCAATTCATTTTGAACTCCTAGTCACCCTAAGTACACTCACCAATTTTTGTGCTATTCTAAGACTGTGATAAGAGGGGTGTTGATAATGCCCTAGATGAAGCAACAACCTACTCTGATACCAATTGTTGGAGTTAGAGGTCTATGGAAGCACGCAAACAACACAAGGAAGAAGAAGAAGCTTGTAGCACAACTCACAATACTAAATGTATTACCAAGTGAATGTACAAAGATAAGTAACCACTTAGGGTTATAGGCATATATACAAGCTGAGGAAAAAAAACCTCCTAAAAGAGGGAAAAAGTTTTCCCCGATTCTCCTAAGTGTGTTCACACACATCACTATCAAAATATATGTATGGTAAGCTACCTTGGAAAGCTAATGGAATGAGCTTTCCTACAGGAGCACTAGATTGAGGGTCCAAGATACATGGCATGGGTGGAGCTAAGTTTGTTGCTTGTATACCTTGACTTGTTGTATAATCACTCCCTACTAGAGAACAACCTTACCTTCTCTACTAAATGCAAACCTTGCCTTGCAATTTAACCTTGTCTCTTCCTGCTATGGATCTAGAATATAGCCTTGCCTTGCTATTTAACCTTGTCTCTTTTTGTTAGGGATCTAGACTATAGCCTTTCCTTGTTCACTCTTTGCAAACCTTACCTTTCTGTGTATCTTGGACATCCTCTCTTGAGTACTTGGCCTATAGATTTTCCTTGTTTTCTCTTTGCAAATGTATCTTGGCCATCCTCTCTTGAGTACTTGGCCTATGGACTTGCCTTGTTTGGTCAATGAAGATGAATCCGCCTAGGATCTCTATTCTTCATTCTTAAGAAAAGAGATAGATAGAACTATCCCATTTTCCCATATTAAACTACTATGAAATCAACATATGATTCCTTCTATAGAGTTAGTAACTTTGAAGACTATATCCTGATCTCATAAATTCTTACATGACTTCCCACCACTATTTTCTAACTATGCCATTCTAATCAAACTTGTTTTTCCCTTTTACTCCACAAATCTTAAGTCTATACTTCTTGTGGGATAAACTTCTTTTTTATACACATAGAAATGTGGACTAGTACTGACAACTATGTAGTTATAGTAACTAGCAATGAACTAGATACTTTAATTTACAAGTATCCTAAACTTGTAAATGTTCTTAGAGTTCTCTGATAAGGTTTCAAAATTCCTTGAGACTTCTCACCTCTAAGTTTTCAACTCACGAGACCTCGGATAAGTTATCCATTGCCTTAATTTTTCCTTTCTACAAAAGGGTAATTTATTTGAGGTTTTCCATATCCTCAACTCTTTCTATATGTATTACTTTAGATTGTTCTCTTTTAAATCCTAACCACTTACTCATCTTGATCATACTGCTGTTTCCATTCTTCTTGATCATGGAATCTTTGGGGATGAGTTATCCTCTATTCTAGGTTTTGACTAGAAAACCTAGAATTCTGAGCTATGTACTACTAAATTCCTTATCCTAATGACCTTGGAAACACTTTCCCTTGCCATAAGACCTCCTTTGTTCTTGTAATTGAGTTCCTTTTCTCAATGATACCATACATGTGTTATTTATATATTTCACTATGGTATGAATAAACTAATACTTTTGAAATGCTACTAGTCATTCATCTCGATCACCAATCATCATGCTTAGTACACATAATGTACCTATAGATATTCTGGAGTTCTTTCCAAGATCTACTTGATTCATAGAATTCTAAGATCTTGGAATCATCATCTCAAGTTCTTTGTCTATAGGTACCTTAGGGTCCTTTCTAAGATCTATTGATTCACACAATCATAAGATCCTAGAACTCATACCTCTTGATTTAATTATCATATATTGACCATGACATTATTTTGCCCTTATCTTAGCCATTTTTCAATCCTAAGTTCCTACTGTGTCTTGAAAGAATAACTATGAGCACTATTGCTCCTTCTTTCTCATCAGGGAACCTTTTGGCAATGAGTAACCTTCTACCATATCTAGGGTGCTTTTACGTATCTTACCTTATCCTTAATTCAAGTGTTTCTAGAACTCTTCTAAAGTTATAACGTGCAAGTCTTGATGTAAATAAACTAACATTTTAACTCATTTTACTATTGTTCTTTAACTATAAAGCTATTACTACTATACTTAAAGTCTTGTGTGTCCATCTACTAGACATAAAATTACTCTCTCATTCTTTTACTCTCTAAAGTACAAATTCTTAGAGTTAATATGCTAGCTTACATAAAAAAACCTTATGGCATCTTTCAATAGTTCAATGTAACTATTTCTTTTAAATAAATCATACATAGATGTTCTAAATTTCTTCTTTTGTCTCTCTTAGACATTAATCCTATTTTAGTGAGTTACTTTAATTAGAAGGTCTCTTGGAGGAAGTCTTAGTTGCTCTGAGAAATCTATCCTCCAACCATCCCCAACCTCGACGAACATGACAAAGATCATTTATCTTTATCATTCACTCTCTAAAAGAACAAACTTAGTTTACTCATGGTACTTTTACCATACACTTTATAATTACCCTAACTTATCTTGGTGATAAATAGACCTATATACACGAGATGCCCCATCTCAACTTGTGTTTGTCGATGATTTAGGTCCTTGACTTGTTGCAGGAGATTCTAAAATGATGCCACAATCTATTCAACTATCTTGCCCATGATGCCTAGTCTTGGATAGAAGCTTGTCTTGCCAAAGTATTAGAGGAGCACTAAACTGTTTCATCTGACTAGAATTGAGCAAGATTTGGGAAATATAATTTTGATTATGAGATCACCACACAAGGTAAATATACAAGAATATATAATTATTACAAGAATTCCCACAACTGAGGATTAATAGGTATGGATAACTCGAGATCATAGGTATGAAACAAGATATTTGAATTACAAGAACTCTCTTGAGGGAGATGAGCTAGGTACAAGAAATAATTGGACAAGATCTCATACTATAAGATTACAAGAGAAAAATACGAGATGTCCAAAATGCTAAACTATACAAGGCTAGAACAAGGAGCAAGTGAAGAACTAGAACTGAAACTTGGAAACTACTTACTTGGAGATCACAACTTCTTGAGCTCCCAACATTGGCATCCGAAAGACTGAGGATGTATGTGGCCAAGCCGACATACATCCTCAACAATGGTGTCTATGAATTGATGATGTCAACAATCTGAAACAATACCTTTGGATGTCAACAATGGTGTTCAAGGGTGTCTATGAATTGATGATGTCAACAATCTGAAACAATACCTTTGGATGTCATAATCAAGCAAGCAGATAGTCAATCTTAGGGTTCCATGTTTCGAATGCGATGGTGGCATTTGGATTTCCAACTTTTGAGTTAAGCTTTAAAATCTTCCTTACAATGCTTTAAGAAGTAAACTATACACTGTTTACTTCTTGTCTCTTTGATCATGGGTGTGTTTCATGAACCTTGAACTATATATATATATATATATATATATCGTACCAATGTTTGTGTTTATACACTTTGATTTCAGTTTTACCATCATAGAGCTTCACAAAAACGTTTTCAAATTCTTTATTGACATAGAAATATTTAAAAATAGCTATATAATACCATATAATATATATATATATATATATATATATATATATATATATATATATATATATATATATATCGTACCAATGTTTGTGTTTATACACTTTGATTTCAGTTTTACCATCATAGAGCTTCACAAAACCGTTTTCAAATTCTTTATTGACATAGAAATATTTAAAAATAGCTATATAACACCATATAACACTTCAATTCGACATGTTTACATAGAGGTATGAACTCTCTATATGCAGGTTTGATGGAAACCTTATATTGATAGAGGTTTGATAGAAACCTCTCAACATAATCACAATAGACATAATAAGCATGTATGCAACTCTACACTCACATTAAGATAAACAACAAGAGTTTGCCTTAGAATAGGAGGTATAAAACAAGTTCATTTCACTTCTCAACACACTAGGCTCATGTTTCAGACATAGAAATAAAAAAAATCCATGATTGAGTTGTTGGAAAGAAGCCAAATTTGACTAAACATTGAGGTGTAGCTACATCATCCTTCTTCTCCTACATCACTTCTTGTGACTCATACTCACAAGTCATCACTTCTTGGAAACTCGTGGCTTGAGCCAAGGTTTTCCGTTCTTAGATCCTTCTTCAAGCATTTGAAGCCTTCTTAGATCCTTCTTCAAGCATTTGAAGCCTTCACAATGGTCTTTGCAACTCTTGAGATTTGTCCACATGCATTAGGCTAGGTGGTTGAGCCTTTTGTCTCTTGAGATGGGGGAAGGGTTCAACCCCTCCGTACGATAACTTTTGGATCTAAGGAGAGTGTAATCAATTGAAACCAGTGTAACCCCTCTTCTTGTGGAATACGGGGGGTCTCACGGGTACTATACCCAAACCTTCACCCTGTACAGATATTTATGCTCACCTTCAACACCCACGTCCAATTGCACAATTTGGAAAATAACAAAGATTCATAGTAAAAGCCAACATTCTCATGTTTGAATGCATGGCACTAGAGACCGTGTGGATGGTCGCTTGTAGCCGGATAGTATCTTGAACATTTGAAATGCCCAATTATTGGTCGCCACGGCAGAGTCCAGCATTCACCCCTTTGATTTGCCTTCACGTGGGCCCTGAACGCCTCGTGTCCACGAATGAGGACAGGGGTCTCGGTGACGTGGCAGAGTTAAAGCTATGCGGCAAGTATGCTCTTTTTGAACCCTGCTTGTTTATCTATCACCTACCTCTCTCCATTTTTCATTCTCGTCTGTCTTTTTTCGAGCTCGCCATCGCTGCAGCCACATTCGCCCGCTCTTGTATACAGTCTTCTCTCGGATTCTGCCTTGTATATCGCCCCTACATCGCCCCGACGCACTCGTTTTGCTGTTATATTCTCAATCGCCTCCTCTTATTCGCTAGATCCGCCTTTCGCCGCTCTTCGTTTCGCTTGTATATTCTCAATCGTCTCCTCTTATTCGCTAGATTTAGTCCTCCCTTGTACAGATCCCTTGTCGGTTTTTCAATCCTGATATTGAGCGGCTTAATTTCTAGAACATCATGGCCGTGTCCTATACTCCTGCGTCACACCAGTTAGGTTTTAGCTCCAGCTCTGTATCTGGTTCTCCTCTGCCTTCTACAACTCAATCTCAATTGCTGACACCGTTACGCAGAGTTTTCCTTCCTTGTCGAGTGTGTATGGCATCAGCACGACTTTCTATTCCCCGTGATCTATTCAATCAGGGTTCCTGGGAGACGGAATTGCCTTCGGTTTCAACTTCATATGCGGCTGAAACTGATTGGTGGAGACGGAAAACAGGGAACCACACATCGGCATGTTACGCTGCCTGCCAGGCCTTTGCGACAGATAATGGAGCGCCCAAGTCTTTATTTTCTACCCAAGAAACTCCAGGGCTGAAAGAATATGCGTTCAGAGAAACAGCCACAAGCAGAGGTCATAAGGCAGGAGTACCTGTGTACGTGATGCTTCCATTAGATAGTATCAATCCCTGCAACAATACAGTAAATAGGAGAAGGGCAATGGATGCCAGTCTCCTTGCACTTAAGAGCGCTGGCGTTGAGGGCATAATGGTGGATGTTTGGTGGGGGATTGTTGAGAAGGATGGACCTGGCCGCTATAACTGGGACGGCTACAAAGATCTTTTGTCTATGGTGAAGAGGCATGGACTTAAAGTGCAAGCTGTGATGTCTTTCCATCAGTGCGGTGGCAACGTTGGCGATTCTTGCTTGTAAGATCCGTCCTTCGTTGGGTTGAATCCTCCCATGGGATAAACTCGATACTTTTGAGGCGTATGCTTTTTTCGTATGCTTGTGTGCAATCATATCAATTGAAAGCCCGTCTTGAACGTCTTTAGCGATAGATTTTTCCTTATAGCAATGTAATTGTTGCCTCTAGATCCAACAGTAGTAGCTGAACTTGGAATGGGTTGGCATATTCTTAGTGGACTACTTTCACCATCCTTGTACCTTCTCGTGTGGGGATTTTTGTGGTGTCTCTGTGCCAGTGTGCTTGTGTGTTGTCGTTACGTATCCTAGCACGGTAGCATAGTGCGTAGGTGGGTGAAGTTTCCCAAGAAGTTAGGTGTTTCTGGTACGAATATCCAGAAATTTAGTTCATTTAGAATGATTGTAATCGAAATTTCTGTGGGGAATTTGACATTCCACATTATTTTACTAATTCAACTTGGGGACTCATTTCTTCTTGTCTTGTTGCAAGAGGGTTTGATTTAAGTTGGTAGCAGCATTTGGCTGGGATATAGAATGCTATCACGGTTTGTTAGTATCGTCTGTTAGTATGGTGAGAAGCATTGATCGGACCTCTTGATTGGGATGTAAAAGTGAAGCTTGGACTTGTTAGCTTTGAGAAGCAACATAACTTTAGTGATTAATTCTTCAAAAAGGTAGCATAATCTTAGGGAAATTTGCCGTACATTGACTTACGTATGTGAGGCGGCTTTGAATGTTTTTGTCTTAGTTATATTGAAGTGCTTGTTAGGCGGTTTTTTTTTCTGGTATGCTGCATTCCAGAATGCCATCAATACGTCATATATTATTTGCTCATCTGGTCTCTTCTATGTGCAGCATTCCTTTACCGAGGTGGGTTGTAGAAGAAATAGATTGTAATCCTGATTTGGCATACACGGACAAGCATGGTAGGCGCAATTATGAATACATATCGCTCGGTTGTGATACACTTCCAGTATTGAAAGGAAGAACACCTGTTCAAGTGTATGCTGACTACATGAGGAGTTTCAGGGATGCTTTCAAGGATCTGTTGGGGGATACTATTGTGGTTAGTCTTGACTACTTGCTTTCAGCTCTTTATTTCTGCTCACTTAAATTATTGTATCATGCTTTTTTAAAGGGGAGCAACCAATTTACCACAAATGATGGCTCATTGATACTGTTGAGACATCTTGTTGCATGGGCAACTAGTCCTCTTCTCCTGGTTGTTGCATCTACCCTTTTTGCTGTTGGGTGTTATGAGACAGCATATTGGAAAAATGCCTTTTTTGTTTTAAGGCATCAGTTAGTCTTGCATGCCTTCAAGAATTATGGGGGTTATCATTGCAAATTGCTGACGTCACCATGGCTTTATTTGCACAGGAAATTCAAGTTGGCATGGGGCCAGCAGGGGAGTTGAGGTATCCCTCTTATCCAGAGAGCAATGGCACTTGGAGATTCCCAGGGATTGGTGAATTTCAATGCTATGACAAGGTATGTAGGGAATCAATAGTCAAATTTATGGTTAGTTCATTTCAATATCAGAAAGCATCTTGATAGGTAGTGCTGGACTCCACCTGTGAAGATGATTTTTGAATCAATTTTACATCTCTGATTAATGACCACTCTTGTTCTTCAATTTTCAGTACATGCTTTCGAGTTTAAAGGCTGCGGCATATTCAATATGCAAGCCTGAGTGGGGTCTTGGAGGTCCTTGTGATGCTGGGTGTTATAATAACTGGCCTGAGGATACTGATTTCTTCAGAAGAGAAGGAGGGTGGAACACACCATATGGCAAATTTTTCTTAGAGTGGTACTCTGGTATGTTACTTGCTCATGGGGAACGCATTTTGAGCTGTGCAGAGGGCATTTTCAGGTCCACTGGAGTCAAGCTTTCTGGAAAAGTTGCTGGAATCCATTGGCATTATGGGGCTCGATCCCATCCCTCTGAGTTGACAGCAGGCTATTACAACACCCGTTTCCAAGATGGTTATTTACCATTAGCTCAGATGTTTGGGAGACATGGTGTAATTCTGAATTTTACTTGCATAGAGATGAAGGATTATGAACAGCCAGCTGAAGCTCGATGTTCTCCTGAGAATTTGATCAAGCAAGTGGTCTTGGCTGCAAGGAAAGCATCAGTACCTGTTGCTGGCGAAAATGCGTTGCCTAGATTTGATGAAGAAGCGCATAGACAAGTGGTAAAGAATTCAAGGTTGACCTATGAAGATGATCCTCATGGAACCGTGTATGAACCTATGTGTGCATTCACCTTTTTGAGGATGAATCAAAACTTGTTCCAAGCTGATAATTGGCGCCACTTCGTTCAGTTTGTGCGACATATGGCAGAGGGTAATACCAATGTAGGAGAAATACACCACAAAGCATCAGAACTTATTCATGTGACACAGCCACTTGTTCAAGAAGCTGCAGCTGCCTTGGCTTAATTCTGGAGAGAGAGGCTTCTGTTGACTCATGACTACGGCCCATTTGTACAGCTCAAACGTGGCTTTGGGTCATGATGACAGTGGGATAGTGTGGAAACTGGCTTGTTAACATGCTACAAAACATACTTTCTATTTGGAGGTCCAGAATTAAAATTTTATTGTTCTTGGATCATTGTGGGAGAAAATATTACTTAGAATGCAGCTGATAGTCTTTATGCACCCAATTTGTAAGTTTGGAATCAAGATGTCTTTATTATTGGGTCATCTCATGGAAGCTGGATATGAGCTTGAACAGTAACTGTGGCAGTATTGTTGTTTAAATTGAGGTTATGTCATGATAGTTGGTGATGGAATGATTATTATGGTGATCCTGAGTTAAGAATTTTCTATGATTATGTAGGTTCTTTCTACATTGTGTGCAGTACCTTCTATGCATAGGATATGAGAGACTCATTTGAGGTGCTGCCAGTTCTTAGTAAGGCACATCTGTGAGATTTTGCAGGTTTCTTATACATTCTGTGCTGTATTACTAGCAGAGGATGAAGAGTTTTTATTTGAGGTGCTGCCAGGTCTGATGAGGGACCAATTTTATTTTGCAGGAAAACAGATTCTATGTTCGTACATCCCTTTTGATTGTACTCATTATGTAGTTAAGCCAACTCGCCCCTCCCTCAAAGAACAGTATCTCACACATACAGCATGAGAAAACTTTCTCACATAGGACAACGGCAAAACATCCCAGTCCACCTAAGAAGACGGGACAGACATTCTATCAAAGGAGTAATGAACATTTAGGAACTCAATAAGTAGTCTAATATTATTGTCTGCAGTTTCTTCACTGCATAATATAAAGACAATAAACAAGAAAAGTATGCAGAATTATGAAATGGACTTTTGCCCTTCTTTCTTTCTTGGGTTTTGTGGGTGTTATAAGTGTGGTTTATTGTGTAAATACTTATGGATCAGTCGAACAGTACTGTATGAGCGTCTCATGTGCAGTTGTTTAAGGAGAGGACAGTATTTTCTGTGTTTCACAAATAAATTCATGTTCCCTGGGTCTATGGTGTAGGTGCCTGTTCCTGTTTATCTGTGTAATCGATAGGTATGCATTTTTCAGTTCTGGGCATAGAATTGAGGCAGTGTGAAAATATAAGCTGCTGTGGCTTCGCAACATTTGAAGTGGTTGCAAGAATTTATTATTGTAAATTCTGTGGATTGCTTGTGTAATGTGGATTGATTGTTAAGACATTCTAAAGTTTTATTATAGGAAAGGGAAAGGTAGTTTGAAGAAGAAAAGACTGTTTATATGTTGATTGATTGTAAGACATTCTAAAGTTTTATTATAGGAAAGGGAAAGGTAGTTTGAAGAAGAAAAGACTGTTTATCTGCTCTGTTTGGTTGCGAAGAGGGAGGCAGAGCAAGGGGATTTAATTCATGCCAGAGCATGAGTTCAAGGATTTTAACCATCACCTTCATGGATGAAGTCTTATGTTCTGGATGAATAGGACTGTATAGTCTGCAATTTGCAGTTTATGGTTGTTTTTATTCCATGCTCAGGGAATTTAAAACAGTAATCCTAAAATCATTTTGGACGTACCTTTTGCTTAAATGAAGGGTGGGCTAAAATGGGGTGCCGATGGTCACCCTGGCTGTACCTTGGCTTCAAAATGCAGTATTTATATGGTATCAATCTGTTTGTAATGTAGTCCATGCTATTATCTGTTTGAAACTTTCTCGTCTAAATCTCCATGGCCAAGTGGATTGACCCCAATGTGTGAGAAAAGCATGTTTGTATCCCTTGGTACTTGCTAACTGTCTCTAGCTGGGATAATTTCCCCTTGCTTTTTGTTCCAAGGTATGAAGGCTTTGGATAACTTGTAGTCTTTTTCCTTCACCTTCAACGTAGAAATGAACAGTACATCCTTTTGTTTCATTTTCAGCTGGAGCTACGTGGACTAATTGTAGAGACATCTCTGCTTAATCCCAGCAGCCCGCTTCACATCAAGCCTGATGGTGCAGAAAGATTTCATCTTTCTGCACGATCAGTCTTGATGTGAACTAAATGAAATCTTTCTGCATCATCAATCATGAAGTGGGCTGCTGGGATTAGGCAGAGAGAATCTATTTGGTTCCCCTATCGTAGGTATCTTAAGGGTGGAGCCTGAGAACCTCCGAAGAGCTAAGAGGCCTTGGAGTAAAGGTTTCTGTTTGTGGAAACAGGATGGAACTAGATGAAATCTTTCCGCACCATCAGTCATGATGTGAAGCGGGCTGCTGGGATTAGGCAGAGAGAATTTATTTGGTTCCCCTATCGCAGGTATCTTGAGGGTGGAGCCTGAGAACCTTCGAAGAGCTAAGAGGCCTTGGAGTAAAGGTTTCTGTATGTGGAATCACTTATGACATAAAGATTGAAGGAATTGGATCAGGTTTGAGGACACTTATCCGAGTCTCAGAGTGTGCGTTGAAGACTGGTGCCTGTTAAGACACAATTAGTGCTTGGGACACCTTTTTGTTCTGCCTCATGTTGGATATCTGGAGACTCTAAATGGAAAAACCTAGGCTTTCGTCACTCTTATCAAGAAATGTGTGAACTAGTCATGTATCATAGGGAATTTCAAGTTCAAGGGCCTGTGGCACTTGCTTATTGAAAATAAGAAGGCAGTGTTAATGTGGTAGATTTTGCCTAGGGGGAGATGGACCAATTTCAAAGCTAGTAAAGTGTGTGGTTCTCCCTTGGTGCAAGTGTTGCACTAGTGGTAGGGAAGAGTTGGGACATCTTTTCTCCTGGTGTCCTATGAGCATTTTGATCTTGCAAAACCTTAGCAAGCTCCTTCTATTGCCAAATCAAGTTAATTGGAGGCAAGCTCTTCTTGGAGAGAAGTGATCCGGTGCTCTTTTGCATTGTGCAATGCCATCTAGAAGGGAAGCACTTTGAAAGATCTCAAAGAAAAGATAATGCAATCAACTTCGACAATCAACCCTAAGCATGGTCTATTGAAAAGTCCTTAGTTGTTTAGGTAAGGATTCACGATCAAAGAAGTCTCCCCCTTTTAGTCACTACAAGGTGTTCATTTTAGAAAACAAGAAGCTAGAAAAACGTCGCCATCAAAATACCTCACTAGTATCAAGAGCGTCTTGATGTAAAAGCTTTGTTCATTTTGTGCGAGCGAAATGAGCACCTGCTCACCCACCTAAGGCTTTCTCCAAGGCGTACAAGTGAGGCGGCGACCAAGGCATAGACCAAGGCATAGACCTTGGCTTACCTTGTCATCCGAGTCAGCGAAGTCCCCATTGGTGCCGTTGGTTGGAGGACCTCAACGATCAAGAAAGACGGAGGTTCTTGGTATTTCTTGGGAGGTCACCGATCCCAAATACTGTTGCCCTCGAAGCTCGCTTAACTTTGGCAATCTCTTGTCATTAAGCTACACTCTTATGGTGCTTGAAGAAGGGGAAAGACTAAGGTTCACATTATCTTCAACAAGTTTTGGGCCCTTAAAACTTCATTCTTTGCTATCAAATCCTATTTTTGAAGCTTTTTTGGGGTGATTTTTCGGAGCCGATCTGGAGCACTTGTGTGCATAGTTCTCTCCACAAAGGTCCAAAAATATCAAGAAGAGTGTTCGTTGTATTTCTTCAACAACGAATATTCACCTTTTGGGATGTGTTTTCAGCCACACTAGTTAATCTACATGTTTCTTGAAAGGTTTTAGTTGTGGTGGGAGTAGCCACTGTAAGTCTATGCAGGTTTTTTGAGCCTAAAGAACAGAGCTGATAGATACTTGCAGGTGTTCTTGGCCAGTGTTTGGGCAGTGAATTCAGCTTCTCAGTGCCATTTTACTGCATACATTGAGCACATACACCCTATGTATGCCTTTGTGGATATCACTTATGTACATCCATGTGGTCATTGATATAGCGATTACATTTTTGCATAAAGCCTTTATGTTTGATAAAGAGGGTCGTGCTGAGGTTTTCGACCCAGATGTCGGGGTCTCTTTGGTAATGTAGGTGGAAGACTTACCTAGCCTCGCCATAGGAGATGTATGATAGTTGCTCATAGGTGTTCAATAAGCCTAGTTGGCTTCTTTCGGGTAACTGATTATATGTAGTGGAGTCTGATTCACGATGCAGGTAAACATGTCAGTACTTGCGCTTCTATGAGATTTTGACACTGGTCATATGCTCATTTTGCAGACGATACTATAGCAAAATTTTTTCCATATTTTTTGGTTTTGTCATCTATAGAGTGGTCGATCTACTCCTTGATACACTTATTGGTGTGAGCACATTTATTCTTACATAATCCTTTTGGTTGGTCATTACTATTCATTAATTCCTTTTTCTGGGAAGATGGCTAAATTCTCTCCAAGAATCTGACACTTGGTCATCTTTTTTTGAGCCTTAGTGGTGTTTGGGCTCTTCTAGCTCCATTATCATTCTATTCAGTTCTCTACCACCATGGCATCAGAGGCGTTAGACACGTTTGGTGGATCAGGATCTAGTGCTAGTGTTCCAAGGAGGAGCTATAACTTGTACGACAAAGAACATTTTGAGATCCAAAAAGTTGATGGCACAAACTTTTCTCTAGGGAAGAATGAGATTAAAGATGTGTTGATTCAGAGTAGGCAATGGAAGCTAGTAAATGGAATCTCAAAGAATCTTGCTAACATGGATGAAGATATTTGGGATGAGATAGATGAAATGGCTAGGTCTACCATTCGATTGCACCTGGCAGATAATGTGTATTAGACTGGGAAAGTGTAGAGGAGCTTTGGAAGAAGTTACACAATACATATGAAAAAGAGACGGCATCAAATAAAGTGTATCTGATGAGAAAGTTATATGACCTTCGCATGAAGGACAAAGATAGTGTTGTTGCTCATGTAAATGAGTTTGGTGCTATATTCTTGCTCAGAAAATGGATATGGATAATGAAATGACAGTAGTCTTGTTGCTATGCAACTTGCCATCATCATGGGATATGTTTCGCACATCTATTAGCAATAGTGCACCTAGTGGTAAACTGGTCTATGATGACATATGTGGAGCACTCTTGAGTGAAGAGATTCGTAGAAAATCTATGGTTGCCACTTAGAGTGGAGATGCATATAATGTTCATGATTCTTACCAAGGAAAGAATCATCAACGTGGCAAGAGCAAGAACAAGGAAAAGAATGGTCAACGGAATAAGAGTAGATGTAAATCAAGGAAGAGGGATATCAAATGCCATTATTGTCATAAGAAAGAACACATGAATAAAGATTGTTATGCATTAAAAAATGCTAAAGGTAAAGGACAGAATGTTGGTGGGCATGTTAAATAGCTACCTGCACCATTTACTTCGACTGTGAAGATTGAAGAAATTAATGCTATTTCTAATGATGTTGATGTGTTGACACTTGATAGCACTATGCCAACTGAGGCTCTTATGGCTAATTCTCTTTCCCACACGTGGATGCTAGATTCTGGTGCTTCTTTCCATATGACACCACACAGAGAATGGTTCTCTAATTATGGAGCAAAGTCTCTTGGTACTGTGAGACTTGGTGACTCTTACCAGTGTGACGTTGGGGGGATTGCATATGTGGTTGTGTAGTTCATTGATGGTTCACAATTTACTATGCATAATGTATGCCATGTACTTCAATTATCATGTAGTTTGATATCAGTTGGTCAATTTGATGGCCTTGGTTACAAGATGGTCTTCTATGCTTGGTCCTTTCACATATCAAAGAGCAATATGGTTATTTCAAAAGGAAAAAAAGTTGGCTCACTTTATCCTTATTTGTATCACAGAAAGAACACTTGTTAGCTGTTACGGAACAACCTATGGCTTGTATTTGGCATGGCTGCTTGGGCCATATATCACGTAGTGCAATGGAAAATCTTTCTCGTTCTGGCTACTTATCTGTGTTATCTTTCTCGGTAGAGGAATTCATACATAGTTTACAACTCCTTATATCCCATAGTTTACAACTCCTTATATCCCACTACAGAATGGTGTAGCGGAAAGGATGAATAGAACTATTTATCCCATAGAGTATCTGTCTTGACAGTTCACTTATGGAGGCTATTCTAAATGGTCTTCTAGATTCATATCAAAGTTTAGCTTCTACTCTTCGATTGATGATGAAAGGCATTGAAATGCCTTAACATTTGAGGAGTTAGTCTATGTTCTATCGCAACAAGATCAGTCTAGGCAAAACAGATCCATTATAAATGTTGCAGATCAAACTTTCTTGGCTAGTGAGAAAGGCAAAGGAAAATGGAGCTCATCTATTAGTAAGCAAAAATCTGCTAATTCTGCACAATCAAAGAAGGATGACAGAGACAAGAAGAAAACAGGAAAGCAAAAATTGTTTTGTAAATTGTGTAAAGGAAATGATCATGTCATAAAGAGTTGTCCAAAACAGGCTGCTAAAGAGGCAAGGAAGAAAGAGGTTGGAATGGTTGTTGCAGAGGCCTCTACACCCAAAACAGAGTTTGCTAATCTTGTGTAGAATGAAGAATCAACATTTACCACTGTTTTCAGCTATGACCCATCTTCTCATGAACACTATATGTCTACAATAGATTCAGATGTTTGGTACTTTGATAGTGGGGCAACCAAACATATGACCTTGCAGTGTAGTTTCTTCACTTGACTTGAGCCTGCCCCTACAGGGAATACTGTCACATGCACCAACAACTTCTCTTATCCTATCATGGGAGTTGGTAAGATCATTTTGACTAATGCTGATGGTAGTTCTTTTACATTGTCAGATGCTTTATTTGTGCCAAGGATAAAGAAAAATCTATTATTACTATCAATGTTAGCCAAGATCAGCTTGGTTGTAAAATTTGTTGATGATAGATGCACATTTCATGATCTGTCAAATGGTGATGCCATTATTGCTTCTAGCATTTTATGTCATGGGCTGTATAAGCTCATAGAATATGAAAAATCTATGAATGGTTTAGCATGTGCAGTACATGATTCTCAGGCTATATCAGATGCAAAGCTTTGGCATGCATGCTTTGATCATCTGAATTTTGCTAGTTTGCTATGCCTACAAAAATCTAAAATGGTGTCCTCTTTGCCCAAACTTGAGGCATCTAGTAAACATATTTGTAAAGGCTCTATTTTGGGCAAAATGCAGTCTTCTTCGTTCCCAAAAGATGGTTCAGTTCGAGATACTAAAAAATTGAAGCTTGTTCACAGTGATGTTTGTGGTCCTATGTAGATGCCCTCTTCTGGAAACTATCTTTACTTCATGAGTTTCATTCATGATTTTTGCAAGCATGCATGGTTATATCCATTGAAAGCAAAGTCCGAAGTGTTTATTGTTGGAGTTAGACGTCTGTGGAAGCACGCGAACAACACAAGGAAGAAGAAGAAGCTTGGAGCACAACACACAATATTGAATGTATTACTAGAGAATGTACAAAGATAGGTAGCCCATTAGGGCAATAGACATATATACAAGCCGAGGGAAAAAAACCTTCTAAAGAGGGAAAAAAGTACCTCGGCAGTCCTAGAGTGTTCACACACATCACTACCAAAATATATCAACAAATCCCCCCTCGGAGTGATGCAGTGAACAAGTAGCTGGCACTCATGTATAAGGAAGTGCCAAGCTATGTGGAAGTCACTCCACAAAAGGAAGTAAGCCCAAAGCTTTGTGGAAAGCTTCAAACTTCTCCTTGGGTAGAGCCTTCGTGAAAAGGTCTGCAATGTTCTCTTGCATGGGCACATATGCCAAGCTGATCTCCCCAGCAGATAACCTCTCCCTGACATAGTGATAATGCACCTCAATGTGCTTAGTGCGAGCATGGAACACAGGGTTCCTCGCAACTTCCAATGCGCTCTGACTGTCAGTGAAGATGGTGGTGGCATAATTTTGACCAACACCCAAATCAGCCATAAGGCGTCTGAGCCACATACACTCAATAGTAGCTGTGAAAGCTGCCCTATACTTAGCCTCACAACTGGAAGTGGCCACAGTAGGCTACTTCTTTCTCAACCAAGATATACATGAGCTACCAAGCATGAAGCAAAAGCCACTAGTGGACACACGAGTGTTATAGCAACCAGCCCAATCAGAGTCAGAAAAAGCATGCAAATCTGGCGTTAGTGATCCCCCCTTGGGTTAAAACAACCCAAGTAGCCGAGTACCACTCAAGTATCGAAAGATACGCTTAACTGCTTGCCAATGCTTGACTCCTGGACAATGCATAAACGTGCTCATCTATGAGATAGCAAACTGAATATCTAGCCGAGTAATGCATAAGTAAATCAAGCATCCAACAGCCTGCTGATAGAGAACAACATCAAATGCATCTCCAACATCATGAAGACTCAATCGTAAGCATGTCTCCATAGGAGTGGCAATAGGCTTACAATCTTCAAGGCCAAAACGCTACAATAATGTGTCAATATATTTCGTTTGACACAAAGCCATTCCACCATCAACTTGCATAAACTGAATGCCCAAATAGTGATGCAAATGCCCCAAATCAGACATCTCAAATGAGGCATGCAAATCAGCCTTGAAATCAGCAATATGCTTCTCAATAGGACCCGTGAACAGCATGTCGTCAACATAGACAACAATGATTAGAAGCACATCATTAGCATGCTTAACATATAAGGTGCTTTCAGTTGGACTGTTCTCAAAACCGTGTGCAACCAGATAGGCATGTATCTTCTCATACCAAGCACGTGGTGCTTGCTTTAAGCCATATAATGCCTTCTTTAACTTGCACACCTGGTTTTCATGCCCTTTTTGCACAAAGCCACGGGGCTGAAAAACATACACTTCTTCATGCAAGTCACCATTCAGAAATGCTGTTTTAATGTCCAATTGATGTACATTCTAACCATGATGGGCTGCAAGTGCACAAATGCTCCGAACAGTAGTCATACGACATGTAGGTGCAAAGGTCTCATCAAAATCAATGCCTCTTTCCTGCGCATAACCCTTTGCAACAAGCCTAGCCTTATACCTGTCAACTGTACCATCAGGTTTACGCTTCAGCTTGTATACCCACTTAGTGCCAATGGCCTTCTTGCCAGGAGGCAAGTCACATAAAGACCATGTACCATTCTTCATTATAGCATCATATTCAGATTGCATAGCAGCCATCCAATTTTTTGAATTCTGTGCTTCATCAAAAGAAATAGGCTCATTCTCATCACAGAGACTAGATGAAGCCATAGCATAACAATCTGATGCAAAGGAGGCACTATGAGAGCCTGAACGAGTACGATATGACAAAGGTGCATCTAATTTGCTGTCACGCAAAGTCTGCACCAGCCATTTTGGCATAGTTTTTGCCTGCTCAATATCAGCTCTCTCATCAACAAGTGCATCATGTAAACCTGCAAAGGCTGAGAAGTTGCCTCTTTTTACAGGTGGACAGTCTAGTGAAACCTGTAAATCTACATCATCATATGAAACCTGCAAAGGCTGAGAAGTTGCCTCATTAGGATCAGCACTAGACTGTCCACCTCTAAAAAGAGGCATCAAAGTATCATACATGCCTTTGGAGCTAACATATGTGTCCTTAGTACATGAAAGCAATGGCTGAATAGCATCTTCCACAAAGACAACATCACGGCTAACCAGAATGCGTTTAGTCTGTGGATGATACAGACGATAGCCTTTACTTTTAGAACTGTACCCAACAAAAATACATTTTACTGCCTTATCATCCAATTTTCTGCGATGTTGTTCAGGCACTAGTGCATATGCTAAACAACCAAAAACACGAAGATGAGCCACAGATGGCTTGCGGTCATGCCAAGCCTCATATGGAGTGATAGACTGTAGTGCTTTAGTGGGACACCTGTTCAGTACATATGCTGCACACATGACAACCTCAAGCCAGAAACTATGTGGTAAAGACTGACTCTTGACCATGCACCTCGCCATCTCCATGAGTGACCTGTTCTTTCGTTCAGCAACTCCATTCTGTTGAGGTGTATATGGCACTGTACACTGGTGTTTTATCCCACGTTCAACCAAAAATGCATTAAAATCAGAAGACATATATTCCCCCCCTCGATCAGAATGTGGGGTGCCCATTTTACATGCTGACAGATTTTCACCCAAAACTAAAAACTGTTTAAAGCACATGAACACTTTGGACTTTGCCTTCAATGGATATACCCATGCATGCCTAGAAAAATCATCGATGAAAGTCACGAAGTAAAAATAATTCCCAAAAGAAGGTGTGTGCATAGGACCAGAGACATCAATATGTATAAGCTGCAATTTTTGCGTAGCCCGCACTGAACCATCTTTTGGAAAGGATGAATGCTGCATTTTGCCCAAAATACAGCCTTCACAAACATGTTTCCCAGGTGCCTCAAGTTTGGGCAAAGAGGACACCATTTCAGATTTCTACAGGCGTAGCAAACTAGCAAAATTCAGATGGCCAAAGCGTGCATGCCAAAGCTTTGCATCTGACATAGCCTGAGAATCATTTACTGCACATGCCAAATCATTTAGAGGTCTTTCATAGTCTATAGAATGCTAGAAGCAATAATCACATCGCCATTTGACAGATCATGAACTGTATATTTGTCATCAACAAATTTCACAACCAAGCCAATCTTGGCTAATGTAGAAACTGATAATAGATTCTTCTTGATCCCTGGCACAAATAAAGCATCTGACAAAGTGAAAGAACTACCATCAGTAGTAGTCAAAATGATCTTACCAACTCCCATAACAAGATAAGAGGAGTTGTTGGCGCATGTAACAATATTCCCTGTAGGGGCAGACTCGAGTGAAGAGAAGAAACTGTGCTATGAGGTAATATGTTTGGTTCTCCACTGTCAAAGTACCAAACGTCTGAGTCTTTTGCAGCCAGTTTTGGACAGTTCTTTATGTTATGATCATTCCGTTTACAATACTTACAAAAAAAATTTTCCTTTTCTGATTTATTATCATCTTTATCTTCCTTCTTCAAATATGCAGAATTAGAAGATTTCTGCTTACTAGTTGAAGAGTTCCATTTTCCTTTGCCCTTCTGACTAGCCAAGAAAGCTTGATCTGCAACTCGCATAATGGACCTGTTCTGCCTAGACTGATCTTCCTGCAACAAAACAGAGACTAACTCCTCAAATGATAAGGCATTTGGATTTCCTTTCATCATCAATCAAAGAGTAGAAGCAAAATTTTGATATGAATCACGAAGACCATTCAGAACGGTCTACACAAGTGAGCTATCTGGTATAAACTCATCAACAGAAATCAACTGTTCCTTCAAGTCTTTGATCTTCGTTAGGAAACTGTCCATAGAATCACCTTCATTCATGTGCTCACTCTCCAACTGGTTTCGGAGGTAAGCAACACGAGCCTCATTCCTAGCTTGATACAATGTGCTAAGTGTATCCCATGAATCCTTAGCTATTCTACAAGAGCGAATGTGAGGAATAATGGCACGTTTGACAGACAAAGCTATCAATGCATGTGCCTGGGCATCTCTGCCATCCGAGCGAATCTGCTCTGCAATAGGTGCAGTAGAAACAACAGCACGAACAGGAATCTACAGAATATCATCTTCGACACCATCTTCATCAGCTCTAGCACCTATATTTGCACTACCTGTAGTCATAGGTGTAACATGACGTCTTTCAACACCCTGCACAATGTTCCACAATCCTTTTGCAACCAATACATATCGCATCATATAAGCCCACAATGGGTAGTTGGTACCATCGAACTTATCCTCAACAACCAACATATGGAATACATCACTGCTTTCAGCCATGGCCGGTGACTAAAATACCTTGATGCAGAAAATTGACTGTATCTCAAAACGTTGAACAGAACTGCCCTGGCGAGTTCTGCTAGACTTGTAGCAGACTTTGAGACGCTTAAACTGACGAATAGAAACTGGTATATACCTTTGGCACAAAAAGACGAAATAGCCTACACAAGCGTTGTGATAGTGCATTTGGAGGCCGAAACGAGCTCAGATCTCGATTCGGCACCACATAGCAAAGCTATTTTGATCTCGAAAACACGCTGAGTATGCTCACCAAAATTCGTGCGATTCTGAGACTGCAAACAGAGGAGTGTCGACAGTGCCCTAGATGAAGCAACGACCTGCTCTGATACCAATTATTGGAGTTAGACGTTTGCAGAAGCACGCGAACAACACAAGGAAGAAGAAGAAGCTTGGAGCACAACACACAATACTGAATGTATTACTAGAGAATGTACAAAGATAAGTAGCCCATTAGGGAAATAGGCATATGTACAAGGGGGGGGGGGAACCTCCTAAAGAGGGAAAAAAGTGCCCCGACGGTCCTAGAGTGTTCACACACATCACTACCTAAATATATCAACATTTATGTGCTTCAAAGAGTTTTTGGTTTTAGTTGAAAATCTGTCATCATGTAAAATGGGCACCCTCCATTTTGATCAGGGTGGGGGGGAGCGGAGATATATGTCTTCTGATTTTAATGCATTTCTGGTTGAATGTGGATAAAACATTAGTGTAGAGTGCCATGTACACCTCAACAGAATGGAGTTGGTGAATGGAAGAACAAATCACTCATGAAGATGCAGAGGTGTATGGTCAAGAGTCAAGCTTTACCACATAGTATGTGATGATGTAGATCATTCCATTTCTGATGCAGATTTACGTGATGCACTTGTTGATGAGAGAGCTGATATTGAGAAGGCAAAAACTATGCCAAAATATTTGGTGCAAACTTTGCGTGATAGAAAATTAGATGCACCTCTGTCATATCATAATTGTTCATGCTCTTATATTGCTTCTTTTGCATCAGATTGCTATGCTATGGGTGCCTCGAGTCTTTGTGATGAGAATGATCTAGTTTCATTTGATGAAGAACAAAATTCAAAAAATTGGATGGCTGCTATGTAATCACAATATGATGCTATCATGAAAAATGGTACCTGGTCTTTATGTGACTTACCTGTTGGCAAGAAGGCCATTGGCACTAAGTGGGTATACAAGCTGAAGCATAATCCTGATGGAATAGTTGATAGCTATAAGGCTAGGCTTGTTGAAAAGGGTTATTCTCAAGAGAGAGGCATTGATTTTGATGAGACCTTTGCTCCTACATGTGGAATGACTATTGTTCTTAGCATCTATGCACTTGTAGCTCATCATGGTTGGAATGTACATCAGTTGGACATTAAAATTGAATTTCTGAATGATGACTTGCATCAAGAAATGTATGTTTTTTAGCCCTGTGTATTTGTGCAGAAAGGGCATGAAAACAAAGTGTGCAGGTTGAAGAAGGCATTATATGGTTTAAAGCAAGCACCACTTGCTTGGTATGAAAAGATACATGCCTACCTGATTGCACATGGTTTTGAGAATAGTCCAACTGAGAGCACCTTATGTGTTAATCGTGCAAATGATTTGTTTATGATTATTGTTGTTTATGTCAATGACATGCTTATCATTGGTCCTCATGAAAAGCATATTGCTGATTTTATGGTTAATTTGCATGCCTCATTTGAGATGTCAGATTTGGGCATTTGCATCATTATTTGGACATTTAATTTATGCAAGTTGATGGAAGAATAACTTTGTGTCAAACAAAATATATTGACACATTATTGCAGCATTTTGGCCTTGAAAATTGTAAGCCTATTGACACTCTTATGTTAATAGGTTTATGGTTGAGTCTTCATGATGCTCGAGATGCATTTGATGCTGTTCTCTATCATTCGGTTGTTGGATGCTTGATTTACTTATGCATTACTCGACCAGATATTCAGTTTGCTATCTCATAGATGAGCAGATTTATGCACTGCCTAGGTGTCAAGCATTGGCAAGTGCTTAAGTGCATCTTTCACTACTTGAATGGTAGCCGACTATTTGGATTGTTTTATCCCAAGGGGGGATCACTACTGCCAGATTTACATGATTTTTCTCACTCTGATTGGGCTAGTTACTATGACACCCATGTGTCCACTAGTGGCTTTTGCTTCATGCTGGGTAGCTCATGTATATCTTGGTTGAGCAAGAAGCAGCCTACTGTGGCCACTTCCAGTTGTGAGACTAAGTATAGGGTAGCTTTCACAGTGGCTGTTGAGTGTGTGTGGCTCATACACCTTATGGTTTATTTGGGTGTTGGTTATTCTTCTGCCACCACCATCTTCATTGATAGTCAAAGCGCATTGGTACTTGCAATGAACCCTGTGTTCCATGCTTGCACTAAGCACATTTAGGTGCACTATCATTATGTCAGGGAGAGGTTCTCTACTGGAGAGATCATTTTGGCATATGTGCCCACCTAGGAGAACATTGTAGACCTTTTGACAAAGGCTCTCCCTAGGGAGAATTTTGAAGCTTTTTGCAAAGCTTTGGGCTTACTTACTTTTGTGGATTGATTCCACATAGCTTGGAAGTTCCTTATACATGAGTGCAAGATCCTTTTTCACCGCATCACTCCCAGTGTGGAATTTGTTGATATATTTAGGTAGTGATGTGCATGAACACACTAGGAACACGGAGGCACTTTTTTCCCTCTTTAGGAGGGTTTTCCCCCCGGCTTGTATATACGCCTATAACCCAAATGGGTAACTTATTTTGGTACATTCTAGTGGTAATACACTTAGTATTATGTGATGTGCTCCAAGATTCTTCTTCTTCCATGTGCTCTTCGCATGTAGATTGATAGATGGATAAATGTACAGATAGATAGAAACATAGTTAAATAGGTGCACAAAAAGGTAAATAGATATAATTTTTATTTTGAATATTTTTCACACTTAACACTTAAGAATGTATTTTATATGTTGGATGTTGAGGAAATACTTGGTGGTTCCAACTACACATTATGGACAGACATGATGCATCATGTATTAGTAGCAAAGGGCTTATAGAGCATTGTACATGGTCTTGAAATACACCTTATCGTAGCTACAAATAATGTTGATGTGCATTGTGTTGAAGATGTTGTAACATCCCTAGTCATTACATAATAAATTTGATGTGATAGTACAAATGCACATGCACTTGCCTTGATTGCTTTCTTTTCAAGAATGTAATTATCACACACATATGCTTATGTAAAATAACTAAAGATGTTTGGTATATAATTTCCACATTATCTCAAGAAAAGGCTTTTGTTGATTAGCTTAAGAAAATAGTCGAAAGTGGACACATGTAATGGTTTTGTACTTCTATGCTTGGTGCAAGCATGAAATACTAGGTTCTTTGCAATGGCCATAAAAATTTGATTATCACATTTAAGTATAATCACCATTTGTGATGGAAAGCATAAATCTACAAGAATTCTCCTTAACTATTATGCCTCAGAAGAGACAAAGCAAGCTTCATTGTACTCTACTTTAGTGGAGTAGAGTGTGGGATTTGGTTGTTTCCTATTTGATACCTTTCATGATACACTTGATACCTTTCAAGTGTATCATGTGTGGCATAAAGAATACCAAAATCCAAGGTTCCTACAATGTACCTTGAATTTGCATGCTTGCATTCCAGTGGCTCTCTTTTAGTTTGTTAGAGAACCTGCTCAATACTCTCATAACATAGCAAACATTTTGGTCTAGTTTTGCAAAAAAAGATATGACTCCCAACAAGCTTTCTGTACTTCTTAGCATTTACTTCTAGTGTATCATCCTCTATTGAAATTTTAAGATATACCTCGATAGGTGTGCTAATGGCTTTGCAATCCATAATCCCAAAATCTTTAAGGATTCCCATAGAATATTTCTATTGTGATATGAAAATCCCATTATCTTTTTGTGATACTTCAATGCTAAGGCAATAATGGAGTAGCAAAAGGTCTATCACCTCTCAAACTTGTGCATCAAGCTAGCACGAGTTTGTTCGATGGTATCTTTGTGATCTTCTATAATGATAAAATAACCAATACAAGATGACAATCACTAGCTGATTCTCTTTTCTCATAACATACATATTTGCATTTGAAGTACTTCTTTGAAAGCATAGGTTTTGGAAAAAAATACCAACTTGTTGGTACCAAGCTTTTGGAGCTTGCTTAAGGCCATACATCTTCAAGCCTTGTGTTTTGAATGAGGTACCTCAAAACCTAGTGGTTGAGATACATATACTTCCTTCTTGAGGTATCCATTCAAAAGTGATGATTTTACATCCATATGTAACATAGGCCACCTTTTATGTGCAAGAACTGCAAGTACCATGCAAATTGTAGTCATTTGAGCTATTGGTGAAAATGTCTCTTAAATCCGCTTAGTTTCAATTAGGTTTTTCTTTGGTGGTAAATCAACCAATTCCCAAGTGTCATTCTTTACTATGCTATCATACTCAGACTTCATCACAGCTCTCCACTTGGGGTCTTTGAGTGCTTCGTCTATAGTTGTGGGTTCTTTTATTGATCCCAAATTTCATCCAGAAGTGCCATATTAACAATATGATGTGAGGCTCTTTGTTGCTCAATCCTCTTTGATCTACACAACCCATTTGAAGATGAATCTGCAGAATTAACTTGAGGGTTACGATCATCAAAGTGCTATTGTGCTCACTTTGGTAGTGGCTTACACTATGTGGCAACAATTAGTTGGCTTTTTGGTAGATGACTGTCATTATTTGATGTCTCTTCCACATCCATCTTGAGCTATCTATGGGAAGGCACAAGGTAAATTATTTCTTTAGTTGATGCAATAGTGGATTTATCTTTGTTATCCACTAGGTGTGGTTGCTCATCCAATCCCATATCATGAAAGAAAATGATATTTTTTGCCTTTGGATCCCAAAGTCTCTATGCTTTAGATTCTTCACTATATCCTAAGAAGACACATTTTTAGCTTTTTGATCCTTAATTAGTTCTTATTCCAAGAAACCTTGATCTACAATACACATAATGGACCTGTCTTGGCTAGACTGACCTTCTTGTAATAGAATAGAGACTCACATCGCAAATGTTAAGGCGTTGGGATTGCTTTTCATCATCAATCAAAGAGTAGAAGCAAAACTCTGATATGAATGTGGGACACCATTTAGAATAGTCCACACTCATTAGCAGAAATCAACTATTCCTTCAAATCTTCGATCTTTATCAAAAAAATATCCATGGAATCCCCTTCATTCATGTGCTCACTCTCCAAATGTTTTCAAAGATAAGCAATACGAGCCTCATTCCTTGCTTGCTATAAAGTGGTATGTGTATCCCAAGCATCCTTTGCTATTTTATAGGAGTGAATATGCGGAATAATGGCTTTGTTTGACAGAAAAGACTATCAAAGCATGTGCTTGAGCATCTTTGCCATCCCAACAAAGTTTGTCTGTAGTAGGTGCAACATGAACGTAGCATGAATAGGAACCTGAAGGTCATCATCTTCAACGCCATCCACATCACATTCATTAAGTGTATTTGTAGGTGTAGTAGGACATTTTTCAACATCCTGCACAATATTCCCTAGTCCTTTTGCAACCAATACATGATGCATCATATATGCCCATAATGGGTAATTAGTACCATCCAATCTATCCTCAAGAGCCAACATACTGAATACATCATTATTTTTAGCCATGGCTGCTGACTAAAATACCTTGATGCAAAAAAATGACCTATCGAGCTTTATTAGATCTCTAGCAAACTTTGAGGTGTTTGTACTAGCAAACCAAAACATGTATATATGTTTGGCACAAAAGGACAAAATTGCCTGCATAGGTGCTACGATAATGCATTTGGAGGCCAAAATGAGCTCAAATCAGAATTTCGATACCGCAAAGCGAAGATGTTTTCAACTCCTAATTGCCCTGAGTATGCTCACCAATTTTCATGCGATTCTAAGAATGTGACTAGAGGGGTTTTGATGATGCCCTAGATAAAGCAGTGACCTGCTTTGATACCAATTGTTGGAGTTTGAGGTCATTGGAAGCACACAAACAACACAAGGAAGAAGAAGAAGAAGAAGAAGCTTGGAACACAACACACGACTGAATGTATTGCCAAGAGAATGTACAAAGATCAATGACCCATTAGGGTTATAGGCGTATATACAAGCCGGGAGAAAAAACCTCCTAAAGAAGGGAAAAAGTGCCCCAATGGTCCTAGTATGTTCACACACATCACTACTGAAATATATCAATAGACTCAAGTATGTGTGCATAACAAAAAACATCCAAAATCTTGAAATTCTCAATTAAAGGCTTTGTGTAACATGTATTCAAAATGTACACAACCTTATTAACTAGCTCTACCCAAAACGAATCAGGTGTATCTTGAGCTTTTAACATGTAGTAGGTCATCTCAATTGCTCTCCTATATTTTTCTCTCAACAAAACCATTTTGTTGAGGTATGTGGGCTATGGTAAGTTGCCTCTTGATTCTATGAGTATTGCAATGGTTTTTGGATTCTATCAATAGAATTCTCCTTCTCGATCAGTATGGAACTCCTTCAATTTTCCACTTGTTTCATTTTCAACAATCTTGTGCCGCATTTAAAATTTTTCAAATGCATTAGCCTTCTCCTGAATGAAATACACCCACATCTTTCTACTATAATCATTGACTATCAACAAAAGAAAAGAGATCCTCCCAAAGCAAAAGTAGGCATTTTACCACAACGATCAGCATGTATAACCTCTAGAGGAGCTTGAGCTCTATTGCGGCTCTCTTTATGAAATTCCTTCCTTTGCTTCTTGCCCATCATGCAAGTTTGACATGGTATATCTTTTATCTGGAATATTACTAGGCCAATCTGCATTTGTGTATCCATGAACTTGTCATTTTGCACAAGCTTCATAAAACAATGCATAATCCAAAGTAGCACCCACATATCGTAGAGTGCATCTCAAGGCATCTAAGTGTGGTTTCTTGGGAACCTGCATAAATTGACTTTCAAGTCCAAGAGTGTAGCTTAGATCAAGCCTTGCAATTGTGCGATATCAAACTTTCCATAATTTTTTTATACATAGTAGAATTTTCCAACGCTTCACATGATGTAATATATAACTTTAAATTATGATCTAATGGCATAGAAATTGGCTTACAATAATCCATACCATACCTCTTAAATGATTTCTTCATTATCACCACCTACAATCAAGTCATCAACATAAATAGAAGCAATCGTGATGCCATCATCACCCTTCCTTGCATATAGTGAATGATCTCCATCACACATGGAAAACCCAATGATGGTTAAGTAATTATAAATCCTTGCATGCCAAGCACGAGGGGCTTGTTTATGCCCATACAACCCTTTTGCAACCTACAAACATATTCTAGGTGCTAAAAATATGAGAAAAAGAGTGACCCTAAAAGGATAACACCCGAAGATAGTTTGATGCCTTCTATCTTCATGCCAATGTTCATAGCAATCTGAGGTCATTTGTGAATCATGCTTTCTCCATGGATTCTTGTGTACTCTTCATTGTTAGCCTCCTCCATGACCTCTCTATAGCCACGTTGGCTCTGATACCATGTCATGAGGAAGGAGATAAGGAAGAGAGCTCACTCACACAATCTCACACTCAAAGAGGAGCACACACATAGATTGAGGCAAGGAAGAATTATCTTCTTCTTCCTCATAAAAGGAATATACAAGAATGACCTAAAACAAGAATACAAATATTGTAGTATATAAAAGAAGAGTACATAAGGAAAATCCTAATGTTTGCAAATGAGTGAGCTGGCAAGAAAAAAATGTGCCATCTCTCTTGGTAGATAAATCTTGTAGAGATCAATGAAGTATCCCTGACATATACCGACATGACCACTATGCATGTTAGAGAAATGAAAAAGTGATACATGGCATCATAGATCATCACATGTTGAGATTGATATCTCAAGAGTCATCACTTTAATGACTCTATGAAGGTGATAGACTTAAGCTATTCACATCAACAATGAATAATGTATGGAGATGATTATAAAAACTTCAAGTATTTGTGTTGAGATGTAAAGTATTGTACATGGACGTGTTGGAGGACTCCGAAGAACACAACATGAGTAGAATCAACACTCTAAAAATGACTAAGAGCTCAACATTTTCTCGCAACTTTTCTAATGAAGTTTATATACAATTTTTCCCTTGATTTTAGAAGATAATTGTTGATTGATTCCATCTAAAAGTTCCTTCGAATTTTAGGTGTATATCTCAATTTGAAATCAAATATGAGTTGTGGCTTTTGGCTCTTTTTATACTTACTTTAACTCTCGAATGGCTATCCTCAAAACGTCTTTTGCAATAGATAAGAAGTGGAGTGAAAATTTATCTTTAGAAATGAACTAAGGATATATGTATGTACATATTTCATCATGTCTACACATTTTTGTTGAGTTGAGATGTATGAAAGTTGAATTTTGTTGCTTGTAGTCTTCTCCCTAACATATTGATAATGGACCGCAATGTGTTTGGTCCTTGCATGATAAATAGGGTTTGCTGCAAGATGCAAAGAACTCATGTTATCACCAAATAGATGAGGAGTAGATGAATTATTTCTTGGTAGGTCTTCCACTTGTATCGTCAAAGACACCTCAACATCTAGGTGTCTCTAGTTCATAGAACCTCACATGACCTTATTTAACACATCAAGGCTAATCAAACCATAACTGTTATGCCATACCACATGAGCATAGATAGCAATTTTCGTAAAGAAATACATGGTGAGAGTGCTTAAATAGCACACGTAAGAAATGATCAATAATGAATGAGATAAATGAGCTCAAATTCTATCCAAAATTAGACTTACACAAGGCTCAATGCACTCCTACACTAACAATTGTTGATGAACTGCCAACAAATGATAGCTACTCCCACCACAACTCATACCTATCCAAGAAACTTGTAAAATCACTAGTGTGGTTGAAGGAACAACCCCAAAGCTGAATATCCATGCTCAAAGAAGCACAAAGAACACTCTTCTTAAGGTTATTGAACCCATGTAAAAAGAAATATATGTGAAAGTACTCTGAAATGGCTCCAAGAATCACCCAAAAATTGCTTCAAAGAGGCTTTGAAAGCAAAGAATAAAGCCTTTCAAGCTCAAAACAAGCTCAAGATAATGTCAAAATTAGTATTTTCCCTCCTCAAACACCACATGAGTGTATCTTAATGGAAAGATATTTTTAGTTAATGGAGGCCTAGGGAGAAGGGTACTAGGATGGGTGACCTCCCAAGAAGTACCAGGAATGTCCATCTTCCTTGATCATAGAGGTATTTCCTCGTGCGTAGGCAATAGCACCAACAGTGGCTTTGGTGACTCACATGACAAGGTATGCCAAGGTCTATGCCTTGTTCATTGCCTTGAATATAAGCCTTGGAGTTGTTGAGGTGTTCTACAAGTTGTAGGTTTTAGCAGCATTGTGAAGACTAGTGGCAATCTATGCATGCATGTGTAAAACCACTCTATTACCACTAAAAGGGAGTCTCTAAGATCTTTGTAGCATGTATTATAATTTTGGATGGCATTGCAATGAAATCATAATCCTTGGAGTTATTGAGATGTTCCATAGGTTGCAAGTTTTGATAGTACTATGTAGACTAGCAACAACCTGTGCGTTTGCATCTAGAACGATTTTGATACTGGAGCTCCTCATAACATGGATTATCTTTTTGGATGGAACCATAATGTCTCTCTGTACCTTTCTATGTAGACTTGTAAGAAAAACATAGAAGAACCAAAGAATAGAGAGTACGATTTCATTATATGTAGTTTCAAAAATGGGTGGTCAATACAGTTCATGATTGAACAAAACACTACATGTTTTATTAGAAAAAAGCATATATAAGGTGTCCAATGGCCATTTGAAATTTCATATAGACACTAAAATGCTGTCATTGTATTCCTGTAGTAATGCACTCATCTCCGTTGTCATGGTGTTATTGATTTCAACTAGAAATTTAACCCATAATTTATGGAGAAAAAGTGTGGGCATGCTCTTGCTTTAAATAAGTATTATTTGCATCGATTCAGTTCTAAATCCGTTGTCTTTTTCATCATTGAAGCAAGTTTCTTCCAAAACAAGAACACTATTTAGGTTACACCATTAAGTAAATTGTTATAAGTGCCATCTATGGGAGGGTTTAACATGTACCACTTAGGGCCACATTTTCCTAACTCTACTCTTTCCAATTACCTCATTATTAGGCCCCATTTTGTGTTAATAGACAATTGAAAAAACCAAATACATCACCGACAAGGCCTTGACTACTCAAACATCAAAGGCTCCATTGGATGAAGAAATTCATGATAATTTTGCACTACTCGTTCTTCATGATAAGAAATATGTTAGTCCCTAGCTAGTTGCCTCATACACCCATAACCTATGGAGAATCCTCTATTTTGGAAGGTTGCTTGAATCTAAATATAGTCAAGGATGATGCGATCGATTTGCAGACTTTGCTCCACTATACATGAGCATATGAACAAACCTTTGACTATCATCATGCTCCTACCATGAGGTTTAAAAAACCAAGGACTAGTGATGAGATATCTCAATCCATGAAAATACTTGGAAAGTCTAAAATTCATTGCACTCTAACTCTTGGTGAGATATTGAACTTGCTGAACACAAAGAGGATGTTAAGCCATAGGAAGAGGAAACTAAATAAGTTCAAGAAGGTCTACCAATAGCTAATCTTCCTATAAATAAAGTAAGCAACTATAGTGAATGGGATGAAGGAAACACTTGTCTTCATGTCACCTTCAATGGATACACAACCAAGGATACCCTTGATATTGAAGCATGTGTGGTGATAACTAACAAGGATATATTGGTGAAATGGGATAAAATTTCTTTGAGATCCACAAGGATGAAACTACAATTAGTAGATGACCAAATGGAGCATCCAATGGGATTTTTAGGAAACATTGATGACATGTGCATTTAAATTGAAACAATGGTTTTGCCATTTGCTGATTTGGGAAGGTAAGCAATTATGAAATGAGCTTTGGAACATCTTTTATGCATGAGTTAAAGGTGATAAAAGATTCGGAAGATATTAATTATAGCTAAAACAAATGGTAACAAACACTAAGTTTGGCTTACATAAATTATCATATGTAGATGTTCCCATTCTTTAGTGGAATCAAATTCATAAAGCAATGGACAAACTATCTTTCTAGAGTGCCCTCTCAATTGATCTTTCATGGATGCAAGAGCCACTGAGCAACAACTAGTCATTAAGATCGACGAGAAGCTTTATGAATCTAGAAAACGACTTCCTTTAGTTGTGAGTTGGGGAAAAGGTGGGATGAGAAAATTATAATTAAACTTGTCAACACAGAATGCCATTTTCGAGTTCTGAAACTTAAACCATTAGAACCGAATGAATGGGAAATTGAGCAATCGGAGACCCAAAAAAATTATTCAATTGAAGCTCTAGTGGACACATGGGATGCAATCATGTAGAAGATTGCATGGAAGTCCCTTGTTTGATAAAAAACAATTAAGGATGATGGAAAGAAAATGTAGCTTGATGAAATTATGGCTTCAAAAAGAGAGACATAAGGAAATCAAAGAGGAAAAGAAACAAATTCAAGAGGATTGAGTTCAAAGCAATCAAACAAAGGAGAAATCAAACAAAGGAGCAATCAAGTGAGAAAAGCAAAGCTACTCCAAATGGAAAGAAACAAGAGGAGGACAAGCAAAAGAAAAAGACCAAGCCGGATCCAAAAGAACTCAAAAGAAAATAGATGCTAAGGAGATCCTATATGACATTTTATTGAAAAGGGAAGTTACCATGTCTCTAGAGTAGGCTTTCTCCATCGCAAAGCTTGAATTTAAAGACAATTTATAAAGCATGGAAGAATGAATAGATTTCCTCTTCCGTAAGATGTTGAAATGTAGGATTGTGCAGAGGCAACACAAATTATAAATGATGTGCTCCCTAATCAACTCTGATGAAGTTGAAGATGATGCTGATGAGGATTACCAAGTGGAAAAGATTTTTTTTGGGACCTATCATACCCGATGAAAATTTAAACGAAGCATCGGCATAATTTATAAGAATTTGTAGGATAGAGGAACTCTAAAAGTTAAAATAAGAGTTAGAGATGACAAGGATTTGTGTTTAGCTCTGGCATTGGTTGACTTTGGAACAAAGATAAAGATGACTTCTAAGAAGTTTGATGACAAATTCAGATGATCCATTAATAAGGAACATGGATGGTAGATGAGAACAAAAGATAATGGATTAGGATTTTTCCTAGGATTTTGTGCCAATGTGCTTGTTAAAATTGTTAATACGTTTTGGTAATGATTTGTTTGAACACACTTAGGACCACTTAGGAACTTTTTTCCCTCTTTAGGATGTTTTTCCCCCCAACTTGTATGTATGCCTATAATGCTAACATGTTACTTATTTTTGTACATCCACTTGGTAATTCATTCAGTGTAGTGTTGTGCTTCAAGCCTCTTCCTCTTCCTCATGCTTTTCTCATGCTTTTGTAGACCTCAAACTCCAACAATAGGTATCAAAGCAGGCCACTGCT
>CM035413.1:83363354-83395854 GCA_020310875.1 Ceratopteris richardii
CACTCAAAGCAAAGGACGAAGTGTTTATGTACTTCAAACAATTTTTGCTTATGGCTGAAAATATGATAGCATGTAAATTGGGCACCCTCCATTTTGATTGGGGGGAGTACATGTCTTCTGATTTTAATGCATTTGTGGCTGAGCATGGGATAAAACATGAGTGTAAAGTGCCATATACACCTTTTAAAAAATAGACTTTATGAAAGAAAGAATAGTTGTCTCATGGAGATGATGAGGTGTATGGTCAAAAGTCAACCTTTACCACATAGCTTCTAGCTTGAGACTGTTATGTGTCCATCCCACAAAATCACTACAATCTATCATTCCATATGAGGCTTAGCATGGATGCATTCCATCTGTTGCTCATCTACTATCTTTGGTTATCTGGCATTTGCATTAGTGCCCAAAAAACAAGGCAAGAAATTGGATGATAGAGTAGTGAAATGTATTTTTGTTGGGTATAGTTTTGTAAGAAAAGGCTATTGTCTCTATCATGCATAGACAGAACATGAAATTCAGCCATTACTTTTATGTACCCAAGAGACTTCAGTTAGCTCTAGAGATGCTTCCTTTGCATCAGATTACTATGCAATGGCTACTTCAGTCTTTGCAATGAGAAGGAGGCTGTCTCTTTTGATGAAGCACAAAATTCAAAAAAATTGACGGATGATATGCAATTAGAATATGATGTTAATATGAAGAATGGTACTTGGTGTTTATGTGATTTTCCTTTGGGAAAAAGGCCATTGGCACAAAATGGGTATACAAGATGAAATGTAAACCTGATGGAACAATTGATAGGTATAAGAATAGGCTTTTTCTCTCTTTAGGAGGTTTTTTTTGGGGCTTGTATATATGCCTATAACCCTAACAAGTGACGTATATTTGTACGTTCACTTGGTAATTCATTCAATGTAGTGTTGTGCTGCAAGCTTTGTCTTCTTCCTTGTGATGATCTGGCACTTCCATAGACTTCAAAATCCAACAAAAATAGGTCGAGTTTCAAAGGAATTCCACTTCCCATAGAAGGATGGATGATGGATCTGCATATGTGAGAATAGGATTCAAAAATGGCTTACAGTTGCTCCAAGTGATGACAATTTTCTTGAACCATTCAAGAACAAAAAGCAATTAAGGAAAAATCTTATTTCCTCATAGGATCATGTGTGCAATGATTGTACACCAGTGAGTGAGTATGGGATCTATTTTAATCAGAATTTATGCTATACTCGATTGTTGAGTAAGACAATAATGGAACATGGGTTGATGTCTCATTGGTTCATGTACGTAGTTATGATAGATTTTCAATTTATTTCGTGCATCTAGGATAAAATATATTTTGAGAAAAACCTTACCAAACAAATTCATAAAATCCCAAGAAAACCACCATAAGAATTTAGAATTAATTTCATCTGATGAAAAAATTGGAAACATGATTGAAATGTCAAGCAAGTTCAAAGTGATTGAAGAACTTGATAATGCTTTGAAAGAATTAGATGGTTCAAAGTTTGTGTTTCTCAACTCAAGATGAATATGAGCTCATTGTTAAGTTTCAAAATGAATATAGAGATAATGTAAACACTAAATATAAGACAATTGATAAGAAGGTAGAACCTATACCCAAGCTAATTTATCAAAGTAGAGCTACAAAAATTTTAAAAGACTATCGGAAGACCCTATACTTAGAGATCCGCAAAAGATAGGGAATTTATTTACTGAAAAATGGTCAGGTAGATTGAATTTGGAGATAATGAAACATTTCTTACACTTGTTGGAAAACAATAATTTATTGAGATGATTAAAAAAATGGGGAAACATTTTCCCTCTTTCCACATGAGATACGTTTTGCAAATCCTAAACTAGTTCCTATGATCTTTATATAACACCTCATAGTCCATGGAATCTTCATCATGTACAAGTCCCAAAGCCTTATTTACAATTGGAAAATGCTAAAGAGGAAGATGAACATGAAAATTTTAGACCTTTTTTTCACTTCCTTCTTAGAATACATGGTTCTTGTGGGAAGCTATAATTTAAACAAGAATTACAAGTTATTGACAAATTCACAATTATGAATGTTGGAATGGATCCCATAGTAAATGAGTTTTATTGAAGCATTTTTTGGGCATTCCATTTACTGTATGGGTGATTTGCATTCTGATTATGATAAGCTTTAGTTAGGAATTGGGAGATATTACAACTATGAATAATCCACTTTTCATAATACATATGTGTACTTTGCTATAGGGAGCTATGACTTCTATGGCTCATATGATGGACGCTATGAATTTCTTCTTACATGAATTCATCCCAAATGTGACTCTTCCTCTTATTGATGATATTTGATAAAAGGTTGTGAAGAAAGATTTAAAGATGAGAATAAATATCTATCTAGTTGTCGGGGATTTATCATTGGCCACATCTTTCACTATGAATGAAGTTTTGGGAGATTTGAAGAGTTTGAATTGACATTCTCCTTAGAGGAATATTTTTTTGTCATAAAAGAAGTTTTGATTGTCCAACATTTGTGTGGAAATTAATGCCAAAGGCTGTACCTAGAAAAATTTGATGCCATTAGCAAGATTTCTGAAGTTTTCAATCATGTTAGTGAAGTGATAGGATTTCTAGGAGCCTGCATATTCTACGTCATCTAGATCCCTCACTTTTCTCGTGTTGAAAACCCTCTTTATGATCTACTAAGAAAAAGAAAAAAGCTCATTTGGGTTGAAAAGCACTCAAGAGCAATGTGAAAACTAAAACAAATTGCCAATTGAAGCCGCTATCTTGAAACAAGTAGATTATTTGGGAAGAAGAACAATCATTTTAACTGTTTGAGTCATATGACAAGATGACGATGAGTTGAAGAGATAGGTAGTGCATTTTAGTGCTAAGATCCTATGTGATACTCAAGAAAAATCCTCAAATGAAAAGAGAATGTGCTTAATTATTGTTTTAAATATTGATAAAGAATATTTTATTGGAGTTAATGTAATAGCTGAAACAAATTGTCTTCCATTAATTGGAATGATTATGTATATTTCATCGCTAGACATTGCAATGATTTGATGGATTTGGTATATTAAATGCGTGAATTAGGCTTTTGTGCATATAGATGGGAAATCTAATACCTTGTCGACATGCTCTCATGAGTAAAATATGATGATGAGCTATATGATCCAACAAAAGTGATTTTTGTGAACACGCTTAGGACCATTGAGGCACTTTTTCTCTCTTTACGAACTTTTTCCCCGCTTGTATATACGGCTATAACCCTAACGGGTGACTTATCTTTGTACATTCACTTGGTAATTCATTCAGGGTAGTATGATCCAAGATTCTTCTTCCCTATGCTGTTCATATGTTTGTGTAGACCTCAAACTCCAACAATTGATATCAGAGTAGATCATCGTTTCATCGAGGGCATCATCAACACCCTTCTAATCACAGTCTCTGATTCTCACAAAAATTGGTGAGCATAATCATGGTGACTAGGAGTTGAAAACAACTTTGCTTTGTGGCATCAAAGTTTTTAATATGAGCTCATTTGGGCCTCCAAACATGCTATCTCAATGCATGTGCATAAATTTTTTTCCTTTTTTTCCAAACGTGTATACAAGTTTTTGTTCACTAGTACAAGTGCCTCAAAGATTGCTACATGTTTAGTACAACTCAACAGGGTGGTTCTTTTCAACTTTTCAAGATACAATCATTTTCTCCATCAGGTTATTTAGTTACTAGCCATGGCTGAAAGTAATGATGTATTTTGTATGTTGGTTATTGAGGACAAGTTGGATGGTACTAATTGCTACGTTTCTTGCTATAATTATTGTAGAGCAAATTTGTTGAGATGGTAAACATGCTCAGGCATGTACATTGATATCTTTTTCTATCAAGCGTGCCATTATCCCTCACATTCCCTGCCATAAAACATCAAAGGATGCTTGTGATACACTTAGCACTTTATACCATGCAAGACATGAGGCTCATGTTGCTTACCTTAAAAAATGTTGGAGGGCAAACATATGAATGAAGGAGATTCTATAGACAATTTTTTGACAAAGATCAAAGATTTGAAGAAGTAGTTGATTTCTACCCATGGAGTCTTGCGAGATAGTTCAGTTGTGCAAACTGTTCTTAATGGCCTTCCAGATTCATATAAGAGTTTTGTTTCTACTCTTTGATTGATGATGAAAGGAAATCCTAATGCCTTAACATTTTAGGAGTTGGTATTTGTTTTGTTGCAGAAAGATCAGTCCAGGCAAGACATGTCTATTATGAGTTTTAGAGATCAAGCTTTACTAGATAGTTAGAAGGGCAAAGGTAAATGGAGCTCATCTACTAGTAAGAAAAAAATTACTAATGCTGCATAATCGAAGACAAATGAAAAAGATGAGAAGAAAACAAAAAAGTAAAAACAATTTTGTAAATATTTCCAGGGAAATGATCATGTCATAAAGAGCTGTCCAAAATTAGCTACAAAAGAGGAAAAAGAAGAAAGAGGTTGGAATGGTTGTTGGAGAGCCTCTATTCCTAAAACAAAGTCTCCTAATCTTGCTCAAAATGAATAATGGGAATTTACTACTGTATGTACTTATGACCCATCTTCTCATGAGTAGTGTATGTCTATAAGATCAATTACACTACTCTTGATGGTAGTTCTTTCACATTGTCAGATGGTTTGTATATACTAGGGATTAAGTAAAATCTCTTGTTAGTTCTAGCATTAGCCAACATTGGCTTGGTTCTCAAATTTGTTGATGACATATGTACATTTAATGATCTCTTGAATGGCGATATGATTAATACTTTAAGAACTTTGTGTTGTGGGCCACATAAGCTCATCGACTATGCAATATTTGTGAATGATTCAACATATGTAGTTCAAGTTTCTCACACTATGTCAGATGCACATTCTTTTGGGAACTACCTTTACTTCGTGACTTTTATTGATGATTTCTTGATACATGCATGGGTGTATCCATTGAAGGCAAATTCCAAAGTATTTATGTGCTTTAAAAAGTTTCTGGTTATGGTTGAAAATCTATTAGCATGTAAATTAGGCACCCTTTGTTCTGAGCGAGGGGGGAATACATGTCTTTTGAATTTTTAATCCAGTTCTAGTAGAGCATAGGATAAAACATCAGTGTACAATGCCTTATACACCTCAACAAAATGGAGTTACTAAAAGAAAGAACAACTCTCTCATGGAGATGGCGAGGTGTATGGTAAAAAGTCAGGCCTTACTATATAGCTTCTAGCTTGAGGCTATTATGCATGCAACGTATGTATTTAACAAGTGTCCGACCAAAACATCTATCACTCCATATGAGGCTTGGCATGGTTGGAAGCCATCTATTGCTCATTTGCATATCTTTAGTTTTTGTGCATATGCATTAGTGCTTGAACAACAACCTAGGAAATTGGATGCTAAAGTAGTGAAATGTATTATTGTTTGGTAAAGTTTTGAAAGCAAAGGCTATCATCTATATCATCCACCTACTAGACACATTTTGGTTAGCTATGATGTTTTTTTTGTGAAAGATGCAATTTAATCATTACTTTCATGTACCTAAGAGACTTCAGTTGGCTCTAGAGATGTGTATGACACTTTGTTTCTCTTTTTATAGGTGGACAATCAAGATCTAGTCTAGACGAGGAAATTTCTAAGCCTTTACAAGTTCCACATGATGATGTAGACCATTCCATTTTTTATATAGATTCACATGATGCACTTGTTGATGAGAGGGATGATATAAAGGAGACAAAAACTATGCTTAAATGGTTGGTGTAGACTTTGAGAGATAGAAAATCAGATGCACCTCTACCATATCATACTCGTTCAAGCTCTCATAGTGCTTCCTTTACATGAGTTTTCTATGCAATGGCTTTTTCTAGTCTTTGTGATGAGAATGAGGCTATTTCTTTTTGGTGAAGCAAAAAATTCAAGAAATTGGATGGCTGTTACGCAATCAGAATATGATGCTATTATGAAAGTCTATTGGTACTAAATGGCTATACAAGCTGAAACATAAACCTAATGGAATAGTTGATAGGTATAAGGCTAGGATTGTTGCAAAAGGTTACGTTCAAGGGAGAGGGATTGATTTTGATGAGACCTTTTCTCTCACATGCTAAATGACCACCATTTGTAGCATCTGTGTACTTATAGCTCATCATGATTGGAATGTACACCAGTTGTACATTAAAACTTCATTTTCGAATGATGACTTACATGAATAAGTGTATGTATTTCATCCCCATGGTCTTGTGCAAAAATGGCATGAAAACAAAGTGTGTAGGTTGAAAAAGGCATTATATGGTTTGAAGCAAGCACTACATGCTTGGTGTGAAAAGATACATGCCTACTTGATTGCACATGGTTTTGAGAATAATACAACTGAGAGCACCTTATATGTTAATTGTGAAGATGATGTACTTTAGATCATTGTTGTGTATGTTGATGAAATGATTCTCACGGGTCCTAATGAGAAGCATATTGCTGAAATTAAGGCTGATTTGCATTCCTCTTTTGAGATTCCATATTTTGGTCATTTGCATTATTATTTGGACATTCAATTTATGCAAGTTGATGGGGGAATATCTTTGCATCAAAAAAATATATTGACACATTATTTTAGCATTTTGGCCTTGAAGATTGCAAACCTATTCACATTCTTATGGAAATAGGTTTACAGTTGAGTCTTCATGATGCTGGAGATGCATTTGATGTTTCTCTCTATCAATAGGATATTGGATGCTTGATTTACTTATGCATAACTCAACTTGATATTCAATTTGCTATCTGTTAGATGAGCAAGTTTATGCATTTCCTAGGTGTCAAGCATTGAAAGGCAATTAAGTGCATTTTTTGCTACTTGGGTGGTACCTGACTACTTGGATTGTTTTGCCCCAAGGGGGATCATTACTGCCATCTTTACATGCTTCTTTTGACTTGGACTAGGCTTCTTGCTATGACACTTGTGTGCCCACCAATGGTTTTTGCTTCATGCTTGGTAGCTGATGAATATCTTGGTTGAGCAATAAGTAGCCTACTCTGGCCAGCTCTAATTAAGATGCTAAATATATGGTGATTGTTGAGTGTGTGTGGCTCAGATGCCTCTTAAATCATTTGGGTGTTGGTCAATCTTTTTCCACCACCACCTTCACTAAATGTCAGAGTGCATCAGAAGTTGTGAGGAACCATGTGTTTGATTCTTGCAAAAAGCACATCGAGGTTCACTATCATTATGTCGAGGAAAGGTTCTATACTACAGAGATAAGTTTGGCATATGTGCCCACATAGGATAATGTTGTAGAACTTTTCACAAAGGCTCTGCCTAGGGAGAAATTTGAAGCTTTTTCGCAAAGCTTTGGGCTTTCTTCCTTTTGTGGATTGATCTCTTTCCACATAGCTTGGAACGTCCTTATACATGAATGTGAGCTCTGATAAATAAACTTCTTTTTGGATGCCGATCGCAGCAGTTGCTCCAGCTCTTCATTGAACTATCAACACACACAGAGTCTTGCATTCTTTTGTCCCCCCAGTCACACCCAAACATGTAGTAAATACGTGAGAGAATTATCATCGACTCACTCTTTTTTCTACTCTTCTACCTAAGGTAGTATTAAATACCCATAAGTGCCATGTGGCACTCTCCTCATAAGAGGAGGTTCACTCCATGAACTATTGTGACAAGCTCCTTGTTCACTGCATCACTCCTAGGGGGGATTTGTTGATATATGTCGGTAGTGATATGTGTGAACACACTTAGGACTGTTGGGTCACTTTTTTCCCTCTTTAGGAGGTTTTTTCCCCGGCTTGTATATACATTTAAAGGCCTAATGGGTTACTTATCTTTGTACTTTCACTTAGTAATACATTTAGTGTAGTGTTGTGCTCTAAGCTTCTTCTTCTTCCTTGTGATGTTGGCATGCTTTTACAGACCTCAAACTCCAACAAGAAAAGTGTTCTTACAAATCTATTCTTGGGCAAACATTTATAACTAAGATGAGAATGGAGAAAAAAGTGATGGATGATGGATCTGCACATGCAAGAATACGATCGAAAATTGGCTAACAATCACTCCAAGTGATAAAAAATTTCTCAAAGCAATGAACATACATCGTGTCATCTCCATGAAAGACGTGTTATTTCTTTCAAAAATTCTATCTTTTTGAGGTGTATACGACACTATGCACTGTTGTTTTTTCCTGTGCTCAACTAGAAATGCATTAAAATCAAAAGACATGCATCCCCCCATTAGAATGAAGGGTGCCCAACTTACATACTGACATATTTTCAGCCATAACCAAAAATTGTTTAAAGCACATAAACACTTTGGACTTTGCTATTAGTGCATACACCCATGCATGCTTGGAGAAATCACCAATAAAGTTACAAAGAAAAGATAGGTCCAAAAAGAAGGTTTATGCATAGCCATAGAAGAAGCTACAATTTATGAGGAGCTCAATCTAAAACATCTTTTGGAAAGGATGAATGCTATATTTTGCCCAAAATACAACCTTCATAGACATGCTTACAAGGTGCCTCAAGTTTGGGTAGAAAGGATACCATTTTAGATTTCTACAGGCATAGAATACCAGCAAAGTTTAGATTACCAAAACATGCATGCCAAAGTTTTGCATCTAACATAGCTTGAGAATCTTGAATTGCAAATTTTGAATGATTCACAAATTTTCCATAGTCTCTGTTCGCAAAAGATATTGTATCCTAGATGCAAGAAAACAAATTGAAAAGCTATCATAACAATGTACATTATTCGATGAGACATCAAACCATGTTCCATTATTTTCTCACTCAATAATCGAGTCTAGCATAAATTTTGATTAAAATAGGTCCCATACTCATAACCAATGTATAATCAAAAGTCAGGATTCACCACATAGCTTCTAGCTTGAGGCTGTTATGTGTGAAACATATGTACTTAATAGGTGTCCCACCAAAAAGCACTACAATCTATCACTCCATATGGGGCTTGTCATGGTTGCAAGCCATCTGTTGCTCATTTGTGTGCCCTTGGTCGTCTAGCATACACATTAGTGCTTGAACAACAACACAAGAAATTGGATGATAATGTAGTGAATTTTATTGGGTAGAGTTACGAAAGAAAAGTCTATCGTTTGTATCATCCATAGACTAAACAAATTTTGGTTATTTGTGATTTTGTTTTTGTGAAAGATGCAATTCAGCCATTACATTTATGTACCAAGAAGATTTCAGTTAGCTCTAGAGATTTGTGTGACACTTTGTTGCCATTTTTATAGGTGGATAGTCAAGTGTTGGTCCAAATGAGGCGATTTCTCAACCTTTACACGTTCCACATGATGGTGTATTGCATTTTTGATGCAAATTTACATGATGCACTTGTTCATGAGAGATCTGATATAGAGGAGGCAAAAAATAAGCCTAAATGGATATACAAACTTTGAAAGAGAGAAAATTAGATGCACCTCTATCATATCATACTCGTTTAGGCTATTGTAGTGCTTCCTTTGCATCACATTGGTATGCCGTAGTTGCCTCTAGTCTTTGTGATGAGAATGAGCTTATTTCTTTTGATGAAGCACAAAACTCAAAAAATTGGATGGTTGTTATGCAATTAGAATACGATTCTATTATGAAAAATGGTACTTGGTCTTTATGTGATTTGCCTCTAGGAAAAAAAGGCTATTCGCACTAAATGGTTATACACGCTGAAATGTAAGCTTGATGGAACAATTGATAGGTATAAGGCTAGGCTTTTTACAAAAGGTTATGCTCAAGAGAGAGGCATTGATTTTGATGAGACCTTTGCTCTCACCTACCAAATGACCACCATTCATAGCATCTATGCACTTGTAGCTCATCATGATTGTAATTTACATCAGTTTGATATTAAAACTATATTTATGAATGGTGAATTAGATGAAGAAGTGTACATACTTCAGCCCCATGGTTTTATGTAGAATGGGCATGAAAACAAAGTGTGCAAGCTAAAAACAACATTATATGGTTTGAAGGAAGCACCATTTGCTTGGTAGATACATGCCTACTTGATTGCACATGGTTTTTTGAATAGTCCTGTTATACTTTATGGAATATTGGAATGTTAAATGGGTTTTAATGCCTTGAGATTTTTAATGTGTTTTGTGTTTTGATTTAGCAGTGAAGATCCATGAGGGTGTGAACACACATGGATTTATTCAAATATCTTTGGAGATATTTAAAAGAATATTTTTAGAAGATAATATTTTTAGTTATTTTTATAAAAATAATAGATTGCTTTAAAAATAGAAAATTATGATTTTTGTAAATAGAGCAAAAGCGGCCACTCATGTATCTTCTATTCAGGATGTAATATGAAGTACCTATGAATACACATGCTCTGATAGACTCATCCATCAGAGTATGTGGGGGGAAATTGTACCCGATCTGGTGTCATCTCTTGTCTCTTTCTATTCTCTGAGTACTTTTGTGTGATTTTTTTTCTGCACTATCCTCCGTTCATGCATCTGCGAGATCCGATGAGCAACAGTGGTATCAAAGCTTCAATGATTTCTCACATGTTCTTGCATTTTGTTTTCTTAGCTCATTATCTTCTCTTCATCGTCCTTATTGGAGGTCACATTATTCATCGTCATTTTGGAATCAGTGTCTGTAGACGATGATGTTGGAGTAATTTTTTTTGGGCCCATAGGACCTATTGGTGCAAATACCAAGCCTACACACTTGGCTAGATAGAAAGACTTTGTGTGTAAATACTTGAAGACCCATGAGAACCATTGCTATGGATTCCTTACCTTTTACCACTTGTAAAAGTCTATTTGACTTAGAAGAATATTTATAGCTCCAACTAAACTCGTGGAGTTTGTTAGATGGAAAAGCTACAACTTTATTTGGAGAGAATATCTCGTAGATTAGAGGATCACTTTTCTAGAGAAAGCCAATAATGAATTCAAATTCAAAATTCAAATGAATCATATAAAAAAGATGGATGTAAAACTCGCCAAACAAAACACTCCATATCTAAGTCTTTGTTGATCTCATTGAAGGAGAGTGTGGCTTACTTCATAGCCTACACCTCTGAGTATCATTGAGTAGTATTTATCATGCCAATGATCATGTACAACATTGTTCTATAATACAATAGATCATCCATTATATCTGCTAGTCTCTCTGTCATTGTCACTTATAACAGTCATCTTGTATTGCTCATATCTCAGTCATTTCTTCACCATTTTCAATTTTATATAGCTTGTTGGTATCACTCTAAGTCCTCTACATACTATCAAATTTTTAAGATTTTCTATTTAGTGGGTTCAGAGACAAGTGCATCAAGCTGATCACTGGTCAAACTCTACAGAGGTCCTAAAAATCGGGGGTAATGATTTGAATGCTAAATTGATTGCTTTGTGTATAGTACATCTTTTCAAGTGATTTCACTTGGAATCATTACTCATTAAGCTAATTTAATATCTCCAAAAGGATTTTTTCTAATTCCTACTATACTGGAAGCATTGATCTTAACAAGCAGCAAATGTGTGAACAAAAATAGAAGGCTTTCATTGATTCTTCAACTTGCAAGTAGTCTGTCTTGAATCAATCATTTCTCACATAATTTCCAAAGTACATAGGCACTTATTTAGTGTCATTGGAAAGCTAAGAGGGCCTACAACTCAACTTTGAAGCAAAAAGGGCTGGTATAAAGCAGGGATTAGCAACACCTACTCATTTCTTGGAGTGTCCATCCATCTTTTCCAACAAGACCCGCTTCTATCGAGTACCACATGTGCAAACCAAAAGGTTCAATGCAGCCACATGAACTCAACCTTGTTTGAAGAAGGTCGAGCTTCCCTATGAACATGTGATCACATGACCCCTTGTTTGCACAGATCATGGTATCATGCATCTTGTGTCCAGATTTCCCATAATCACCCTATTCATAGCAATGCATGATAGAGAAACGAGGTTTAATTTTTGTTTTTTCTCTTGTATTAGATTCATCCCATGCGTGAGCATTAAGGGAGGGGAGAGAAAGAGCATCCTTGCTCTTCTATCAAGTGTTATATCAGAGTAACATGGCGATCATATATATTGAGAGCAAGGATTGTGCGCTCTTCTAGTTGAAGGTATTGATACAGGGAGCAGATTTGAATGTTTTCTTGAAAGGCCATAGCTAGAAGCTTTGCCTTTATGCCAATTTTAACCCATCTACTTCCATTTTATTGGCCATATCTTGAGCATCCAAGCCTGAAATCAAGAAATTTTTGTTGCTATGGAAAGCTCTTCCAAAGCTCTTTCTAAAGAGTGGTTGGACCCCTTTTGGTTTAAGTTTCCATCATCTTGAGAGCTTGGAGTTTACCCATTCATCCTCAATGACCCTCATCCAAGCATTGTTTCGAAGTATCAACTCTTGGAAAAGTATTGGCACGCTATTTTGACAAAGGGTGGACCATCTTCAGCATGTGCACACACCTGAAACTTATCATTTGAACCTCCATATAAGTCTCTTGTGAATTTATATGCATGGTTGCTCTCTTTTTACATCATATTGCATATAATACATGCACTTTTGCATAGCATTTACACTATACTCATAGTTAAGACATGGTTTGTCTTGTATGGTGCATGTAATTTTCTTGCAAGGACAAGTAAGTATTTTCTTGCAAGCTAGCGAGGAACATGTGAGTGGCCATCCATGTCTATTTTATTCTTATCAACTGAGGTTCGTTGCTCGACAACTCGAAGGCATGCTATAATTTATGGAATATTGGAATATTAAATGGGTTTTAATGCCTTGAGGTTTTTAATGTGTTTTGTGTTTTAATTTAGCAGGTGAAGATCCATGAGGGTGTGAATGCACATGGATTTATTCAAATATCTTTGTAGATATTTAGAAGAATATTTTTAGAAGATAGTTATTTTTAGAAGATAGTATTTTTAGTTATTTTTGTAAAAATAATAGATTGCTTTAAAAATAGAGAATTATGATTTTTGTAAATAAAGCAAAAGCACGTTATTTAAAGAGTGCCCCTCATGTATCTTTTATTCAGGATGTAATATGTGTTGAAAGTTTTTCAACCTCAAGAGTGTGGGAACATGCCCCAAATTGAACCTTCCACATCATCCATAATCTGGAGGCATCCAATCATGCCCATAATGGAAAGAAGTTGATTAGAGAAGATTTAGCTCACCTCTTGATGTGATTGGACCTCACTTTTGTTGGGTGTGTGTAGAAGTGCGAGAGACACACAAGAAGCACACACAAGGAGCACAAATGCAGCAAGACACACGGAGAAGAAGATGGCTGGAATAGCTCTCTCTATTGATCGATGAACTGAACTGAAGTAGGAGTTGAATAATATCCATACGTACAAAGTACCACCACATATGAGAGTATCAAGTATGTGGTAACATGGGGAAAAAACCTCTAGCAAGCACTAGAGTAAAAAGTTCCCATGTATAGGGAAAAGGTTCACATCAAAGCTACTCGAGGAACACATAAATGTAACAAACCCCCCTGGAGCGAATGATGTGAACACATAGAGGGAGTGACAGATCAGCCCCCACAAGGTAATAAGCCTAAAGCTTTGCGAAAAGCTTCAAACTTTTCCCGTGGAAGAGCTTTGGTGAATATGTCTGCCACATTATCTTCTGTAGGCACATATACCAAATCAATATCTCCTGCATGAAGGCGCTCTCTCACATAGTGATAATGCACCTCAGTATGTTTGGTCCGTCCATGAAACACTGGGTTTCGTGCAACAGCCAAAGCACTCTAACTATCTATGAGAATATGTGTAGCAGCATCAATCTCCATGCAAAGATCCATCAATAGGCGTCTCAGCCATATACACTCCACTGTAGCTGTGAAAACTGCCCTGTACTCAGCTTCACAACTCGATGTCGCCACTGTAGGTTGCTTCTTACTCAACCAAGATATGCATGAGTCTCCAAGGAAAAAGCAATTACCATTAGTGGACACGCGAGTATCATAACAACTAGCCCAATCACTATCTGTAAAAGCATGTAAGCATGGATGAATATCTCTGCCATAAAAGAGACCTAAGCTCAAAGTGCCTCGAAGATATCTAAACACACGTTTCACCGCTTGCCAATGCTTAGTGCCAGGGCTATGCATGAATCGACTCAACTAGGAAACTGCATACTGTATATCTGGCCTTGTGTTGCATGCATATATAAGACATCCCACAGCTTGCTGATAAAGAGAAGTATCAAATGCATCACTGGAATCCTCAATCGAGAACCTGAATCCTGTCTCAACTGGCGTGGAAACTGGCTTACAATCCTCAAAGTCAAAACGTTGAAGTAGTTTCTCAACATACTTTGCTTGATGCATAACAATTCCCCCCTCAACGCATACAAACTGGATGCCAAGATAGTAGCTCAAAAGACCAAGATAAGTGACATCAAAAGTATGCTGCAAATCAGCCATAAGAATGTTAAGTTTTGCATCACATGACCCAGTCAAGAGTATGTCATCAACATAAAGAACAAACACTATAAGATCAGCCCCATTTTTGCGTACATAGAGTGTGCTTTCAATCGAACTACATGTGAAGCCAAGAGCAATCAAGTGCTTATGTATTTTGTCATACCATGCACGTGGAGCTTGCTTGAGACCATACAAGGCTTTATGCAAGCGACAAACCATATGCTCTTTCCCTTTCATAGCAAATCCATGAGGTTGCTTCACATAAACCTCTTCTTACAAATCTCCATTCAAGAAGGCTATCTTTATGTCCAACTGATGCACTTTCCAACCTCGATGGGCAGCCAATGCAACCACGGTACGAATGGTAGTCATGCGTGAAGTAGGTGCAAAAGTTTCCTCATAGTCAATGCCATATTGTTGCACATATCCTTTGGCAACCAATCTAGCTTTGTAGCGATCAATGCTACCATTAGATTTTCTCTTAATCTTATAAACCCACTTTGTACCGATGGCATTCTTTCCTTTTGGCAATTCACATAACTCCCAAGTACCATTCCTATGTATGGAATCCATTTCTGATTGCATAGCACTCATCCATTGTGGATCGTCACATGCATCTGCAAAAGAAAGTGGCTCTTCATTACATGCTGTAGCAATAAGAGAATAATCCACAAAATTACTTGATGCATGGTGAGAGCTTGATCTTGTTCTACCAAGTAAAGGTGCACTCAATTTGCTGTCTTGCAAAGTTTGTTTTAGCCACTTTGGCATAGATTGTGCACTCTTGATAGACATGCGTTCATTATGTAAAACATCTTCAATATGTACATCATGCGTGGGCTGAATTTTGTGCTCAGGTTCAGCCATATTTGGACGCAAATGTTCAGCCATATGTGGCTGAAAATTTCCAATAGTTTTGGTAATTTTTGGCTGAATTTTTTCAGCCACGTTTGGCTGGAAATTCTCTGCATTTTCAGACCTATTTGGCTGGAATTTTTCAGCCCTTTGAACCTCATTTGGCTGGTCTACATGGCCATAGTCAAACGCACCATTTTGGAACAAAGGCATGAGTGTATCAAACACATCTTGTGAGCTAAATGTTGGTAGTTTTTTGCATTCAAGTAGAGGGAAAACTGAATTTTCAGCAAATACCACATCTCGACTCACAATAATTGTGTTCATCAATGGATGGTACAACCGATATCCCTTACTTTCAGCACTATAACCAACAAATATACATTTCTTTGCCTTGTCATCAAGTTTGTGATGTTGTTGTGATGGCACAAGAGCATATGCCAAACAACCAAACACACACATATGACTAACCATAGGCTTATGACCATTCCAAGCCTCATAAGGAGTGATGAATCTCAATGCTTTTGTAGGGTAGCGATTCAACACATAATTTGCACACATGACCGCTTCCATCCAAAACTTATGAGGAAGATGCTTTCCTTTAACCATACATCGTGCCATTTCAAGTAGAGTTCTATTTTTACGCTCGGCAACACCATTTGGTTGAGGTGTATATGGCACCGTACATTGGTGTGAAATACCTCTTTCACGAAGAAAAGCATTAAACTCATGTGACATGTATTCACCACCACGATCCGTGCGTAGAGTCAAAAGCTTTTGTGAAGAAAAATTTTCAGCCATAGCTAAAAATGCTTTGAAGCAAGAAAATACCTCATTCTTTGCTTTCATAGGATACACCCATGTATGGCGAGTAGCATCATCAATGAAGGTAACAAAATATACATGCTTCCCAAAAGATGGAGTCTTGACGGGACCACATACATCACTATGAACAAGTTGCAATTTTCTTGTAGTGTGTGTGTGACTATCTTTTGGAAAAGAAGCACGATGCATTTTGCCAATGGACTCAAGTGTAGGCAAGCCAATAACCATGTCCTTCTTTTGCAAGTAGAGCAAACTATTGAAGTTTAAATGACCAAAATGAGCATGCCAAAGCTCCATTTCAGCCATGGAAGAAGTATGAGCAACTAAGGCATTCGAGGCAGCCCTCTTGTATGTATCCATGCGATACAAACCATTACATAATGTACCGGACATCACGATAACATCGCCATTGCTGAAATCATGAACCATACACTTATCATCAACAAAGTGTACATGAAGTCTAGCTTTGGCAATCAAGGGAACGGAAATTAAGTTCTTCTTGATACCGGACACATACAATGCATTTTTCAAGAGAATTACACCTCCATTTGCAGCCGTAAGCTCAATTTCTCCTACTCCAATGATAGGATAAGAGGCATTGTTTGCACACACCACATGTCCTCCTTTAGGTGCATCTTTCAAAGAGGCAAAAAATCTTTTGCATGATGTTATGTGCTTTGAAGAACCACTATCAAAGAACCAATCCGAATCAGCCTCACTCACAACCATACATTTAGAATGTAAAGAAGCATCATAATGACATGTAACAACACATGCCCAAAAATCTTGAGCTATGTTAGCTTCATCATTCTTTGCAGTTGCTGAATTTTCAGCAATAGACATGCCCGATTCCTTCTTCTTTTCATTGCGTTTAGCAAGCTTTCTACACTCATCAATAGTATGACCAGCCTTTCGGCAATATTTGCATCTCTTCTTCTTTTGCAAATCACCATCATTAGAGGAATGAGTGGAAGAGGAAGCTTGAGGCTTTGGTTTTGATGAACCAAAAGCTGAACCATACTTGCTTTTCCCCTTTTGTGAGATAGCAAGTGCTTGCGTTCCTTCAATCAAACCACTCTTATTCACTCTAGATTGCTCTTCTTGCAAAAGAAGAGAAACAACCTCATCAAATGCATACATATTATGATTTCCTTTTGCAACCAAACGAAGTGTAGTAGCAAAGCTTTGAGATTCCGGTAATCCTTTCAACAATGTAGAAATGAGTGATGCATCCGGAATGATCTCATCTATGTTTACCAATTGCTCTTTCAAGTCCTTGATGCGTGTCACATACACATCCACTGACTCATTTTCAGCCATACATACATCCTCAAGTATGCAACACGTGCTTCATTACGCACAGCATACAAAGAAGCAAGAGTGTTCCATGCCTGTCGTGATGTAGAACATGACCGAATGTGTGGAACTATATGACGCTTCACTGAAAGCGCAATCAAAGCATGAGCTTGAGCATCTTTTTCATCCCATTTAAGCTGCTCCTGTGTAGGTGGAGAAGGAGAAACCACTGTACTCGAAGAAGAAGCTCCATCTGTGACAGTAGACTGTGAAGTAGAAGCACCTGCCGGTCTTCGATCTACATGTGCCACTATGTTCCAAAGTTGTTTTGCAACAAGAACGTGCTTCATCATGTAAGACCACATTGGATAGTTGGTCCCATCAAGCTTATCTTCAGCTTGAAGCATGCCAAACAAGTCATTGCTGGCCGCCATTTCACTAAGGAACAAGAATGTGACAAAATCTTCACTTCGACAAAAACTGAAATGAGTGCTGAAATTTCCGCTCACAAACCGTCACTCTGATGGCGATTCTGACTGCATGAATGGCTTCTAAATGGGGGTAAAACCCTAGCGCACCTGATGGAAATGTTTCCAGCCTGCTGAAATTCACACTTCTATGCTCCGAAGTCGATTTGCACTGTTAAAGTGCACGCGCTGTCGTAGAGATATTCATCTCTTCTTTCATGTCTTGACCAAACACTCTCCAATCAATCGAATGATTCGTCATCTCAACATATAAATGAAGCTTGGAAAGTTCAGGGTGTCAAGCTCAAGCAAAATCATATTTTTTCTTAATTGATCGTTGGAATGTTGGCAACATGTCATGGAAATTTCACACCAAATGTGGGTTGTTAGCAGAGAGACAAGCAGTGTTTGATGAATTTCAGTCATGGGATGTTAACTCTTCGAACTCATTAATTTATAGCTATGTATATTTGAAGATTTTATTTTGATGATTCTCCATAACATTTATGTGGGTACTGCATTTAAAATAAGTCAATCAAACCCGATGATGACTCGGGAGAGAAGAAATTCGTTTGTGGTGTATATGATGACACTATTAAAACAAAAAGTAAAAAGTCAAATTTTATGTTCAGACGTTCATGTAACAGTTCAAAGGTGTCAGAGCGTGAGGAGAAAAGGGAGGAGCTGCGACACGTAAAAGAAGGGGTGGAAAGTCAGAGCGCTCCTTTTTGGGGAGTTTTTCTGATAGAAAGGATGGCTTATATCGGAGGAAGGTTTTTTTACGCAAAAAGAGGAGGCTCTCTGAAGAAAAGGCCGCTCATAGAGGGGACAGGTCTGCTATCTGCTCGGCAGCTATTTTTGCAGAGAGTAACAGAGGATATCGAGGGTGCTACCTGTCGTGATAAGAAGAAGGAGACACTTGCGCACCAGGGGGGGAAAGACTTTGATGGTGCTGTAGACCTCTAAAGGAGAAAGAAGAGGAATTTGCGCATATTTTGGGAAGGAAAGGATTCACTCAGATGGTGGAAGGAAGACATGCATGCTCTGTGATAGAGGGGTGACAAGAAAAGTAGAAGCGTTTGGCGCCGACAGAGGAGGCTCTCTGAAGAAAGGTCGCTCATAGAGGGAAAGTTGACAGGACAGTTTGAGGCATGTCATAGGATCATTTCTGCTCTACGGGCACTTTCGATGATAGCGCTCATCAACTAGCTTCCATTTTTCATCAACGCATAATTTGTATTTGTTCAAAGTTTTGAGTGAACTGCTCCGTGAATAATTTGTCCATGGATATCCGATATTTATAATTACTGATGCTCTGAAATTTCTGACAGAAAACTACCAACTTGATGATGATGATATTTTCATATCGAGCAAAACTGAACTAATGGTTCGCCTCCGTTTTCCTGGAAATGAGGTCTACAAATGTTTCATGCCATATTGAAGCACACAACAGAGATAATGAGATCGCAATTTCTTCTTTGAACGTTTGATGATAGTGGACGTTGTAATAGAAGATAGCTTAAAGGGTCATTCCAGTAAGGCGTTCATCTCAAAGGTGCTTAATGAGAGGGGTTTCCTTCCCCAGCCTACTATAATGCCTTCAGTTCTCCAAAGTCTGCATTTGCTTTGCAGAAAGTATATAATCACTGTGGTAATTCCAATGTAGCCATAAATGTGAAGTCTCGGTTTTCCTTCATGAATTGCTACGACCATCTTGTGGATCAAACTCAGTTTACAAATAACTTGCGCTGTGGCCTATTAGAAAACGAAGATGGTATTGTTACTTGCAATAGGAAAACATCCCTCGTGCACACTAACGTGTGGAAGAGAAGCTCACGTGGCTTGAGAATATAAATTTATGTGTTGATTCACAGCATGTGCGATTTTTATATGTGAGGTTTTATCTGTATAGATATTCCAGTTTTCTCTTCTGAAAGCTATAAGCAGTTGATATTAAATAAAATCTGTGTATTTGTAACCTACCTATTACAACTTACAACACCGTAGTTTGAATTCACTAAATTCTTCGCACATTTGTTGATTCTGTTCGCATGCAAATATGTATAGAATTTTATATTTGTTTGATTGTATACATTGAAAGTTGAGATCACGAAAGACCTAAGTTAAAGATGCTAAGAGGTATTTGAAATTGTTCAGAAATAGTCATTAGCAAGAATTTGTTTTGCATAGTTTCTGATAAAGAACTTGGTTAGGGTGATATCATCTTTTATGTGCTTGAAATTGACAAACTCTTTGAGCTCTTTGCTATTACCTGAGATTGCTCCAAGCACCCGGCGTGTGCCGTATTTTTGGCGGTCGCCCTGATCCACCGACCGTCGCTTCCGCGCCGACATTGGTGAACCCGACGTGAACAAACGGCATTGCGACTCAGGTACATTCGACGGAAAACAAATTCCAAGTATTTAGATTTGAAATTTTCTTGCTTGCATATAGTTAAAAACAAACATGAATTCGAATGTTGAAACCCTTCTGCATGAAATGGAAGCACGATTAGTTTCATCTATAGAATTAAAGCTTAATTCTAAGTTTGAGTCCTTAAACTCGTTTATTTCAATTTTAACTACAGTAGTATCTGATTTTAATGCGAATCTTAAGTCAATAGATACTCAATTCGATCACGAGTTTAGGAACTTAGAAGGAATGCTTCATTACGACCTTTCAAATTTAACTGAACAGATAGAAACATTGGCCAATCATGTAAAAGAAATCTCTTCCTTCAAAACTATAGGTCAGGAAATTACAAGTTTAAACGAGAACATTGCAAGATTAAACAATCAAATACAAGAAAGTGCTACATGTAAATGCAAAGATAAATATCAAGTACAAGTTCAAAGTAGATCTATGTACCAAAACCCTTTACCCGATTATCGAAGATTTGATCCTAGGGCATTATATCAAAGACCAAAGAGAACTGTAAGGTGCTTCTGGTGTGACCAACTAGGTCATACTTATAGGACTTGTCTAGCTTATGAGAAAGCATGTAGGCAACATTTGGTATTAGAAAACGAACACAAAATATGTGATTATCATACGAAGGATCCTTTGCATTTAAACTTAGGTAGAGGTGGGATGGTAAAATATTTTGAACAAAAACAAGTCCGATCAAGATCAAACAAACAAGTAAAAAAACACTGGAGAGTAAAACGTGAAAATACCACAAAATCTAATGATCAAGACAATATTATGATGGATAATCCACAAGTTGAACTGATGATGCAAGATATTAAGCTAAATGATAAGCAAGAACATGAGAGAACAACTTATGAGAAACCATAAAAAACAAAAGATTTTCATAATATATTAATTGAGCAAAAATCTTTACTGAATGATCAAATACTTGAAGAAGAGAAAAGTGAAAAGATGAAAGAACAAGTGAATCTTGAAACTGGCAATCAATCTAATACTAAAGGGAAAATTGAGAAAACTAAACAACTAAGTAATGCAAATGAGAATGCAAACAATGAGACAAATTTTAACGAGAAAGAACAAAATTTTTTTTCAAAAAAATTATCAATCAAGTTACACAAAACATGACGAAGTCAACAAAAACCATTAAAAGGAAGAATGAGTTATGTATGCAAGAAATTTTTGATGTTAAAATTATTGTTTCTTACTAATGCGTTTTGACAAGTTATTTTGACAAAACTGGTACAAGAAGCCAAATTGATAAGAGGATATGTTATGATCAAGTTTATGATTGTTTATTGAATGTTTTTTATCCATGACTGGTATTTATATGGGAGTTACAACCTACTTCCTCAACAAAAAGGTATTTATATGGGAGTTGTATCTCTCCCTCATCAAAAGATAATTATGAATGGGAGTTATAACCTACTTCCTTATCAAAAAGGTATTTATATCGGAATTGTTTTATAAAATTAAAATTATGAATTTCATTAATGATTTAAATATTGCTTTTCTAATCAATGATTTTGAGTGGTTTGATACAGGTCAAGCAAGAATGGAGGATTTAATATTTCAGTGGAATATCAAGAAAGCTACAAAGTTTGACTTACTATTGCTTTGGGTTTTACAGATGGACTATCGAGAAATATTATCTTGGATTGCTACCTTTTGTATAAGTTTGCTAATAATTATGTTTCTCACAAGATTTTTGAGTTGAGTTATTTTTCAGGTTTAGCATGAAAATTGGGAGCTGAGTGATGAACCAAGATTTTCTATAAGAATAGATTATGATTAACCTTTTAGTTCCATTTTTGCACCATTTTTCTTTAAGCTTGCATTTAAAGTATGCATCAAACTATGTAAAAACACATATTGAGTTTTGCTCTTAGTTGCACGACCAAGTGCACAACAAACAGAATTGTAATCGAATGATGTAATCCAATAAGTTCATAAGAGTGGAAAGCCTCTACATCGACAACCAATTACCCTATCTATGCACCATTTATTTTTTTTTAATGCATCAAAAGTATGCATAGTAGGGTCACACTACATGACCATGCATTTAGGCACAAACTAAGTATTACCCTTGCACATAAGAGGGACTGTAAGGATGAATGTAGAATCACATTGATATGTATGTGAGTGAGAGCACCAACCTCACCATCAGAAGCCATTTTCTTTATTGATTGCACCATTAATTTTATACATGCATTTTCAAAGTGTGCATATAAATAGGGCTAATTCGCAGCCGTGCATAAGGCACTTTGACTTTAAAACCCATGCACATATTCTGCTATGGAATTGATTTTATTATTAAGCAGAAAACAGGTCTATTTTGGCGCATCCGGAGGATGCACAGGTTTGGTGGGGGTGAATGTCGTAGAGATATTCATCTCTACTTTCATGTCTTGACCAAACACTCTCCAATCAATCGAATGATTCGTCATCTCAACATATAAATGAAGCTTGGAAAGTTCAGGGTGTCAAGCTCAAGCAAAATCATATTTTTTCTTAATTGATCGTTGGAATGTTGGCAACATGTCATGGAAATTTCACACCAAATGTGGGTTGTTAGCAGAGAGACAAGCAGTGTTTGATGAATTTCAGTCATGGGATGTTAACTCTTCGAACTCATTAATTTATAGCTATGTATATTTGAAGATTTTATTTTGATGATTCTCCATAACATTTATGTGGGTACTGCATTTAAAATAAGTCAATCAAACCCGATGATGACTCGGGAGAGAAGAAATTCGTTTGTGGTGTATATGATGACACTATTAAAACAAAAAGTAAAAAGTCAAATTTTATGTTCAGACGTTCATGTAACGGTTCAAAGGTGTCAGAGCGTGAGGAGAAAAGGGAGGAGCTGCGACAGGTAAAAGAAGGGGTGGAAAGTCAGAGCGCTCCTTTTTGGGGAGTTTTTCTGATAGAAAGGATAAAGAGGAGGCTCTCTAAAGAAAAGGCCGCTCATAGAGGGGACAGGTCTGCTATCTGCTCGGCAGCTATTTTGGCAGAGAGTAACAGAGGATATCGAGGGTGCTACCTGTCGTGATAAGAAGAAGGAGACACTTGCGCACCAGGGGGGGAAAGACTTTGATGGTGCTGTAGACCTCTAAAGGAGAAAGAAGAGGAATTTGCACATATTTTGGGAAGGAAAGGATTCACTCAGATGGTGGAAGGAAGACATGCATGCTCTGTGATAGAGGGGTGACAAGAAAAGTAGAAGCGTTTGGCACCGACAGAGGAGGCTCTCTGAAGAAAGGTTGCTCATAGAGGGAAAGTTGACAGGACAGTTTGAGGCATGTCATAGGATCATTTCTACTCTACGGGCACTTTCGATGATAGCGCTCATCAACTAGCTTCCATTTTTCATCAACGCATGATTTGTATTTGTTCAAAGTTTTGAGTGAACTGCTCCGTGAATAATTTGTCCATGGATATCCGATATTTATAATTACTGATGCTCTGAAATTTCTGACAGAAAACTACCAACTTGATGATGATGATATTTTCATATCGAGCAAAACTGAACTAATGGTTCGCCTCCGTTTTCTTGGAAATGAGGTCTACAAATGTTTCATGCCATATTGAAGCACACAACAGAGATAATGAGATCGCAATTTCTTCTTTGAACGTTTGATGATAGTGGACGTTGTAATAGAAGATAGCTTAAAGGGTCATTCCAGTAAGGCGTTCATCTCAAAGGTGCTTAATGAGAGGGGTTTCCTTCCCCAGCCTACTATAATGCCTTCAGCTCTCCAAAGTCTGCATTTGCTTTGCAGAAAGTATATAATCACTGTGGTAATTCCAATGTAGCCATAAATGTGAAGTCTCGGTTTTCCTTCATGAATTGCTACGACCATCTTGTGGATCAAACTCAGTTTACAAATAACTTGCGCTGTGGCCTATTAGAAAACGAAGATGGTATTGTTACTTGCAATAGGAAAACATCCCTCGTGCACACTAACGTGTGGAAGAGAAGCTCACGTGGCTTGAGAATATAAATTTATGTGTTGATTCACAGCATGTGCGATTTTTATATGTGAGGTTTTATCTGTATAGATATTCCAGTTTTCTCTTCTGAAAGCTATAAGCAGTTGATATTAAATAAAATCTGTGTATTTGTAACCTACCTATTACAACTTACAACACCGTAGTTTGAATTCACTAAATTCTTCGCACATTTGTTGATTCTGTTCGCATGCAAATGTGTATAGAATTTTATATTTGTTTGATTGTATACATTGAAAGTTGAGATCACGAAAGACCTAAGTTAAAGATGCTAAGAGGTATTTGAAATTGTTCAGAAATAGTCATTAGCAAGAATTTGTTTTGCATAGTTTCTGATAAAGAACTTGGTTAGGGTGATATCATCTTTTATGTGCTTGAAATTGACAAACTCTTTGAGCTCTTTGCTATTACCTGAGATTGCTCCAAGCACCCGGCGTGCGCCGTATTTTTGGCGGTCGCCCTGATCCACCGACCGTCGCTTCTGCGCCGACAGCGCACCGCGACGCGAAAAACCGAAACTTGAGAAGAAGCTGAACCTGCTCTGATACCACTGTTGGGTGTGTGTAGAAGTGCGAGAGACACACAAGAAGCACACACAAGGAGCACAAACACAACAAGACACACGAAGAAGACGATGGCTGGAATAGCTCTCTCTATTGATCGATGAACTGAACTGAAGTAGGAGCTGAATAATATCCCTAAGTACAAAGTACCACCACATATGAGAGTATCAAGTATGTGGTAACATGGGGAAAAATCCTCTAGCCAGCACTAGAGTAAAAAGTGCCCATGTATAGGGAAAAGGTTCACATCAAAGCTACTCAAGGAACACATAAATGTAACAACTTTTGACATGTATATGCCTTCGATTGGTTAAAGAGGTTAGTATGCGGTCTTTAAAACCTCTAATGAGTTCTATTATGATTTAGAGTCGTGTAAATACGTGCCCAAGCTGCCCCCTTGCTTAAGAACACCCCCCTTCTAGCTATTCTCTGCATATTTTGCAAAAATTTCACTTTTACACACTCTATCTATCTATATGATTTTGGCAGACCCCCAAATTTTGTAATTGTTGTTTCTCCTTCAACTGGAATCCATTTTCAATGATTTTTGTCTTCTTGGAAAGCTTATAAGTTCTACTTTTAGTGGTATAAGTCGTAGGTTTAGTGCCTACACATGTGCAGAGAAAGCTCTAGAATAGTGTCTATGTAGTTAGCTAGTACTTTGTGAAGAGATCAAGTTATCTGTTTTGTTGCAGTTGGTTGAGGCATCTCTATGTTTAGTTTAAGCTTGCAAAGTTTCAATTTCAGTCTTTGCATGTATTGAGAGAAACTAAAAAAATACAGAGCCTATGTCAGAAAAATTTCAAGATCCTAGGAGGGTTCATTTGCTTTTGTTGTGCACATAGGAGTGTTTATCTTCCAACAGTGGTATCAGAGCTATAAATGGAGTATCATAGAGAGAAGAAGGAGCTACTAAAGTTAAGTCAAGACTTCATCAAAGTTTGAAGGAAGGAAGCAAAGAACAGGCGCATAAGGAAGCAAATACATCATCAAATCAAAGACAAGACCATCAGAGGAGTAGCTCTATTTTTTGAGGTAAAAGCCATCTTTTTAAACCATTGCATCAAGGGGGAGGTTCAAAAGAGCTAGGAGGCACCATGGTTGATCTCAATGCTCAGATTGAGAAGCTCAAAAAAGGAAACTACCAACCATGGTGATTTAGAATAAACAATTTTTTGATGGGGAAAGGCTTGTGGGGACTTGTGAGTGGTGGAGAGCCAAAACCCTACATAGATGAGGTAAATCCAACCAATGAACAGAGAAGTGCAGTAAGAGAGTGGGATGAAAGGGACAAAAGAGTCATTTTCATTTTATCTCAGCATATTAGCAACTCCATGATAGGGCATATTCAAGATTTGGATACATCGAAGAAGGTGTGGGAGTGCTTGGAGAGATTGTACTCAACCTCATACCATTCAACATGTGGGAGATATCAGTTTGGAAGCAAATCAAAGAGCAAAGTGCTTATTAGAGGTATTACATGTCCCTACTATTACCAAAAACTTGATTTTGGTAGGCCAAATGTTAGAAGAAGGCTGTCAAGTTAGGTTCAATGAAAGAGGATGTTTTGTGAGGATCCACGGACAGTCAAGCTCATAGCAAAAGGAAAAAAGCAAGGGAGAATGTTCACAATGGACATAAATCAGCCACACCATTCAATGTATGTCACATATGGAGACAAGAGGATAGCAGATTTGGATCTATGGCATAAACAAATAGGTCACATCAACCTACAAAATCTCAAGGACATGCAAAGGAGGAGCTTGGTAAGAGGCTTACCAAATTTTACATCAAAAATGTTACATCAAATTTGTGTAACTTGCCAATAAGGAAAACAATCAAAGCTTCTCTTCAAGAAGAGTACTTATGTAAGTGCAAATGTTTTAGAGCTCATTCACACGGATATTTGGGGTCCATCAAGAGAAGCATCCCTTGCTAGAAATAGGTATTTTGTAACCTTCATTGATGACTTTTCAAGAAAAGTATGGTTGTATTGCATTAGAAACAAATCAGATGTGTTCTACTACTTCAAGAAATTCAAAGCACAGGTGGAGAAGGAGTCTGGCAAGTTTATCAAAACTTTGAGATCCGATGGAGGGGGAGAGTACTTCTCCCATGAATTTTCTAAATTTTTACAGGTCAATGGCATCAAAAGACAATTTACATGCAGGTATTACCCTCAACAAAATGGGGCAACAGAGAGAAACAACATACACATAGCATAGGTAGCAAGGTGTATGCTCAACAAAATGAATATGCCGCATTGTTATTGGAAAGAGGCTACATATACAGCCACATACATCATGAATAGATGTCGTACATCAGGTATACCCCATCTAACCCCTGAGGAAACATGGAGTGGAAGAAAAAATTGCTATGTACATGTACCTCAAGAGTTGAGGTCAAAGTTAGATGCCAAATCTGAAAGGTGTATTTTTTTGGGATATTCTATGGAACAAAAGGGGTATAAATGCTATAATCCCATCACTAAGGAGCTGAAGGTAAGTAGAGATGTTGTCTTTGATGAGTTGAAGCCTTGGTATGCATGCATGAGTCCATTGCAGGTTGAAGAGATATGTGAGACAGATAAAAAGAATGATGATAGAGTTCAAGAAAGCATGGATTTAAGTGGTCCAAGCAACTCATGCAACACAAGGACACCCTCACCATGGAGTGGAAGGCTTAGGGAAAGAGAGAACAGTTCTTAAGAAAGCAAAGTCAAAGGCAAAGAGAATATTTCAGTTGAAGAAGGAAGCTATGTGGACTAGAGCATGTTGGAAGATGAAGAGATAGAAGAAATTGAAACTATTGGAGTGGTAAAACAAAGAAAGAAGATAGCAACCACACCTAAAGGAAGTGAAAGAAGGTCTTCAAGAGTAAGATATCCAATTCAAAGGTTAACATATGATAATTTAATTGCAAAGCATTATGCATACATGACTGAGGTAATCAAGGACAAAGAACCAACTAGTTATGAAGAAGCTAAGGATTGCAAGGAATGGCAAGAGGCAATGAAGGAAGAGCTCAAAGAACTTGATGAAAAACATACTTGTAGCTTAGTAGTATCTCAAGAAGGCATGAAGGTGATAGGTTTTAAATGGGTTTACAAAATTAAAAGAAATTCAGATGGTTCCATTGCTAGGTACAAAGCAAGGTTGGTGGCAAAAGGCTTCTCCCAAAGCTATGTGATAGATTATGATGAAACTTTCAGCCCCGTAGCCAAGATGCCACCAATAAGGACTTTGATTGTAGTGTCCACATCAAGAAAGGATGATCAAAGGAGTATATTGGGTTATGTTTTCATGATAGGTACAAAAGTGATCTCTTGGAACTCTAAGAAGCAACCCAATGTTGCTCTTTCATCCACATAGGCTGAGTACAGAGGTTTAGCATTGTCTACATGTGAGCTATTATGGCTTAAGAAGCTACTTAAGGACTTGGAAGTGGAAGTGAGGAGTTTCCTCTTTATGGAGACAACATTTCAAGCATCTACATAGCTAACAATCCCATGTCTGATGCAAGGAGCAAGCACATAGAGGTTCAGTACCGCTTCAATAGAGAAAAGGTGATGGAAAAGGAGCTAGATATAAGGTACGTGAACACTAAAATGGAGGTTGCAGACATGATGACAAAGTTTCTTGAAGGTACAAAGCTTGGAGGATTCAAGGAAGCAATCAACATAAGAGACATAGGCTTAAGCAACGAAAGAAAAAGGCTTGAGCTTGAGGGGGAGTGTTGAAAGTTTTTCAAGCTCAAGAGTGTGGGAACATGCCCCAAATTGAACTTTCCACATCATGCGCAATCAAAGGATGCTGATTGTCACGAGTTGGAGGCAACAAATCATACCCATAATGGAAAGAAGTTGATTAGAGAAGATTTAGCTCTCTTGATGTGATTGTACCTCACTTTTGACATGTATATGCCTTTGATCGGTTAAAGAGGTTAGTATGTGGTCTTTAAAACCTCTAATAGTTGTATTATGATTTAGAGTCATGGAAATATGTGCCCAAGCTGCCCCATTGCTTAAGTACACCCCCTACTAGCTATTCTCTGCATATTTTGTAGAAATTTCACTTTTACACACTATTTATCTAGATGATTTTGGCAGAACCCCCGATTTTGTAATTGTTGTTTCTCCTTCATCCGAAGTCCATTTTCAACGACTTTTCTCTTGTTGGAAAGCTTATAAGTTCCTAGTGGTATAAGTCTTAGGTTCAATGTCTGCACATGTGCAGAGAAATGTCCAGAACAATGTCTGTGTAGTTAGCTAGTACTTTGTGAAGAGATCAAGTTATCTGTATTTTTGCAGCTGGTTGAGGCATCATACAGTACCCAAATGGAGTGATTTTACTCTCATTTGAAAGAGCTCTAAGTTCAGTTTAGGCCTTCAAAGGTTCAATTTCAGTCTATGCATGTACTGAGAGAAACTCAAAAAATGCAGAGCCTATGTTAGAAAAATTTTATGATCCTAGGAGGGTTCATTTGCTTTTGTTGTGCACATAGAAGTGCTTATCCTCAAAAAATATGAATTACTTATAAATACACATGCTCTGATAGACTCATCCATAAGGGTATGCGGGGGGAGATTGTACCCAATCTAGTGTCCTCTCTTGTCTCTTTCTATTCTTTGAGTACTTTTGTGTGATTTTTTTTTGTACTATCCTCTGTGTTTGTGCGTCTGCGGGATCCGATGAGCAACAAGTCCAACTGAGATCACCGTACATGTTAACTGTGCATATGATATAATTCTAGTCATTGTTGTGTATGTTGATGGCATACCCACTCACTAGTCCTAATGAGAAGCATATTGCTGAATTTAACAATGATTTGCATGCCTCCTTTGGGATGTCAAATTTGAGGCATGTGCATCATTATTTGGGCATTTAATTTATGAAAGTTAATGGGGGAATAGCCTTTTGTCATACAAAATATAATGACACATTATTGTTATGGCTTTGATGATTGCAAAACTATTGCCACTCCTATGGAAACTTGCTTACACTTGGGTCTTGATGATGCTTGAGATGCATTTGATATTGTTCTCTATAGGCATGTAGTTGGATGCTTGATTCAATTATGATTAACTTTACCTAATATTCAATTTGTTGTCCCTCAGGTGAGCAAGTTTATGCATTTCCTAGGTGTGAAGCATTGGCACGTGCTAAGTGCATCTTTCACTACTTGAGTGGTATGCAACTACTTGGATTGTTTTATCCCAAGGTGGGATCACTACCACTAGATTAACATGCTTTATCTAACTTAGAATGGGCTGGTTGTTATGGCACTCATGTGTCCACCTACTTCATGATTAGTAGATCATGCATATCTTGGTTGAGCAAGAAGTAACCTACTATGACCACTTCTAGTTAGCCTATTGTGGCCACTTCTAGTTAGCCTATTGTGGCCACTTCTAGTTGTGAGCTTTATTCATTATTTGGTAATTTGATTATTTGTGAATACTTATATAATTTTATTATTCAATCAAATTATTTGGTGCCATGTCATCTTATTTGGATAGAAGTGAATAGTTTTTGTACAATAATTTGATTGTTTTTTATAAAAAATCTTTCGATCAAAAAAGTTTTTAATCAAAATGTGTTTGGTAAAAAACTATCTCGATCGAAAGAGATTGGTTTGAATAATTAAAAAAATAAATTCCCGCAACAACACACTTCATTGGAGTTACGTTGGTTTTTGCAAACTTACAGTGTTGTACAAAGAACATTGTATAAAACCTTATTAAAAATATTTAGTATTTTAGGATTAAAGAAATAAAGAAAATCATTGTTTTGTTTGTTTAAAATTGTGAGTTAAAAACTATTGTGATTGTTTGATTGGACATTGATTCTTACTTCACAATAGTATGTGTATGTGCATGTGCGTGTATGATTGTGAGTGAAAATCTATTGTGATTGTTTGAATCAACATTGATTCTTGCTTCACAATAGTATGTGTACATGTATGTGCATGCATGTTTGTGAGGGAAAATGTATTGTGATTGTTTGAATCAACATTGATTCTTACTTCACAATAGTGTGTGTATGTATATGTGAGTGTATGATTGTGAGTCAAAAACTATTGTGATTGTTTGACTCAATGTTGATTGTTACACAATAGTGTGTGTATGTGTATGTGCATGTATGATTGTGAATTAAAATTTATTGTGACATGTTGCAAAAGGTTTTATTTTCTTTTTGATAATTCAAGGGTTGAGAAGGTGTTAATAAGTCAAATAGATATTTCTAGGTCTCTAGATAGCTTTGTCCTATAGCCTTATTAATACCTTCTTAGATCCCTTGAAATGTAAAGGGATCCAACAAAGTTTTCATCCAATTTAGAAAAATGTTTTATGCAACATCCTCATCACAATAGTATGTGTATATGCATGTGCATGTATGATTGTGAATTAAAATCTATTGTGATTGTTTGAATCAACATTGATTGTTACTTCACAATAGTATGTGTATGTGTATGCCTGAAAATGATTGTGAATGTAAATCTATTGTGATTGTTTGACTAAACATTGATTCTTACTTCACAATAGTATGCGCACATGTATGTGCATCTATGATTGTGAGTGAAAATCTATTGTGATTGTTTGACTGAACATTGATTCTTACTTCACATTAGTATGTGTAAGTCACTTCCTAGAGATGTATTGAAACAAGTGATGATACATCACGTCCTATTGCGCATGCAAGAAACATAACACTATCCATGGAGGATGGGAAGTTAAAACATCTTGCTGATGTACTCCATGTTCCGAATATAAAAAAGGAACCTAGTTTCTATTGGAGAAATGGCTGACTAGGGATTACAAGTTATGTTCAATGCTAAAGGTTTATATGTAGAACAATACAAAAAAAATGGAAGGTTGATCACCAAAGGGAACAAAGTGGTTAGGATGTTCACCTTGACTATGAAAATTCCTAAAATGAATGCAATCATATTTGCAAAAAGATGCATGTGTTATCGTTGACATAGAGACTTGGCACAAGTGAAATGTACATGAAAATTTGTAGAGACGGAAGTTGATGCAATCAAAGAAGCTTTTCAATGGGCTCCCTAATTTCAAGGTTGCAAAGATGCAAAAGGTATGTGAAGCATGTCAATTTGGTAAATAGTTAAGGGCATCATTATTGCATGAAAACCATGTTAATGAGAATATGCTAGAAATGGTACACACAAATGTTTGGGATCCTCCTAAGATCACATCCATGGGAGGTTGAAAGTTTTATGTCACTTTCATTGATGAACATACACGAAAAGTATGAATATACTTCATAAAGAGTGAGGTGTTTACACACTTCTGGAATTTCAAGGTGATGATGGAAAATCAGGCAAGGAAGTATATTAAGACATTAAGGTATGATAGAGGAGGTAAATACATATCAAATGAATTTAGCAGCTTTCTAAAAATTCATAGAATTTGAAAAAAGTTTTCATGCAGGTACACACCATAATAGAATGCTATTGGTGAACACACAAATAGAAATATTGTAAAAATAGCTGGAGCCTTGATGGATAAGAAAAATATTCCTTATTGTTATTGGGAAGAAGCTTGGCACACTGATGTATACATCATGAATAGAACTCC